>CM076579.1:745584429-746151191 GCA_034641835.2 Pinus albicaulis
GTTCCTATGATTGAGCTTCAATACTAAGGTTTTAGAAATAATTATTTAAATGTTAACATATTTGTTTCCCTTTTAAAGTGACATATTCCTGAACCAGAAATGGTTTTAATTCCTGCACTGAGTAATTCGTTTTGGTACTAGGGTTTCAAATTCGTGCACCAGATACTCTGTTCCTGCACCGTAATATTTCATTCCTGTACCAGGAACTCATTATTCTTGTACTCGATATTCCGGTTCCTGTACCTAGGCTTTCTAGTCCTGTAATAAACTTAACAATTTCTGTACAAAGGCAGATTTACTGCCAATCACAATCTACTTCACATATGCATATGCTACGATCAATCAACTTAGGAATGAACATAACAGGAAAAGAAATTTCACTTGAGCAATGCTGAACGAAATCCTCCGATCAACCAAACTTTAACAGAAAGAACTATGAAGGCCAAGAGAATTTCTGACTACAATAAAAGAGAAAGATTCTTGTGAAAATAATGTAAATGCCAATCCAAAATACAACTCTAACCCTGTTTAATATATGTTACATTAATGATCATGCTTTGCTTTCAAAGGAACATGTTTCACCAAAAGATATTAACCTCGAGCAAATATAATATATTTCTTAACCATAAATGTTGTCGTTATTTTATTAAAAAAAAATCATTCATCCTTAAGGAATTATGCCATAGGTATTTAACATATGACCAGGGATATCATTTAAACAAGGGCTTGATCAAATAAAGATAAATAAGTGAAACAAAATAAGAGTACAAGATCCAACTTTGACTCTTTGGAATAGCTTAGGAAACAAAAGGTTCTCTAACAGAAAAAATAAATATTCATGAGATTCTAAAAGTAAATACTATAAGTTGTAAATGGAATCGATTCAAACATACACACACTGTAAACTTCTTATATCTGAGATACATGCATCCTTGCACAAAAAACTCATTAAATGTAACTCAAGAAAATGGAAAGAAAGACTAATATTCTCACACCAACACGACTAAACTAGCACCTGCGAGATACAAAGAGAATTATCTGGGTTGGTTTGGCCCTAGCCAACCAGCTAATTTCCCTCATGAAAGCTTTAAAATCATATGCAAGAAGGAAACATCACATTTACCAAGAATCTGAAATAAACAGAATTGGCATCAACTCCTTGTATTAACTCAAAGTCTACTGAAAATAGGAATTACAAAACAATGAATGCAGCCTCAAACTGATCATAGGGAAGGGGGTAGAACCCCCAACACTCATCTCAACAGCATCAAGGTACAAAGAAATGGTTATCTCTGCTCCTCCTCTAGCATAACTCTATTTTTTTATAATATTTGTACATTACAAATTTGGCTTTAGACAAGCCAATCCCTTGCAAACAAGATGAAGGATTCAATCCCAACTAATTCCCATCAATAAGAGACCAGTAAAACCATTTTCTCATTGATAAAATGCAGATCTGATACTAATTTTCCATTTTTTGGCAAATCTGGGGAAGATCATGGAATTCTGGAAAAAAATGGTCTCTTTTTTATAAAATTGCTTCAAAGAACCTCGTGTAACTTTTAGAAAATGCGAATATTTGGAAATTTTTTTGGTTATATATAATTATTTATATGGTAAAAACCCATATGCTCGGATTTCCGAGATTCGTGTTCAGATACACGCAAATTGAGGTCAAACTTGGAAGTTTGGAAATAATGCGTATTTTGAGAAGATTTGTTGATTTGATTCTAGAGACCCACACGTGTGACCTGGGTGAAATCCAACTAATGGGAAGGTGTTATAACATAATTTTGGACAATAACCATCTTTGGTTTTCCCCTCAAGTGTGTCGAGATGTTAAAGCTCGAAATCGGTGCAAGAATGCTAGTGTAGGAGTGATGGTGTAGGAACAAAACATGGTGCAATTAATTATTGATGCATGTGTATCTTTGATCATGATTTTATATGGCTTCCTAAAACAACACAATCACCATCATCAATAATTATTTTGATACAAACCTTATCGAAATAAAGGAAATATGTTAAATAATGAATAATTACCTGATCATGCTCCAAGTTTAAGATATTAGCCCAACAATTGCGCAAAATGATAGTAATAACAATGAAAACCATGAGTAAGCATAGGGTGAGAACGTGAATTAAACATGACAATTACGGGTCCTAACATAGTGTATGTAGTATTGCCAACATTTCCTTCTCATAAATAGGTTTTTGTAAATACTTTACCTTGATTGGACGGCTTTCAAAAGAAATGAGTATTCCTTCTTGCATTAAAAAAACACCAATTCCATTTCCTAAGGCATCACATTCCATAATAAAGGTTTTTTTGAAGTCTGGTGGTGCTTGGAACATTGCCTCTTTAAGATGTTAAAAAGCCCTAGTTTCCTGCAGTCGAATAAAATTAATCTTTCTTCAGTAATATTGTTAGAGGTTATGCTATTCTCCCATAATTCTTAACAAACTTGTGATAATTCCCTGACAGCCAGAGAAATCCCTGAATATGCTTTAGGTTTGTGGGGATTTTCCATTCCTTAATGCCTTTAATTTTGTTAGGGTCTACTTAATACCCTCATGAGATACAATATGGCCCAAATGTTATACCTCTTGTACTCTAAAGAAACATTTGGACGTTTTTGAATATAATGTTTTCTCCTCCAATAGTTTGAGCACCGTGCCCACATGTTGAACATTATCTTTCCAAGACTTGTTGTAGATTAGTATATCATCAAAAAATACTAACACAAATTTTCTAAGGAAGGGTTTGAAAATGGAATTCATCAATCTTTGAAATGTGGAAGGTGCATTAGTAAGGCCAAAAGGCATGAACAAAAATTCATAATGACCTTTATGAGTTATGAACGTTGTTTTCAGAATGTCTTTATTCTTCATTCTAATTTGATGATATCCTGATCAGAAGATCCAACTTGGAGAAGAAAATTACCCCATGTAATTAATCCAACAACTCATCAATGACATGAATGAGAAATTTATCTTTAAGAGTGAGTTGTTGAGTTCCCTATAATCTGGACACATATGCCATGATCCATCCTTCTTGTGCACCAATACTACTAGAGCAGAGAAATAACTTTGACTAGGTTGAATTATATCAACCTCTAGCATTTCTACTACCATACGTTTAATTTCACTCTTTTGGGAATAGGGATATATGTAAGGCCTAATGTTTGGAGGAACACTTCATGGAATCAAGTGAATAGAATGATCATCATCAGGAATAGGTGGGAGGCATTTAGTAGTCTCAAATACCTTGGAATGATTATCCAATACTTTTTGGAGATCTGGAGAAACATATGATTTCAATGTTTGAACCTATACTGAGCATAATTGTGCAATTACAACATGTTCTTATTTCTTCAAAATATTTTTAATGCCATTATAGTTGATTATCTTCCCTGGTTTCTCTGCAATACCCCTTATTTCAATTTCATTTCCTTCCCAAAAAAAATAAAGAAAAATTCTTGAAAATTAAAAGCTATTGTCCCCAAAGATTGTAGCCATTGGACTCCTAGTACAACATCAACACCACCCATTAGAATGTAAAGCATTGGGCTATTCAATACATATTCCCCCATTGTTAGCTTGATATTATGGCGCTCTACAGAGAAATTTAAAGTTCCTCCATTTGCAGCAATCACTTGAAACTCTAGAGCTAGATATAGAAAGAAATTCAATTCCTTGGCTATATTATAATGAATAAAATTATGGTTCATACCTGAATCAATCAACACTATTACCTTTTTCTTCTTGATATATCCTTCTATCCTGAGAGTTTGAGGAGTGGTAATTCCTGCCAATGCATTGCATGATATGGTCAACTTCATTTATTCCTTTTCTGGGGTTGGTTCCTGGTGTATATCCTCTTATTTTGATGTTTCTTCATTTTCTTCCTCTTCACAATATATGTAAAATAATTTCTTCTTAGCACACTTATGAATTGTTCAGTCCATTTTCTATCACAACTATAACAAATCCATTTTTGCTATTTTTTCCTCCAATTATTGTGGTGTCAACCTTGTATGTTGTGGAAGGTTAGGATCAACAACACTACCATATTTATAGTTGTGAGTGGTATAATTCGTTGTTGCCAAAAATTTTCTTTCAAATTTTCTTTCCATCATGAATGCCTTCTCCAATGAATCAGGCTCCCAAGGGCGAGCCTCGTGTTAGATGTTATCCTTTAAATTCCCTATGAAGACATCAATCCTATTCTCTTATGGAATATCATTTACCCTGATATTAAATATTTGAAAGTCCTCAATGTGCTCTACATTGAACCCTTATGTTTGATATCTATCAATTGGCTAAAGAAGGTATTTCTCTTTATATCCTCATAATTTGTTACCAATTCTTCCGCAAAATTCTTCCAAGTGACAATTGATTTACGAGAAAAAATCCTTTGATACCACACAAATTGATTCTTTTCTAAATATAAAGATACAATGTGTACCTTTTGTGTGTGTGACACATCATGTAGATCAATTAATTGCTCCATCTGTAGTATCCATGTTACTATATTCTTGCCATAAAACTTCCTCCTATTGATATTTGGAATGTGGTTAGTCTTCAAACCACTATTGGAGTCTCTAAAATCATAATTTTTATTGATTTTCATGGAGTAACTTTTAATCACTAGGAAGCATTTATTGTAGCAACTTTGTCAAACCTTACTTCAAACCTTCCAGGTGTCTTTTCATCTATGTTTTTAAACCAGCCTTAAAAACTTCCATATTTACATTCATCATTTCTTCCATGTTATATTTTAAACCATTCTTCAAACCATCAATCTTAACTTCTAGTTCATTTATGGTTACTCTTTGCAAGGGTGAAATTGTTGCATTTGGTCTCACAATTTTTATATATCATGTTGCATTTCTTCCTCTTCTTCATGCGTCATTGTAGATATTTTTGGTTGTTTACTAGGAATGTCCATTTTTTCTATTTCGAGGCATTTTGAAATAAAACAATGATATCTATGCTTCAATATTCCCTTTGAATCACTTCAAACTGATTTTTCAAACAAAAGTTTCACAAATTAAAAAAAAATACACACAATTTTCTTTCCTTTTAGGAGCTTGATATTGAAATTGTTGTATCCCTATAATTTCAAAACTCCAAGGTCTAAAATTTAATCCTATGGTTTCCCTCTTAAGTTTTCTCTCAAATTCCATAGGTCTAACAAATATTGGATTCTTCAAGAAAAAATAATTCCCAATATCCCACGATGACCTAATTATAGACTAGTTCAGTAGAGCAAACTTCTACGGAGTTCCACATGTCACCTTTTTAGCCTTCACCCTTTAAAATGATACACAAAAAAATACATCTCATTTAATTTCAATCATTTTTTATGAAATTAAAGTATGATTCTTAGAGAGAAATTTATGACAATTATCCTTAGGTCACCTGTTTGAGATTGAATTATGGAGCCTGCAAAAACCCTAACTTCTTCGGATCATATCTCAGAAAATATAGCGAAGCAAGATATAAAATTTTTACACAAAGCCCGCCATATTTTGGCTCCACGTGGTTTAAATTTTGTCTTCTAAATCCTTGTATAAAAATTTTTATAGCGAAAATACCATAATGACATGTTTGAATAAGTGAAACCCTATAATCCAAATCTCTAATACCAAATGTCAAGCAACCTGCTCACAAAATAGAAGAATAGATAGATCAATGAATTGAGAAATATCCTCTTCGAGGGGGAAACTGAATTTACATTACATAAATGAATAATTCTTGGATGATACAAATGAAAAGACATCTTTGGTATCTATAGGAGTCTAAGGGGTTACAATATAATCAGAGGCTACATAACAATAATAATGTAAGGGAACAACAATAACAACATGGGGGATACATGGAAAAAAAAATAACAATAGGGGGATAACGTACATATGGTCAATTTTCCGACACTTTAGTTCCGACAGTTTTGGCATACTATCATAAAGTTCCCCAATTTTTCTCAATTTTTTAATCTTGCGACCTCAATGGCGACGTTGTCGCTCTTGCGACACTACGAAAAAGTGTCTCTATTGTGACCCACTTGGCTAGGGTGTCGCAATAGCGACAGTAACAGAAGACAACGTCACTATAGCGACATCCATGTTACGTTCGTCAGTATACCAATGGATATGAAAATTAATAATAATAATAATAATAATATTTTTGTGCAATAGTTAATAATAATATTTTGTTTTATTATATATTTATAAATGATAAATACAAATGAAATCTTCCAACTATATATAATGTAATTATATATTTATCAATGATAAATACAAATGAAACCTTCCAACTATAGATATTCTTATACTAGTTATTATTTTTAAGGTCTATGTAGTGGGAAATAATAGTTTTTAGGTTTTGCAAAAGAACTAGGTTGTCATCGCTAGTCAATATTTTAATAACACCCACTACAAACACAATAATGGAAAACAAGGTTTTTGATATAGAAGTGCAGGGCGGACTCCCTTTTCTCTGAAAACACATATTGGAAAACAAGGTTTTTAATAGCAGTGCAGGGCAGAAACCCTTTGCTCTGCATCAAATTCGGGCATTTATACCATATATTCACTTTTATCTCCTCCATTATAGCTCTCGAAATAGGAATTTTAACATAGCTCCCTTTGCTCTGCAAACACATATTGGAAAACAAGGTTTTTGATAGCAGTGCAGGGAGCACACCCTTTGCTTTGCATCAAATTCAGGCATTTATGCCATATCTTCAATTTTCTCTCCTCCATGATAGCTCTCGAAATAGGAATTTTAACACAAATCAAAAAGAGAAAATGGGTAGGGTGAACCCAAGCAAGAGAAGACAGAAGTTGAGAGAGTGAAACAGGCAGTTTATAACAGTGGAAATCTTTCAGGGTCTTAGAAAACATAGAGGGTACAATATCCCTCCTTAGGTGAACATTAATGAGGTTCTTCAATTTTTTACGGAAGAGGTTGGGTGGGTTGTTGAATCGAAGGACACCACCTACAGAATCTAGAGCCAAATAAAAATTCAGAAATGTGAGCTTAGGGTACATGGCCATGTGAGACAAGGTCAAATTGTGCCCTATACGAGTGGCTTAAATACTGGGGTTTTAAGCTTACAGTGCATTGAATAGGAATAGTCCACATCCCCATATGCTTTCTCAGGTAATGACAGTGGCCTCCATGGAAGAATATTCTGTTACTGGTAGGGAATGTTCAAAAATGGCTTCTCCTCACTAGTGGCCTCCCACTCCCATTCAGATTTCAATTCCTTCACTTTTTTATCCATCGAATTCTGACAGTGGTGGGATATCATCTTCATTCCCTTCTCTTGCTTCCAGTGATCAAGGGAGGGAATTGAATCTAACGACCTCATTTGTCCCCAGTGGATACTTCTACTACAACAACACCACAACTACCAATATCAATAACGTGGCTCAATATTTTCCCACAGTCAAATAGTAAGAGGTGGAGGGGGTTTTTAGGGGTTCAGAGATGCTCTACACGAGCAGCGTAGGTGGAGGAGCTCTAAGTTTTCTAACATCAGCAATGGGGAATATAATGATTTAACACGGGTATAATCAGGCTTTTTTCAATATGTAATGTTTTTATTATCTCTAATAGAAATATTACAGAGAAACTTTTGATAATGTTGGACTAGAATTCATATTGTATTATGAGAATGTTGATCAAAATCAACCTAACCACGGTGAAAATTTCATTTTTCCCTTCTTGAGGGATAATTTAACTGAGGATATGAAGCATGAATTAGTTCTTACTTCCATGGCCACCATATCATCATCATAGTTAATATTCTCACAAGATCATGTGAGCAAAACGTGACATGAAGTGAATCGCAGTCACTCCAAACAGTAATAAACTCATGTTCATCTAAGAAAATACACATGTGTGTATATGTCGTTATAGAATACATATATATGTAATTTGTGTATATTTTCATAAAGAATATGAATATTCGTAGTACCCATGGCATAGTTTTACCTTTTTGGATAAAAATCTTTGTTGCATGTGTTGCTTTTCTCAAAATCCCCCCCCTTAATCTCAATCTATTGTTCTATATTCTCAAAAAGTTAGTAAACAATGAAAACCATCAATATAGTGTGGTGTTCTTAGCTTGACATGTTGTTCTGGGTTCATTAATCTTCAAGAGTGTTCTTTAGTCATGGCATCATTATGAAATCTCAATTTTTGAATTCTACCATGTATAATTCTATCATGGCTTACAGATAGCCCATCCTCATTAACTTGTTTTAAATTGTGTTATATGTGGGTGTCTTAACATTTGTCTTCATTAACTAATCATTTTTCCGTACAATAGTGCCCATATCTGCATGTCATAGGATGAGACCATAAATTGGTCATTTCTTTCTTAACATCATCAGCTATCTAGACCTTGTATCCAACCCTTGTTTAGGACATTGTAGCTCTCCCTTTCCATCTGAGGTGCAGGAGCTTCTTTTCTTCATTCTGACATCTAGCTGAGTGCACATATACAACAAATTTCTTGTATAGAGTCCATCTTTCTTGTCAAGCTATATTACTAGTTTTGACCTATAACATTTATCATGAAAACATATGGACACGAGTACCAAGATATCAATAAATCAAATACTAACAGAGAGAACTAGTTTTTCTCTCAGTCTTGAACCTGCTCAGCAAGTTAGTACTTTAAATCATAATGAGGCCAATTCATTTTTTTATTTAATCAAGGTATTGACATTCTACAACAATTCATGAGTTTCTATAACAAATCAGCATGATCAGATATATGTGTCAAGAGAATCTTCATTAAATTTCACAGTTCTCACTCATATGCATCAATACAAACTTAAATAATGACTCCATCCTTTAAGTGGATAATGGAGTTCTACAACTATATCAACAGGACTTCTGTAACAAACAACTATTAATGTGATAATAGTGTTTTTCAAAGAGTTCATTGTTGACCACTTGTATAGCTACAACATTGCTTCCATTCGAAAAGACAATTCTTCCATAGACAACTATTGTTAAGACCATTACAGCTATAAAAGTATTTCCAAAGCTTCTAAAGTTAACTACTACTATAGCCATTATGTGTATAGTATTTCTTTCATTAACAATCAAGTCCTACAGTAAGTCTAATAACACAGAGTCTTCAAAAATGATATCATCAAGATTATCACAATAAGACCAACAAATCCTACAAAAATATTCGATGACAAAGTTTTCTATCCTCTTGATATTACCAACACTAGAGTAGTCACAAAACTCTAAGGCTTCTATCATTATCCATGGCTTCTTTTAATTTCATACTCAATTGAGAATCTATTCTAAAAAATCCATAGCATAAGCTTTTCAAAAAACTCAAAAAGTCTTTTATGTTATCAAAGTAATTGTAACTAACTTGGATATATGTAAAGAACAAAAACTACCATGCAAACATGTTAAAGTCATAGTAAAGGTCCTTCTTATCTTCCTTCTTTGGATTCTTTCCAGCTTCTTCACCTCAACAACATTAGCTTCATATCTCCCTTTCTTTTTGTTTTCCTTCATGTTTCCTAGATTTTTGGGATAGTACTTATAGTGACCAAACTTGTTACATCCATAGCATTAAAGTTTTTGACATATCAAGATCCCCATTTGATTGATTATTGCGGTAATTTTTGAACTTTTGGTGAGGTTAAAGCTTTCCAAATTTTCAAGACTTTCTTTTGAACTTTGTTGAAAAGGCTTGGGATTCTTTATATTGAGGTTTTGTCTCATATTTTCCCATTAGTCTTAATTATTCCAAAGCACATCGTGCCCACAAGTCATCAAGTGTAGGGGTTTCCTTTGTTTCATAGATGCTTCTTACAAAACTATTTCAATCCGGAGGGAGAGAATTGAGTGCACATGTAACCAATTCTCCATCAGTTACTACTTCTCCAAGTTCTTGTAATTGATATCTTATCTTGGAGATCATCATGAAGTAGGAGGAGACGTCTTCTTCCTTTCCAATTCTTTCCTTGTAGATTTGATTCCTTAGAGTTATTCTTTGACCAGTAGCGGAGGGAGAGTATTGTTACACGTCATTTTGTCACCATGAAATTTGAATGTTCATATAGGTCTATCACCATCCATATCATGTTCCGTTAGAGTTAAAAAAAATCATGTTTCTGAATCAAGTCTTGGAAATTGGAGAAAAGCTCTATAAAACCCTTAAAATTTTGCCTGAGCGGTTTTACTAGCCTCTCCCTGCGCATGTGCTGATGATCCTTCCATTAGCCATGATGATCGCCGCTCTATTTGCCACTAAAACATGCGCACACCCGTGAAAATCAAGTAAAAAGAAAAATTAACTTCTACAAGCCTATTTGGTCGAATATTCTCCTAAATGGAAGCCTCTAGAGTCACGCCAGTTCAAGCTTTATCCCTCCACTCATGGAGTTTTCCCTTGGTCCAAGGAACTAAAATCCCTTCAAGGGAGGAATCTATCCCTCTCTTTATGGAGCTGAAACTACTTCAATATCCCTATATATTGAGCTCAAGTTTCAGGTTCAAGGGTGGATTGTCGATTGTGAATGCTAGATGATAGAGATTGTATAGTTTCTAAGCCGAAGAGAGTTCATAGAGTGCATAATTTCTATACTAGTGAGTTGTTGTTGACACATTGAAGATCACACTTTTGTGCCCATGACTTCATGATGGTAATTCTAGAGAGGAAGGCTTATCAGGCTGAAGGAGAACGATTTCTAGGACATCGGGAGGAATCTGTACAACATCAAGGCATTCGGTTGTAAGATTTCTCTTTCTAATTTATGATAATACAAATGGATCTCTTTTTCTCATTGACTTGCTTTTGAATTCATGGGAATTATGTCAATACTTAGATTCCTTGATCACTAATTTGGATTAGTACTTTTCGATTATTATATATTGGATATGCTTTGATTACATATCTTGTCTTTGATTGCAGGTTCTACTCAACATTCCAGAACTACTTTGGAGCGATGAACAAAGGGCTACATCAGACATTTGGATTTCAAGTTAGGAGCATGTCCTCTCTACTTTGTTTTTTTTTTTTTTTTTTGAATAAGTCGGATTCTATTAAGGTAGAAATATAGTACAATATGGTGATACAATCATGAGAAACAGAAAACCAGCAACCGGAAATGGTAAAACTACCAACCTCGGCCCTGGAGAAGGAGTGAAACAAGCAAGGAAGTACAAGAAAACACTGAAAGACAAAAAGACTAAAAACTACCCAGAGTGGGCATAGGCCTCAACACGAAGCTTTTTCCTTTTCTTTTTACTGACTTTAACCCATCCATCCTGGGGAGAATGAGCTAAAACAACCTGAAGACCAGAGTTCTCCTAAGGAGGGGCATCCTTATCAGAGTCGAAAGAGGAGGTCACATGAGCTCGCTTCTGAGCAATGGAAGCATCAGGAGGTTGCGACTGAGCATCGGTGGGGATGTTCATTGACTGATTCTGGCCCGAATCGGCATCACTACCTTCATCGTCAGAGCAAGAGGAATCCGAGTCCGCTGCAGGAGGCGGAGAATATGGAGCCCATCGCTTGGATTTGGGCTTGGAATTATTCATCTTTTTCAATTTTGCCGGGAGAGCTGGGCATGAGTTCTGCAGATGCCCTGTTTGGTGACAGTGTCGGCAGCGGAAGGCAGTATTCTCATAATCCAGCGGCTGAGTCCAAACAATGTCGTTAATCTTAAGATTGATTTGGTCTGGAAGTCCCTTGCTTAAATCTAATTCCACACATATTCTAGCATATGTTTAAATACCTTTGCTTTCCCGCCAATAATCTCCCATCAGAAAATTTCCCAAGGTGTTGCCAATCGTCTTATAGACTCTTACATGCCATAGGTGGGCTAGTAAGTTGGGGAGCCTGATCCAAACAGGTGTCCTGGTGATGACAGCAGTTGCTGGGTCAAATTCTGGGAACCATGGAGTTAAGAAGAGCCCTGCAGTTCCCATGAACCAAGGACCTTCTTGAATAGCCTTTTCGTAGTGCTTGAGATTATCAAACAGTACTATGAAATACCCCTTTGAACAGAAGTTGACTTTGCAATGGTGGGTCCAGTTAGCATGGATCCAGTCATAGAGTTCCTTTGATCGCGGCCACATTCCATTAAATCTGCAAATTATAGCTCTTTCTGCATATGTTTGAAGATCATTTGCAATTTCTTCATGGGAAAACTCAACAGAGGGAACCTCCTCAAGCTTTTCAACCAAAAAAGGTTTTGGTTTAAGGGCTTCAGGGGGTTTGGGGGTCTCCGAGTGAACCGCATCTTTGTATGAGAAGGAAGGAGCGGAAGAGGACTGCCCAACAGCTTCGCCTCTCAACCGAAGGATTAGCACTAAAGAGTCATTCTTATTAATGCTGTAAGCAGAGAGGGACAGAGGATCTTCAAGTTGTTTACCTCGAAAGAGAAGTCGCTGAAGAGCTGAGGGGATCCCAATCCGCCGTTCCAGATTTAACTTGAGAGTCAGCACCAGCTCTGAGGAGCGAACCCAAAGCAGAATGGTCTTGCCAGAGGGTTGTGAAATTTGGATCTGGTAAGAGGCAGAGTTGATTTTTGATGACTGCTGTGTTACCACCGAGATAGGATTTCTGTCGATTCCAAGATTGAATCTGCCTGAGAGCTGCTGAGGAGGCCTACTCATCAACTCCGGGAGGCGGACTTGCCGTCTCAGAGCCGAACCGATGGATAAGGAGGTAGAGCAAAAAAAGGGCGGCGTTTTCTGCCCTTGCATACCGATCCTTGTACAGCGCCCCTCGTTCTGAAATAAAATACTGTCAGACTCTTCACGCACTTCTTGAGGGCATGGAGTAGGATAGAATCCAAAAGAGTCCGCATGCAATGCCTTAATGGCGCTGATGGGGAAGCCCAAGGAACAGATCCGAAAATAATAGCTGCCCCTTACAAAACCCAGTTGAAATCGAGTCGAGCCTTGGGCGAAATGGTGGAGGGCATCCGCCTTCGAGTTTAGATGCGTCGGCGAGCGTATCTGTTAGCGGCCGATGTGTTTTCCCAACGCCTTTCGAACACAGACACGCATCTCTTGCATTCTCGAGAGCGTAAGGCGTCTGCATTAGTTTTGTGAGATGCCTTCAACCCATGCTTGACGACGGTCGACGAGAGGGGAGCTGCACGTCGTGAAGGTATTGGAAACTCGCATCAACTTCAATGGAGGGCGAACCCGAGAGCGCTTCAATGTCGATGACAGCGCGGCGGAGACGAGCCCAACCCTAGCACGGCCATCGTATCCTATAGCATAAAAATGAAGCCTACGAACTCAGCTTTACTCTCTCTACTTTACTGTTATGATGGCCTTAAAATAAAAATAACATAGAGAAAGAGGTATTCAAATGGATTTTTATTTCTAGTTACTCGTTGGAGTACTAGGGAGATCGCTCTTGTCTACAAGAGGGATTAATCTTGGTAAAAAGTATATATTTACCAACTTATCATAAATCTCCTTTGTTGTGTTTAATCTTGAAACATATACAATAAGGTTATCCTTGAGCGATTCAAAGAGGATCCTCTGAGCTTCTTCTCTATTATAATTAGCAACATATTGATCATTATATTGATTAGGTTGGGGAACCTTTCCTAATACATAAGTAAGGACTTCATTTTTTTTTAGTATCAATTCTATCTTCTTCTTCCAAGCTTTGTAGTTGGATGGTCCAACCAGTTTATTGTTTTCCTTTCATACAAAATCCATATAACTAGATTGAGCCATATAGAATATTAGAGTACTTAATTGTCTATATATATGATCCTTTTAAAGATCTTCCAACAATTTCTTCAAGAATGGTTGCAACGCTTGGAATATTTAAAATTGTTGATTAAGGTTTCTTTAGAGACAAGGCTTCGATAGAGATAGAAAATTTTTTGTGTGATGATCCTTTCTTAAGTCTGATGATTTTCACTTGCTTTAAACTCTCTCAAGAGTGCCAACACAAGATATCCTTCAAGTTATCTCTTCACCCTAACTATGATTCCATGTTAGAATTCTCATGTAGTGAAGATATTAGCTTATTAATTATGTGTTGGACTTATTATTATTGTCTTAATAGCACTAAGAAATAACCATGATCATGAGTCAATAGAAACAAAAGAGAAAAATGAACACATTATGTAGTATGTAGGCTTCTAGCCAGGGAAAAACCCCACAATGGGGAAAATCCAAGAAATGTTTTCATTTCTTCTTATATATATTCAGATCAAAGATACATCCAAGGTGTAAATCAAGACTTGCAAGATTCCTCAATACAAGTTCAGGCCCTTTCAAGATTTCAAGAAAAAAAAAAACTTCCTTTAGAATTCACTTCTAACAATATATCCAACTAATATCAGATCCTTCCAGCAAGTTTTATTCAATAGGATGTGCAGCAACAATTGTTTTTTGGTAAGAGATAAAAAAAGGTTTTTCTTCAATAGATAATAAGGTCTTCCTGCAACAATATCTTCCAGCAAAAAGGTCTTCCTACAACAAGTCTTCTTTAAGAGATATCAACGAGATATGAGAGATCCAGAGATTCAAAACTCTAGAGAGAATGTGACATCCAAAAGCCCAAAATATGCAAAATCCAAAACCCAGAAATCCAGATTATTCAAAATCTAGAAGCTACCCAACTGTATGTGAAGTGCCCAGAAATATGCGAAGTAGTGAGAGCAAAGTGCAGTTCTTCAAATGAACTCGACCTCTTCCGTATTTATAGCTTTTTCGGTGCTAGTTTAGGGATGACTTGAGGCTGATTTTTCCATTACGGTTAGGAGATGTAATTGACCTTATTTTTCATCATTTTGACCCAAATAAAATTCTTTTTTCTGAATCCAATGCCAAGTCCTAATTAGATATTGACTCTAGTATATGATTTTTATTTTTATTTTACCCTTATTGGTCTATAATCATGCAGATCAGGATAAACATCATGTTTCCTTTGCTTTCTTTTACATGATGAAATAATAATTATGAAGACTGAACCTAGTTACATTTATAACACTTGGTAGCTTTCCTATTAGTATTTTCTGATATTAAATAATTGGTTATGCTCTTTGTTTGGTGCACCATCCAATGTTGGCACAATGATTAGATCAATATCCAATGGGAAAATTGTTGATTACATTGGGTAGAAAGGGGTGAGTCTTTTTCGGGATTTCACTATGATATTATATGTGGACTATGGATAAATTTATGATTCTTGTACAGATGATAACAAATCATATCATATTAATTGATTTATTTATTTTTCATTTTACAAATGACCATAAACCTTGAGATTAATTTTCTATGTTGTACAAAGGCACTAATAGTATCAACTATCACAAACATTGCAGGGTGGCTTGCTATTGCTTTCACAGAGGATGAGACTGATGGGGAGATAAAATATTTTTTTGTTCCTTATGTCACGACTTCTGTGACCAACTTGGTAGCATATAAAACAAGAACTAATTATTCACATAGTTTACATTTATGTCATATGGGGAGAACTTCCTTATTTGGAAGAGATGGATTTCTAGCTTAACTTAGCAAAAACAATGGTATCTTTCCAATCTCTCTAAACATTATTTTTGAGATAAAAGTAGTGCAACACAAATAAATAAGGCAATGGTAATGGCTATTATAACAAAAGAAATTCTAATCAAATAAAGTAAACAATAGGTAATGGTTATTTAGCTAGTGTGTTCAATGTACCTGACTATTTTGGGCTAAACAAAATAGAATTTATTTTGTAGTTAAATTCTAAAGTGTTTTGAATGGATTGAGGACTATACAAATTCAAAAGCTATGGATTTCTTATTGACATTCTTTTGATAATATATAGAATTGACAGAATTGTACCAAAACGAGTGAAACTTCATTGAAATGTTACAACTTAAAACTGAGTAGCAAGTCTTGTTGTGTAATTGATCTCCAACACTGGTCACAGGCTTAGCTTGACATGTAGCATGTACATTAATGATAATTTTGGAGGAATCACATGTTTGTTATCTACAACATATGTTTCTTCAATGATTTGCATTTCTGCAATGAAAAATAACACAAATAGTCAGTTGACTAGAGGGACAATTATTTCCATAGGCCTCTTTATTAATGAAGGTTGAATTGTAAGTGCAACATTGTTGAAAATTGAAAACTAGTTTCTTGCAAAGGGTCAAATTTTTATATTATCTTTGACAGGTTTGAATGTTGATGATTTTATTGTGTAATTTTGGAGAAATTGCATGTTCAATATGCACAGCTTATGTTTCTTTAAAAACTTGTATTCCTTCATTCAAAAAGAACCTATAGTACGGTTGCGAGGGAAATTTACATCCATAGGCTTCTTACTGATGAAAAAATGAATTGTAAGGGTAGCATTGTTGAAACTTCAAAGCCAGTCACAGAGGATCAAATTTTGGTATATATTGTAGTTTTGAAAATAGATGATTTTGCACTGTACTTTAATGATTTTTATGCTTAATCATACAAGAAATATTGAGAGAAAATAACTATATTGTGGCACAAATCATCCCATAATTCAGAAATTACATTTCTTTATATGATTTTTAAACATTCTGTTTTAGAAATATTCAGAGATCCACTGACAGGGATCAGTATTACACTTTGGAATATTTTTGTCATCTCAGTTTGTGTTTATGCTTGGAATAGGAATTGAGAGGTTTGTATTTTGTCATCTCAGTTTGTGTTTATTCTTGGACTAGGAATTGAGAGGTTTTATGATATATTGTTGGGAATGTGGGTGAAATTTAGATCTAAACTTTATTATTTGTAATATGAGGGAAATCATATCTGTATTGAAGTTTTGATGTATTTAGAGTTTCGAGTTCACGAAGAAAGTTTGGTGAAAAAATTCTTGACTCAACTGACGTGTTGTTAACAATGATTTTTGTTAAGCTCCTCATCCAACTCATCAAAAACTTTGAAAGGGACGTTGCACTAGCAGATGGTATTCCCTTAGAAAAATTACACCCATTGAGGGGGTTTGGTTGCATAATCTGGGAGGGTGCAAGTCTAAGATGCCCAACTCTCTGAACTTTCAAAGTCATGGATAAGAAATGTGGAGCATGAGTTATAGTGTTGGATGGTTGAATCTGACTTCGGTTCCTCCTAGAGTTGATCAATATGAATCCAAACCTGTTCAAACCATTTTTTCCCTCCAATTGATTAGATCAGCTAGTTTTGACCACTTTGGTCTGGTTCCGATAACATTGTTATAGAGTATCATACAAATTGGCAACTCATAAGTCACAAAAGAAAGTTTTCTTAGTGTCTATGATTATTATATCTATTGAAATTTGCAACAAGAAACAGTGAAATTGGAATCTAGAAATAACATGAAAATTCACACACACTGGTGTGGGAACACAGGTCACACAATGATGGATCCTAGCGACACATTAGTGTGCAAGCCAATTTTTAAATAAATTGGAAAATTATTTGTAATCTTATCTCATAACAACTTGTAATAGTTAACTAAGTGTGATAGACTTAGTTAGCTCAACAATTTTGAGCTAAGGGTATAAGGATAGGCATATAGAGTGATTACATTATTAACAGGGTCCAGTTGCAGTTGTAGCGCTAGTGTAGTGTGAGTGTGATCAGTTAACTCACATTAATTGAGTGAAAATCAGTTTAACTCGTTCTAACTAATTGATGAGCGAGTGGAAGATCAAGTGAATTATAATAGATTTAATTCACCAGTAGTGATCTACAAAGTAACTGATGATTCACTATTTATAGTTGCATGCATTCTAATTCTGGTGGAGACCCAGTTGAGACAAAGGTTCAAGGAAAGTGAAATATCAGTTGTATTTTTAGCAAACTGCCCAGATGCAGTTATATAACCACGGGAAGCCCATGATGAATTACGTAATCAAGGAAGGTTGAATTTCCTATTTAATAGGGGTTTAATTCTCTAGGGATTGCATAAACAAGGTAGACTGAGGGTAGATTGATAATTGGCTATGTGTTTGTCCAAAGTTTCCTAGATCAGTGTGAAGTAATTGTCAGAGTGTGTGAGGTTGTGGTGAGCACAAATACATTGTATTATTTCATGATTACTTGTTTGATTATACAATAAATATGGAGGGGTTTTGAGCAGTTTATTTCCCTAGAAATAAATGGTGTTGTGTATTGATTTACTTCTTTCAATTACTTGCATGTGATTGAGCGATCGTGTTTTATATTTCACAAATATTGTAGAAGGATTCAATATCTTGCTTTAGTACATTTCATGATTGGATTGAGTCCATTGATATAATTTCTACATGGTATTATAGCCGTGTTATAGATTTTATAAATGGTATCAAAGCACCAGGAATCACAATAGTGGAGAAGGAATTGAGTTTGTGTTGAACAATATTCAAATTTGCAGGTACTTTCTTTGGAGCTATAATCTGATCAAGATGTCTTTCAATGACTTGAGACTCGAATATGAACTCGAGGGATTTTCAAATTATATTGCATGGAAGGACAGGATGGAGGCAGCGTTGGAGGACAATGGGTTGAAGGAATTCATAGATAATGATATTCCCAAGCCCACATCAATAAATACTCAACTTCTTGATGCATGGCAGAAGAAGGTAGAAAAGGTGAGGAGGATCTTGTTAGAGGGAGTTCTAGATCACATTATCTCGAGTCTCCATGGAAAATCAACTCCATATGCTATGTGGAAGGCCTTGACATATCTGTTTCAAAGCCGCAATGACCACGAAAAATTGGCAGTCAAGTACAAGCTCAGGCAAATCTAAATGGAGAAGGGCGACACAATCCAGAAATACTTGACCAAGTTCACTCAATGTCGTGATGAGCTTGGAAGTGATGGGATTACTGTAGCTGATGATGACTTGGTGAGCCTAGCACCTCTAGGCCTTACCAAGAGATGGAATAGTTACCAGGAATCTGTGAATGGGAGGGAGAAGTTACCATATTGGGAGCGACTTTGGTCCTATTTCGTACAAGAAGAGTTTCGATGGAATACCAAGGATGGATCCTCATACAAGACTGATGATGAGGAAAATTGTGCCTTGGATGGTAAGTTAAATAAGGGGAAGGGGAGGAAGTCCCATTCCAAATCTGAGGTCGACAAAGAATGAAAGAAGCGTGATATGACAAAGGTGAAATTTTTTCATTGTCATGATCATGGAAAATATGCCACAAATTGTCCACAAAAGAAGAAAAACAAAAAGAAGGCTCCAGGAGCAATAGCACGTGAAGCTTTGGCCTCACAGTTTGAGTTGGACTTATCTCTCATCGCATGCATGGCGTCAATTGTGATAGGATCTATGCGGTACTTGCATAGTGGAGAATATTTCCACATGACGGGAAACAAAGAACTCTTTAGTAGCTTGGAGGAGAAGGATCTTCAGATGCACATCGAGATGGGTGATGATGGGAGGTATAACGCTACCAGGATTGGTATAGTTACTTCCCAAAGACATTCAAGTAAACCTTTCTTATTAAAATATTTCATGCATGTACCAGGCTTGAAAAATAATTTATTTTCAGTTGTTATGTTGGAGGATCTTGGATATGATGTGATTTTCAGTGAAGGAAAGGAATTCCACATGATATCGTAGTATCGACGTCTCCACATGATGCCGGAATAACAACAATAAACAACGTGATTGTAATATTGACTAAATGAAGACATGTTTCGTGTCTTGTGTTTCTCTACTAATAATATTAGAAGTGTCAGAATTGTGACGTGACAGGAAACAATGTTTTTCCCAACCTCAAAGTGTCGCTCTTGGGATGCGTATGTGTTGCAATAGCGACATTTTGGCCATTGGAAATTGGGCCAAATATTCTAGTGGCACTAACAATAACAAGAAGAAAACTAAACTAGTATTATAGGGAACTAACACTTCAATCCTAGGAAACACCCATTTTGGGTAGTTGACTATCCCAAGTTTTTCCCGCATGGGGTAGTCATTAGAGTCTTATGACCAAGAACCCTCCAGACATGCTCTGATGACATGTGCATGGAGTCTGATGGAAAAATACGCATCTGTCATGCTCCATTTCACTACTCATGGAGTCTTATGGACAAGGTACCAGTTATTACTTGCTCCCATGAGATAACAAAGTGTCACAGGCTGAAATGCCTCGTAGTAGCCTTCATCCTAAGCTCTCAACTCCATCATTTCACCTATGTCACAACATTTAGTTTTCCATGATATATACTCAAAAATTTCAAACCAAAAAAAATAATTTCCCAATATTTTCTTCACCTAGAAGCATGGTATCATAGACATGAGATTTGTAGTCATGTCATTGGAATCCTTTGCAGGTGTTGTTGGCATATCATGGTGGCTTTGATATCACACACCATTCCAAATTTTTCCCTAAAACCTAATATTATAGTCATCAAACAATTTTTAGTTATTGCATATTTATCGTCAAGATATTTCCAACGATATAAATTTTATCTCAATTCAACTCCTAGATTGAAAGTTATACCCTTTCAAAACTTACTAATTAACTTCTCTCACATAAACAAGATACTTCAACATGGAACCCACATGGCTCTACCATGTCATTTGTAACACTTACCTAGCATCCATGCGGCATAGTAAAAAAACCATGGCACTTGCCACCTTATCTCAAATTTCAGTTCCCACAGTGCCACAACACCATCTCGCCATACCTTATGAAATTATCTACACACGCCTTATTTGGCACAATAGGGAATTTTATGTTTGATACTAGAAGAAAATCTTGTCAAAAGCATGATGGTGGATTATACTTCAGTTGCCAGGAAGGATTGGCATCCATAGCATTATTTCAACCTTTCCATTTCACTAAGAAACCAAACTCCATGACAATGTGGTCCCTTGACACATAGAATACATGTCAACTCCATGTGGCACTACCTATACCACATGGAACCACAGATCACTGCCATGTATCATACAATTTTAGCTGAATTAACATTCAAAGATACCTATTATATTTTCCACATGTCATTAACATGTAGGTGACACATTATCCATCCACATGGTAGTGATGATAACTCATCACGCCTCGCAAGTCCTTTCCAAGTTCACATTTCATTTCTTAACACATTGGTGTGATTGAAAGGAGTTGCAAGTGGAATATCTTACAATTATAGTACCATATCACCAATCATATTTTGTCAATATTAGCATGTACCATATCTAATATATGGTGTAATGATGAGAGGCATGAGCGAGATCGATTGAAAGGAATGTTCGCATCCTACTCCTTTTATCTATTGTGCTCACATTATAGAAGAAACACCACAAAACTTCTTCAGGGATCCGAGCCTGATGGTGACATGTCACCTTGAGATGTATACTCCATGCTAGCACCATGTCACACATGGTCTTATCAGGCCCTCATGGCCTTTTCCACCTTAGCTAGGGTTTAATTGGGTCCCACTGAGGTGATCCCCTTTGTGAAAATCAAAATTTTTATGTTATATCCAGTTTTGGGAAAACTCTAGGCATGCATGGAATTACTCGTTGAAAACCTCTTAGTCCATCGAACCTCTGGACACCCATTATATTCGTGAGGTAATTTGGCCCCTAACCCACATCCGATGTTCCCTAAATCCACATCAAACTCTTAACCCGGATATCAAAAATACATTCTTCACTTGTGAGGTTATCCAACCTCATTTCCATAAACATTTTTGTGAAGCCCACTCTATATTCACTCACCCAAATGGTATAACATCCAACTTCATTCCAATCCAGTCCTTCATAAGTATTTTCCCTATTAGTACCACCCTGGATACATTCCTCTTGAATAATATATAAATCCTTAGACACCTAGCTCACTCAAGTATTTATGCGTGTGTTTACCGCTTGACCGACCGGATTCCTAGATATAATTTCCTCTTAGGGAATGCGTCTGGCTCAAACACTTATCCGATGCTTCTCCCAACTATAAAAAATTGTTGATTTCCCTAATATATATATATCCATATGCATCCACTAGACAATAATTTTTATAGCTCCTCCAACCCCCAGATACAATTTAATAGTGAAACTTAATAATTTGTATCAGGCTCAGATACAAGTGTAGATTACTTATTACAGTTCAAAAATAAACAAGTCCAGGAATTATTTTAGAATTCCTTCAAAATAGCGGCATTTCCCAACACACTAAACCTTCAAGAATTGAGTCTAAACCTAAAGATAGGTATTTCCAAGGGACTCTATCATACTCAAAGTAAGATAATTGTGTCCATTAATCAATCTTAATAAGTTTACAAACATATCATTCAACCATACACATTCATGATTGCATCAATCAATATGGAATCACATGCTATTACATATTAGTTGTGGAACTTTAATAAATCATGCATATTCTTGTAAAATACTCTATAAGTCATGATAATATTAGCAAACACATAGATCCATAAGTTAAATCATAAACATGCAAGCACCTAAATCAAATCATGTGCCATGATCATACAAATATCTCAACAACTTCCTGAGATAGAGTTATTCCATCCGCACAACACATAAATTACACTCCTAATAAGATAATGAAGTCATGTATTAGTATTCAGTGAGTTTATATTACCATCTAGAGACATATCAAACAACCTGAAAATAAATTAATAATGTTGCATCCGCATCGTTTAGGAATCTCATATTACATCAAACTATATAATAAATCAAACATTCTTACATAAACATTATATGATTTATCATTAGTCCTAATAAAAATCATGAATATCATAACTTGTAGTCTAACATGCATAGCCAAAAATACTTATCTGAATAGGTTGAAATGTTTGGCAACTAAACCAGGGACTTCCACTCTCTACCTAACCATAGGCAAAATACACTACAACCTTTCTTGCAGTTGACCACCCCGAGTCGGATCCAAGGTATAAGGGAAATGATTGCATAGGGAAATGGATCACACCAAAGGATAGAACACAATCTCATTATATGGAGTCCACTATTTGATTGCTTCACAAACTCAACATCCAACACTGAGTGGCCATTCACTCATTGAATTCCACATAGGCCACATAGGATGAAATACAAAAATCAATGGATATAAACACAACTATACAGATTATCACCAGAGTCACAAAGAGTAGGCCATTAGATTAATGGAAAAGCATCATAATATAAGGCAATATGACCTAGCCTAGGCTAACCACCCCTATCTTAAGGCATCCTGTGCCTCTTCTTCCCGCTTATTCTTTTTGTCTCCTGGCTATCAAATCCTAAACTGGCTTATTGGTTCAGTATATTCTCTTGATTTTCTAGAGAGAGCGCACCAAATGGGCACTACCTTACCCTTTTTGTACCCTCCTATCCAATCACATATCTTCACCTATCAAGAGGTACTTTTGTCTATTACGACACTTCCTCTTCACGTGATGGTATTGTTCCACTCCTTTTATTTTGTAACACTTGTTAATGAGCTCTACCAACTTCCATTCTAACCCAGTCACTTCACATAACACCTGTTAAATAACTACCCCATTGAGTAGTCAAGAGATGTTGGAATTTTATTAACTTGTATGGGTCATGGTTTTTCAAGGAAGACAAGTAGGCAACCAAGCATCAAGAATTAAATTGGATTTAGGTAATGATAGGTGAGAAATTAATTTTCCCCTCAGGCCATGGATCTATAAGCTATCCAACTTCATATGTGTTAATTAGTTAATAATGAATATTATTATTTAATCATAGGTCTAGTTGTCATGGTCCTTCCACGCTAGCATTACAATCACATTGCAATAAGTAGGGGTATACAAGTACATGTTATAATGGAGAGGATCAAAGAATCGACAGAGATGAAGGTTGCTTTGTATGTACAGTTTAGACCAAGAAATCAGTCGTGGGTTGTTATAAATCACCTTAAATACTAGAAGTGTACTAGGGTTATTTAGACATACATCGTATATTTTTCTATACTCACATTGGAGATAAATTAGATGGTAGTATAAGATACATTTTTCCATTTCATCAGTGGATTACAACATTAGGCACAACGTGAGCTTAGATGACAAAATATGCAAAGTATTAAAGTAGTTATCACTGCAAAAAATATACTCTTCGTCTCTCAAAGTGAGGGAATGTCAGAAGGGGAGAGTTATGATGATGGTTGTGATGATAAGGGAAAGAATAAGAAGGATAAGGAGAAAGCCAAGTCTTTATAGGAAGGAAAAGCTAAGCAATTAGATATGGTGAATGAGAAGAAGTATAAGCTTGCATGTTGGATATGGAAAAAATACCACATGGAAAATAATTACCTTTGAAGTATAAGTTGTTAGATTTGGAGTAATCAAATAATCACCAATGGGAGTATTGTAGGTTTTGGGAGTAGGAGTTGTGAGAGAGGTTACTTCTACAAATAATGAGAGAAGGATATTATTGAAATTGTGAGTGTAGATGTCAATGGGAGATAAATATTGACCATGGTATATAAGAGGGATATACACAACTTTATGAGAGGGATGTGGCTAGAAAATTTGGGTTGGAACTCAAGTTGGTTCAAGCATCCTTCAAGGTTGTTAACTATAGGGACATAAGAGTGATTGGGATGATTGATATTTTCTCTATTTTACTTGGATAATGGTATGGAAGGATAAAATTTACCATTATGTAGCTTCTTGACTATGATCTAGTTCTAGGCCATGAGTCTTTGAGAGAATATATGATTATTCCATCACATCATATGGATCATCTATTTATTCTATTAGGATTGGATCTAGTTGCAGTGAAAACCTTGAGAGGAGACATGGATTTGAGGGCCAACACTAATACATATAGCACTAAATTTTGATAGCTCTTTTTCTTTCTTGCAACAATCATTCGCAGCTAAAACGAAAAAAAGAGATTTCGTCAAACGTCGAAATTTAACAATTGTATTTTCAACAATTTTTTTATCATCGAAATTTCAATGACACTAGTCATCGCAAATCGTAGGGTCATAATTTTTACGATTTCCATCTTTGAAAATCATTTGAAGACTGATTGTTGTGCCATCAAAATATGCATCGCAATACGGATGCAATTTGAAAAATTAAGGCATGGTAATTGTGACACATAGGTGTCAATATTACGACGTTTAATATGTAGTAATTATGACATTTTATGCTTATTCTTTGCTACTTTTGGGTGTGGTAATTATGACATATATCTGTGGAAATTGCAACGTTGTATGTGTGGAAATTATGATGTTTTGGTGAGGGAATTGAGACGTCTATGAGTGGAAATTGAATTTTTTTATGCATGGAAAGGGTGATGTTGTGATGTGGGAATTGTGACATATTATGCGTAGGAATTGTGACCTTTATACATAGCAATATTGATGGCCCCAAGTACTGCGATGGTAACACAAGTGTAAAAATATGTATGGTGTTAGAAATTTGAAAAAATGAATCACCTCATAGGGTTGAGCCAACTTTTCTCCTAGGAGGGCCAACTTGGAAACTTGGAGAATGAATATCATTTATAAAAATCACATTTTCTTTTCTTTCAAATGTCCTAATGGGATATATCATAAAAATAAATTTATTTTTATTTCTTTTATCAAATAAATGACTTTATGAAGATCGAACCTAGTTACCATTAGAGAACTTTTGAGGTCTAAAATGGGCCTACTAAGAAAAATGTACAACTAAAATAAATTTTATAAGAATCAATAGGATTCAAGATGATGATGTCAACCATGGGGGATGGTTCAACATATTTTGGGTAAGAAATTTAAAAGACTAAAATATAATAAAATAATAAAACTACTTTTTCAACTTATCTCCATAAGGTTTTACTCAAATTTCGAGCGGGAGTACTCATTGGATGCAAAATTTGACTCCTCATCCAAGGAATACCCAAGTTGCATACTTTTGATCGACCCTACTACACAAAAAATGATAAATACATGGAAAATGTGATTGCAATAACGTTTTTCATGTATTTATAATTTTTCGTGTAGCAGGGTCGATCGAAAGTATGCAACATGGGTAAACCTTGCATAAGGAATCAAATTTTTCATCCAATGATTGTTCCTGCACAAAATTTGAGTAAACTCATAAGGAGATAAGTTGAAAAAGTAGTTTTTTATTTTTTCCCTTTAAAATTTGATGATGTAATATAATCTTACTTTATTGTTTCCACTATTATTTTATAATTTCCTTAGGAGGCCCATTTTAGACCTCAAGACTCCCCTAATGAATTCTCAACAACCTCAACCCTTAAAACTGTTGGAAATACTGAGAGGGGGGGTGGGGTGAATCAGTGTTCCTTTCAATTAAAGAATTATTTAATCTTCAATTATTATCAATGTTTTCACAATGATAGCAGTAAACAAAAGGAACACAAATGCACATAGTTTTTAAGGTGGAAGCCCGCTCCGGGACAAAAACCACCTAATGCTTTTCTAATAATTATTTAATATTCAACTCCAATTGAAAATAAAGCTCCAACTTCCTAGAATCTAGAAAAGCATTCTTCTCCAGCTCCCATTGGATGGACACTCCAACGCCCGATATTCTTCAGTAGTCAACTAAATGGATGCCCCAACACCCAATGAGCTACAACTCACCCTATCACCACCCTACCACCCTATAGAAGAATAAAATAAGAATGGACTCTCGTACTACCACGGAAAATGGTCCACTTTACAATGATATAGAATGATATAGAAGAAGAAGACACACTAGACCATAACCCCAACTACGACACAACCACCTAATGATGATCCCATACCTCCCGACACTTCCTCTTCAACTCTTGGCAGATAGGCACTAGTACAATTTTTACAATAATGTATTTACAATGACTTAGTACAATGATACCTTTACAGTGAATATATGCAGTGCTGCCCACTTGAAGACTTCATGTGATGAACTTCTTGATGTTGTTCTACACCTTGGTTTCTGCTCTTGTCATGCTACCCTCTTTTTCACCTTGCTTTGCTTTAATTCCCTAGAAAGTTTGGTCCTTTGCAACGCTTGACAACACATGATCTAGATTTTTCTTGCCTTCTAGTAGCTTGATATTGAATCTAGTGTATCTATGTTATTTCAGATCCCCAATATGTGATTTTTGGTCTTGTAGTAGCCCTCTGAGTCTTATTTCCAATTCTATATGTATGACCCAATTTTGATTCTTCAAGAATGAGTTATGCTCAATCTCTCACAATGCCCTAATTATGGATTGTTTCAGTAGAGAGAACTTGTACGGCGTGCCACATGTCACTGTTTATTCATTTGGATCTGAAATTGATAGATCAAAAACTAAAGTCCGTGCAATATCTGCCACTTTTTACATAATTCCAATCTGATACTTAGAGAGAAAGATATGACAATTTTCCCAAGGTCACTTCTTTGAGATGAATTTCAGGAGCCTGCAAAAACACTGACTTCCACAGATCATATCTCTGAAAATATTGTGCACCTTGATCTGCAATTTTTACGGGAGCTTCCTCAGGATTTTGGCTTTGCCTCATAAAAATTTCAGCTTCTGAACCTTCGTAGAAAAAAACGTTAGAGCGAAAATTCCACGATTACCTATTTTAGATAGTGAAATCCCTACATAAGGAGGATATGAGGATCACAATTTATATAAATGCTTAGGTTGAGAGGGGCTTCAAGAAGTGAACGTGGGAGGGATTTTAGGAGCTTAAAAATTATTAATTATTGACTTTTCAATGACCCATGCCACAACCCTATGGGGTTTTAGAATTACATGGCATGCCATATATCAACCGAAACATATTGATAAGAAGAAACCATCAAAATTATTCTTGACCCAGAATATAGTAATTTGGTAGGTCAAAATTCCCATGCAATATTGGGGTAGCCCCTAGTGCTGCTTGGGTTGACATCAATGACAACCGCTGATCAAAAATCTCCCCCTTTGGCATTGATGGGAACACAAGTAATCCTCTTGCGATCATGACACCTCTTCCTACAACATTCTCTCCCTCTTTGACATCAATGGCAAAGGGTATATCCCCCTGACACACAACCATCTTGCGGACCTGTACACACTTCCACTCCCCATTTATATTCAGAATAAGGAAAATCTAATGAGAACTTGGGAGAATTCCAAGCTTCTGGCGAAGATATTCCAATGCTTCACGAGTACTCTCATGATAATCAATGCTTCCTGCCCAATCTGCATCTATAAAGGCATGAATAATGAAATTTTTACCCTTGGGATACCACAAGCCATATTTTGTTGTTCCTTTTAGATATCGAAGAATTATTTTGATGGCAATAATATGTGATTCTTTTGGGGCTACTTGGAATCTTGCTACTTGTCCAACTTCTTGCATAACATCTAGCCGGGAGGCTGTTACATATAGAAGACTACCAATCATAGATCTGTACAACCTTTGATCCACATCCTTAGATGATTCGTCTATGCTCAATTTGCAACCTGTTACCATCAGAGTAAGGATGGGTTTGCAATCTTCCATTTTGAATTTCTTGAGCATTTCCTTAATGTACTTGGCTTGACATATAAATATTCCTTTCTCCTGTTGAGATATTTGAAGCCCTAAGAAGTATGTTAGCTCACCAAGTACAGATAGCTAGAAATCACTTTGCATATTTGTAGCAAACTTCTTACTTAGTCGATCATCATTTCTACCAAATATTATATCATCCTCTTTACCTATTAGACGTGCTTTAGTTGCTTCATCCAGAACATATATGTCATTTGGAGCTCGACTTGTTGTAGCCACAATTTCACCATACCTGCCTTTCCTGATTTCACATTTTGTGGAGTTGAATAGTATTGTGTGTCCTTGATCACACATTTGTCCAACACTGAGCAGATTGTGATTCATGTTTTCAACCAATAGAACATTCTTGGCTAGAGCATCTTTGCTTTCGAGAGTGACGGTACTTGATCCTATAACATTTGAAGATCCATCATTTCCAAAGGACATAGTTCCGTCCTTCTTCTCTTTCAGAGATACAAATTTCTTTATATCTCCAATCATATGCGTTGAGAAACCACTATCAACATACCACACATCTTTGTTGTTTTGAGCCTTGAGAGCAAGAACATAATTATCAGTCTTCTTCTTCTTCCATGTTCGTTCGTTCTGTTGCTTCGAAGATTCTTCTGGAGGATTTTCAAGTTTGCAGTCTCTAGTTATGTGTCCAAAGTTTCAACATTTGTAACATTTAATATTATTTCTTAAATGTTAAAATCTATTGAAGTTTCATTGAGCCTTGGGAGGTTCATATTTGACTGATCTCCTGGAATTGTATTCGTTCTTGGGGTACATGCGACATTCTACAGCTTTATGACCAAATTTTCCACATGAATAATAGTAACCATAGAAAATATGTTGGTACCTGGATGGAAATATTCGTCGAGGAATTTTCTTCCAAGGTTGTTCTTGCGAATCTTTTCCAATGAAGTCTACATGCATGTCAGATCTCATAGGTTCATTGTATTTTGTTGAAGAAGGTACTGCTTCTTCTTCTTTGTAACCGATGCCAGTTATGTCGTTGTAAGATCGTTGATTGTTGATGAGTTCTTCCATTTCCCTTGAGCTGCATAGTTTGGATAGTTTTTCCTTTCTTCACTTCCTTACGCAGCAAGACTACTTCGACGTCTAATTCTTCCCGTTCTTGGTTGCTTTCTTCCAACTTCTTTTGAAGTGACTCTTCAATGCATTTTTATTCTTCAACTTCAATTTTGAGACCTTGAGCTTGTTCTTCAAGAGTATTGGAATGGATCTTTTCTACCTTGAGCTATTTTATAAGCTTGATTGCTTCCTTAGAAAATTCTTCTATGGTCAATCCTTCTTCTTCGTTGTTTGATACCTCTTGTTTATTGTACTTGGCCATAAACAATACTCTCTCATTGGCTTCTTCTTCGATGTCATTGCCTTCATCGGATGATGAGCGATCTTCTTTATAGAGAAAGTTACTTTTGTATCCTTGCCTATTGAATTTATTAAAGCCTTTCTTTCCTTTTGAGTTTCCATCACTCCTATTCAGACATTTTGCTGCGAAATGCCCAACCTCACCACAGCTGAAACATATCAATGGAATTTTTACTTTGAATTTTCCCTTACGAATTTTTAGTTTTCTCGTGAAGTAAGAATATTCTTCATTTGAAAGACCTTCTCCATCATCTCCCTTTTCTTCACACTTCCAGGTGCATGTATTTTCAATTGAAGGTTGTATGTCCATATTGGTTTTCTTAGATGCAACGAATTCAGTTTCTAGATGCGAAGTACCCTATTCTTCATCAAGTCTCATTTCATATGCTATGAGAACTCCATGTAATTCCTCTTTGTTGAGTTTGTCCATATTTGCATTGTATTCTAAGATCGATACCTTTGGGTTGAATCTCCCCAGTAATGTTCTAAGAATCTTTCGTATAATAGTCTTCTCGTCAACTAGCTCTCCCAATCTTTCCAGAGTATTCGTTATTTCATCAACGTATTGGAAGTATGCAGTAATGTTGCAATATTCTTTCATTCTAAGTTGCTCAAATTTTTCTATATAGATTTGAAGATTTGCTTCTTTGACATTTGAGTCACCTGCATATATATTCTGAAGCTTGTCCCATACATTTTTGGTGGTTTTACAACCCAACACCTTATGATAAGCAGATTCAATAAGTCCACTGATAATAATATTCTTTGCTTTTGCATCATTTACTAAATTTTTCTTACCTTGTTCATCCGCGGTTGATGTAAATCCATTTTGAACAATGTCCCATACTTTGTAACCTTGCGCCAAGAGATAGACCTCCATTCTTCCTTTCCAGAGTGCATAATTATTTTCATTGAACAGAGATACACCATTCTTGGTATGCTCCATGACCTCCTTCCAGTTGTTAGCGTGTGAAGGAACCAAGCTCCGAAACCAATTGTTGGAAATACTGAGAGGGGGGGTGAATCAATATTCCTTTCAATTAGAGCATTAATTACTCTTAAATTATTATCAGTGTTTTTACAATGATAGCAATAAACAAAAGGAACACAAATGCACAGAGTTTTTAAGGTGGAAACCCACTCCGGTACAAAAACCACCTAATGCTTTTCTAATAATTCTTTAATATTCAACTCCAATTGAAAATAAAGCTCCAACTTCCTAGAATCTAGAAAAACATTCTTCTCCAACTCCCACTGGATGGAGGCTCCAATGCCCAAGATTCTTCAGTAGTCAATTGAACGAATTCCCCGACACCCAATGAGCTACAACTCACCCTAGCACCACCCTACCATCCTATAGAAGAATAAAAGAAGAATGGACTCCCGTACTACCACGGAAAATGGTCCACTTTACAATGATATAGAATGATGTAGAAGAAGAAGACACACTAGACCATAACCCCAACTATGACACAACCACCTAATGATGATCCTAGACCTTCTGACACTTCATCTTCAACTCTTGGCAGATAGACACAAGTACAATTTTTACAATAATGTATTTACAATGACTTAGTACAATGATACCTTTACAGTGATTGTATGCAGTGTTGCCCACTTTAAGACTTCATGTGATGAAATTATTGTTGTTGTTCTACACCTTGGTTACTACTCTTGTCATGCTATCCTCTGTTGCACCTTTCTTTTCTTTGCTGCCCTAGAAAGTCTGGTCCTTTGCAGCGCTTGACAACACATGATCTGGCTTTTTCTTGCCTTCTAGGAGCTCGATATTGAATCTGGTGTATCTTTGTTATTTCAGATCCCCAATATGTGATTTTTAGTCTTGTAGTAGTCCTCTAAGTCTTCTTTCCAATGCCAAAGTTCTGACCCAATTTGGATTCTTCACGAATGAGTTATGCCCAATCTCTCACAATTCCCTAATTATGGATTGTTTCAGTAGAGAGAACTTGTACGGCGTGCCAAATGTCATTGTTTCTTCATTAGGCTCTGAAATTGATAGAGTGAAAACTAAAGTCCGTGAACTATCTGCTATTTTTTACAGAATTCCAATCTGATACTCAGAGAGAGAGTTATGACTATTTTCCCAAGGTCACTTCTTTGAGATGAATTTCAAGAGCCTGCAAAAATACTGAATTCTACAAATCATATCTCCGAAAATATTGTGTACCTTGATCTGAAATTTTTACAGGAGCTTCCTCAGGATTTTAGCCTCACCTCATACAAATTTCAGCTTATGAACCTTCGTAGAAAAAACGTTAGAGCGAAAATTCCACGATGACCTGTTTCAGATAGCGAAATCCATACATAAGGAGGATATGAGGATCACAATTTATATAAATGCTTAGGTTGAGAGGGGCTTCAACAAGTGAACGTGGGAGGGATTTTAGGAGCTTAAAAATTATTAATTATTGACTTTTCAATGACCCATGCCACAACCCTATGGGGTTTTATCCCACTAACCGGGGTTACAAACATCAAACATGAATATCTATCAAACAGTGAAGAATTACGTGGTGTGCCATATATCAAAGAAAACATATTGACCAGAAGAAACCATCAAAAGAATTCTTGACCTATAATATAGTAATTTTGTAGGTCAAAATTCCCATGCAATATTGAGGTAGCCCCTGGTGCTGCTTGGGTTGACATCAATGACAACGGCTGATCAACAAAAACTCCTACATCTGATTTGTGACTTAATCTAGTCTATAAGGGATAAGAACATACATGTAGAAGAAAAATGTCCAAATGTTACATGACTATTGCAATTGTGCTACCATACTCCCATGTTCTCATTTTTTCACATATCAATTTCCAACTACCGACACCAAAAGTACCAAAGAGCACACATTTATGGAAACAATTTCCATTCAACGCTCCTAGATATGTAATTAATGACATTATGGCTATTGAAATAAGCATATTTTCTTACAAGTATGGATGGTTACCTTTAGTCATATGTTAATTAACCCTATTTGATAGTCAAGTGAAACATGTAAATGTATAAATTTAGCTACTCCATAGGTTATAAATTACCAAGGGAGCCTTGAAACAATAAAGTGGTTGTGTATATACCTAAAACTTGAGCCTCTTATCTCATAAATAATTATACTCCTTTGGCCCTCCTTGAGGGCTAAACTAGCACACGATTTATTATCACTAAACGGGGCGCATTCACATGAGAGATTATTTAAATTGGAGCTTTATTTAATGATTATAAATAGAGGAAATGTGTAAGTATTAATAATGAGGAATTTTTAGGAGAAATAGAGAAAAATAGTGAAGAATTTGTTGCTTTGACTCACTTAATTCTTGATTTCGTTCCCTCTTACTATGATCCAGGTGGATATTGATGGTCGCCCACCTATTCCATTTGAAACACCACCATCGGTTCTTTCAGCTTTTCAGTTTCAGTACAGCTTACTATTTTTAGCAGTTTTTCGGGTGCTGAACTTCTGGAGCCATTTTAAGGCCCTAAACGATGTTTTTTGGGCATCGCGCCTCTAGAAAATATGATTCCATTTTGAAATAAATATTCGCGGTCAGCAATTGTATTCCTCAGATAAATCTTTCTAAGGATGTATCATGTGCGTCAAACGAAGCTAGGATGCCAAAGTTACGACCCCGGGAAGTTGAAACACCAATTTACCCAAACGGGACCCATAGTTTTGGCGCTTCATCTCCTACGGTTAGGTTTTTGGGTGTTTATGGTTTTACATTGTTTCTCAACAATAAATAGGACTTCAAGCCTCATTGTAACACAGTTCAGAGGCATGTAGCCACCACATCTCTTCTCAGAGATAAGCTACCAGTGCCCTAGCTATTTGATTTCCATTATGTCTGTAAGCATATTTATGTTATTTGATATTAATGAAATGAAGCATTATTTCCACTGCATCTTTGTGTTTATGTATATTTTTGTATTTTATTGTGTTCCTCCATAAATCTAGATCAATGGTATCAGAGCAGGTCTACTCTTTTGTAGAAATTTGAATAACTGTTAAATTATTCACCAAGATTATCCTGATCACACACTATTTGAGCTTCATGCATAATACATAACCTCTTCTACTATTGATCATCAATTTGCGGAAATATAAACAATCGCATGCGCACATCAAAACCATAAACAATCACACAAATAAACACAGTATTTATGGGAAAGCTTAAAGCTGAAAACCCCCAACTATCTGTATATTATAATGATAGAGATCATGTAACAATCATTGCAAAAACTCCTCACAATCTCTCAGTACAATCTCCAATTGTTACACACTACACAAGCTCATATCATACAAAACACATGCTCCAATTTGCTCCACCTGTTAGCCTGCCTCTACTGCGCAATCCAATATGGATAATACCTAGATCCAGGTTCGAATCCCACTAGTATGTATTGTGCAATCCTCATTGGCATCTCCATCAATGTTGTGTACAAATATCATGCACCGATGATAGTCAGCAACTGATAGTCACACTTACTCTTTCACCTACCTCTCCACTTGGTCTCCATTGAAAGCTGTCCATGCCATCGTAGTTAACTCGATGTATTCTTTAGTTGATTTATGAGTTAATAATTAGTGAATTAATTAATAATTAATTCACACCACTCTCACTAATTGTATCAATCGGTTAGACTAGATACAACTAGCTCAACTAAGTTAAACTAAACACAACTCCATTAATCTGTCTCATCAACTCCACCAAACTCTCGTCACATGAGTTCTAACTGAGTCAACCATGCAATAGCTCCACTAAACCATAGGAATAGCGTAATTCTTTCATCAACCTGCGTGTAGCCACATCCAGGCATCAAACTGAAAGTGCTCAAGAGGATAAGATAATGTTTAGAGTCCAAATATTATTAAGAGCTAATAATATTCGACATATCTATTTTTTAGACCCGAAATCTAAAAATAGATTCCGCCCATGATATGTCTAAAAATAGAAGTCCATATATTTTTCCCTGACTTGACCAACCATCCACAGATAGCATCTGCAACTCATAGAACATGATCCATATGTCTAAAAATAGACATAGTCTAAAAATAGACTTTGCGCCAAAAAATAGCTCTGAGCCCACTTAGTGAAGGCGACTTCTATCCACTAAGCTCCTCATCTTGTTGCAATATCAACACTCCCTCTCAACAAGATAAGGTTATCCGCAACCCACATCCTATCTCTCGTGGTATTCGAATTTTCTCTTGGTGAGCGCCTTCGTCAAGATATCAGCATCTCGATCCTCCATAGGAATGTATGAAAGTAACATGATTCTCCGCTGCACACAATCTCCCGATATGATGATACCGGGATGTCAATGTGTTTAGATATATCATGAAATACTAGATTAACCGAGAGTTTGATGCAACTTCGATTATCACAATAAATCACGGTAGGCTCTAAGTGTGAACCGAACAACCCGACCCGGGATCTTCCTCATCCTATAGCCTCGCATGCGGCCCAAACTCACCGCCATATACTTCGGCCTCTGCTGGAACCCGAGTACCACGGATCTTTGCTTCTTCTTTGTACCAATAAATTGCTCGTCGATCCGATACCGAAAATCCCTCCGGATGTGCTCTTTCTGTCGTTAGGGCTCCCCCGCCATACTGCATCCTCGAAGCTGACACATCTTCACCTCATCCGACTATCCGTACCACAATCCATATCCCGATGTGCCTCCCCGAGATAATGCGATACATGCTTGCCTTCCTTCTAGAAGATCTTGGTAGGCTTAACCATAGCTGTGAAAGCTGGTTAACCGCATAGCATATATCGGGTCATGTATTGACCAGATACATAAGCGACCCCACCAATCGTCGATAAACGAGTGGCATCCACTACCTCCACTAAAAGTAGCATCCTCCTTCCTCCAACCACCAGGGAAGAGGAGTATCAACGAGCTATGGCCATGCATGTTGAACTTCTCCGATATCTCCCGCATACTTACCTTGAGAAACAAACAGTCCACCACTGCGCTGTCAAATTTCCAATCCCAGAAATAATGAAGGAGGCTCAAGTCCTTCATCTCAAACTATTTTGCAAGATCCTCCTTGCATGAGAGTATCAACGACTCATCACTCGTCAAAATCAAATCATCTACATAAAGTACAATGATCGGCAACTTACCCTCCACCACAATCTGGTATAGGTTAGGATCCGCCTCACTCTTGGAGAATCCAAGTCCCGGTGAAATAACTCGTCTGTCCGTGTGTACCAAGCACGAGGTGCTTGTTTCAACTCATACAGCGCTCTTTGAGTCCGCACACATGCGACTCGCTGTCGAAGATCTCGAAACCTTCGGGCTGCTCTATGTACACCTCCTCCTCAATGACTCCGTTGAGGAACACGATCTTCACATCCATCCGATGAATGTGCCACCCCATTTGCGCCGAGAGAGCTAGGATCGTCCGTATGGAAGAATACCTTGCGACAGTGCAAAAGTCTCCTCATAATTGATCCCCTCAATCAGTCGATCCTCGGGCAACAAAATATTGCCTTGTACTTCTCCACACTCCGTCGGTCACTCGCTTCACTTTGTAGATCCATCTCGAACCCACCATTGATTTCCCCTCCCGGCCTCGGGAAAATCTCCCATGCACTCGTTTCGACAATAGAATCATACTCTTCCACCATGGCATCTACCCATGCGGGATCCTCCATGCCTTCCTCGAAAGAGGATGGCTCTGTCACTGATACACTTGCTCATCAAGAGCCTTGTATCCGATATACCGGGTCGGTGATTGTCTCTGTATACCCTTGTCGTGATGTAGGTGCTCCGACAACCTTCTCGCATCTTGAGCCGCCGCTCGACCTTTGTAGTGCGCATCGCCCTCGATGGTTGGCGTCGCATGAGTGGTCTCTTCCACTCCATGAACCTCCTCTTGTGGTTGATCCACTTCATGAGGCTCATCCTTAGAACTAATAGCTCCTCCTCTTGCATGCAAGTGTGGCTCCCTCTCAAGCGAACACTTCATGGCTTTCTCCTCACGAAATTTGATATCCCGTCGCACAGCGAGTCTTGCGACATGTCGGAAAAATACACATGATAGTTGTGTGGCGTATCAATGTACCCCACAAATATCCCAACCTCTGCGATCGGCTCCAGCTTCTTCCGGCATCCTTCGTCACATGAATGTAAACGAGTGAACCCAAAAATCCTCAAATGGGAAATATCAGGTCTCTTACCGAAAAACGCCTCCTCGGGTGTACTCATGCCAAGTATCCTGTGAGGACAACGGTTTCTGCACATATATCGCAATATTGCATGCCTCACCCACAAGTGAATGTTTAGGACCCGATCATGCAACATCGCCTGTAGCATCCCACGATCGTTCGTTCTTCCACCAACAACCCGTTTCTGTTGTGGGTTATGAGGTGCTATGAGCTCTCTTGAATTCCTTTTGCGCTGCAAAAGTCCTTGAATTCGCCGATAGATGAATTCACCACCATTGTCGCTCCTAAGAGCCTTCACACCTTCTCAATTCTTTCTCAACCAGTGCCTTGAACTCACGGAACTTTGAGTATGTCTCGCTCTTCTTTTCGCATGAAGTAGATCCATGCACTTACGAGAAAAAATCATCAACAAATATCACATAACACCTACGCTGTTTCATTTGTCAAGGCTGACGAGAAAGGTCCACACATTTACGTGTGAATTCTCTCAAGGATCGTCGTGGCACGACTATCCTTCTCGTGAAAGGTGGCTTTCACAAATTTTCCCAAGGTACATCCCTTGCACCAATCTGATTGCGCAAGAGTGCCTTTAGGAAGCCCAGGAGAAATCAGCTGCAGTATCTTCAAAGCTCCATGGTGAAGGTGGCCCAATCTCCGGTGCCACAACTGCCATCATCCCCAGCTCACCACTCCTTCTGCCTTGCCTCGCCATTGTCTGCACGATCATATACCTACAATTGATAAAGGTTCTTAACTCGAACCCCTATCCTCCGAGTCTCACCAATTGCCTTACTACGCGAGAAATCCTTTCCCTCGCTAAAGACAACATCATATCCCTTGTCTTCTAACATCGCCACAGAGATAAGATTCTTCTTCAATCCTGGAACATGCATCACTTCCTTCAATACGAAGGGTTTACCAAACTCCATCTCAAAGGAAATGGTACCGACACTAGGTCGCATCTGTATCTACCATCATCGCCCATCTCGATGTGCACTCCAAGATCTTTCTCATCCCGGATCGATAAACAAATCTCGATCTCTTGTCATGTGAAAATACGCACCACCTGTCCGTAAACCACACCGATCCCATCACACTTGAGACCAAGCATGCGATCAGCAAAAATCCCAGCTCAAACCGCGAGGCTAAGGCCTCTCCGACTACAAATCCAAACGAAAGCTTGCTTATTTTTCTTCTTACGGACAATTTTTGGCATAATGTCCATGTTGGTGACGGTGAAAGCACTTCACCTTGGACATGTCTTGCTTCTTGCCTTTCGCACCGAAAATGAGAAGTTTTCTTGCTCTTCCTTTTTCCTTTTCTTTGGCAGCCAAAGCACAATTCTCTTCATCAGATTTATTTGACGACGATCCGTCCACGGTACTCCGCCTTATCTCCTCTTGCACAAGATCTAACCAAAGTCACTCCCATACCATTGACGACAGTCTGATAGGGAATGCCAACTCTTCGAAGCCCAAGGAGAGCCAAGCTCACCAAGTCCTCATCATCTACGATCCACCCACACTTCCCAACTCATCCCCACATTGGGTGAACTTCGTGAGGTACTTGGGCATACTGTCACCTTTCTCCATCTTTATGTTTCTAAGTTTATCTTGAGCGCCAACTTCCTCTCAGTCGCTCTTGCTTTGGAATAAATCTGCCAAGGCTTTCCACATCGAGAATGGAGAAGCCTTTACCATGCAGAGCTGGACACTATGTGATCCTTCACGCCCTCCAACGAATCCTTTCGACACTTTTGCTCTGTCTTCTTTTCCAAGCCTCAATTACGGCAGCATCGCTAGAAGTAGGCTTTGGGACTTCAGACATATATGAACTCCTTCAACCCATTGTCATCTAACACCACCTCCATCCTGTCCTTCCATGAAATATAATTCGAGCTGCCCTCAAGGTCATACTCCAATCGCAATCCGTTGAAAGACATCTCAACTTCGACACCAAGAAAACACTGCTGCAAATTCGAATTCTACCGAAAGACAAAACTCCCAACCACTTCAATGTTTTTCAATTGCTCCAATGATCAATATTGCTTTGATACCATGTAGAAATTTGAATAACTATTAAATTATTCATCGAGATCATCCCGATCACACACTATTTGAGCTTCATGCATAGTACATAACCTCTTCTACTATTCATCATCAATTTGCGGAAATATAAACAATCGCATGCGCACATCAAAACCATAAACAATCACACATATAAACACAGTATTTATGGGAAAGCTTAAAGCTAAAACCCCCAACTATCTGTATATTATAATGATAGATATCATGTAACAATCATTGTACAAACTCCTCACAAGCTCTCGATACAATCTCCAATTGTTACACACTACACAAGCTCGGATCATACAAAACACATGCTCCAATCGCTCCACACTTTGTTAGCCTCTCTCATGCGCAATCCAATATGGATAATACCTAGATCCAGGTTCGAATCCCACTAGTATGTACTTGTGCAATCCTCATTGGCATCTCCATCAATGTTTGTGAAAATCTCATGCACCGAGTATAGTCACAATCGATAGTCACACTTGCTCTTTCACCTACCTCTCCATCGGTCTCCATCGAAATCGTCCATGCACTGTGATTAACTCGATGTATTCTTTAGTTGATTTATGAGTTAATAATTAGTGAATTAATTAATAATTAATTCACACCACTCTCACTAATTGTATCAATCAATTAAACTAGATACAACTAGCTCAACTAAGTTAAACTGAACACAACTCCATTAACTTGTCTCATCAACTCCACCAAACTACCGTCACATGAGTTCTAAATGAAGTCAACCATGCAATAGCTCCACTAAACCCTAGGAATAGCGTAATTCCTTCTCGTCACCGCATGTGCCACATCCGGGCATCAAACCGAAAGTGCTCCAAGAGGATAAGATAATGTTTAGAGTCCAAATATTATTAAGAGCTAATAATATTCGACATATCTATTTTTAGATTGGCAATCTAAAAATAGATTCGCCTGATATGTCTAAAAATAGAAGTCCATCTATTTTTCCCAACTTGACCAACCATCCACAAATAACATCCTCGCAACTCATAGAACATGATCCATATGTCTAAAAATATACATAGTCTAAAAATAGACTTTGCGCCAAAAATAGCCTGCGGGCCCACTTAGTGAAGGCGACTTCTATCCACTAAGCTCCTCATCTTGTTGCAATCTCAACATCTTTCTCTGTTTTTCTTTGCATGTCCTGAACGCGGTCAGGATAGAAGGTGTTAGGGCTCGATCTGGTTGAACCCTTGCAAGATTAGCCTCGCAAACCCCAACGACCTCCCATTGCAGAAGAAAATAAAGACGAGGGAGCAGGAGATTCTATCAAAATATTTCTCGAGGAGGCCCTCGAGAAACAAAGGAATGCGATGATGGATAAATTTTCTCAGATCCTTCAACGATTTCCCACCTACTGCGCATCTGCATCCAATAGCCACTCTATAGGTGCCACTCCCTTCAAGGTACAGGTAAACTTTGACATTCCTATATTTTAAGGCCAGAAAGATGCAGATGCCATTGATAGATGGTTGAATTTGCTAGAACGGTATTTCTCGGTCCATGATTTTTTCAACCAAGAAAGTATTATTTTTGCACTCCTCATAGTCGCCCCCCATGTCAAATATTAGTGGGAAACCTACTATGAGCAAAAGGACGGGACAAAACCCTCTCTATTCTCGGCTGCACCCACTTGCAATTCGTTCCGAGATGGCATAAGGGAACAATATTACTCTGTGGGGAGCTATGAGGACAAGTACATCCAATGGACCACACTGCGGTAGAAAAGGGATCATGATGTGCACGAACTAACGAATTTATTCCATACCCTGTGCACAAAGTTGGGTATTAAATATTCAGACAGACATTTGGTTACCAATTACTGCAGTTGTCTGCACAGACACATTCAGGAGGAAATGGAGTTACTTGACATTACATCGCTTGGCGCGGCATATCGCTATACCGCCAAGATCGAGCAGAAATTTAAGCAGAAGAAGTGAGACTTTGGATCCGCGAATCTGAAGACAGGGAAAGACGCCCCCGAATCGCAGAAAAAGGGGCAAGGCCAAAGCGAGGCGACTCAGAACAACACCACAAATCCAAATACAGTCACGGGGAAGTGGTGTGAATTTCATAATAGCCCCACTCACACCACAAACGAGTGTCGGGCCAAACAGTCATTGGTGGCCGAACTAAAGGCACATGAATCAGATGCATGTTTTAGTCCTCAGTCAGAACCAGAAAAATGAAATGAAAAATGGAAGAAGATCATTGATGTGAATCCCAGTGTCATTGTTGCCACCACTAAGATCTAGAGGGAGGATCTCTAGGATCCAAAGGAGGGGGAGCGCTTCTTGATATGGGTGAAGGGTTCTCCACTACAATTCCTTGTCGATAGCGGAAGCCAAAAGAACCTCATTTCAGCAGAGGTTGTGAAGCGGCTCGGCATACTGACCATAGCACACCCACAGCCATATACCATCGGGTGGCTTCACCCAAGGAGAGATCTACGCATTTTCCAGCAGTGCCACCTTCCGTACAGTATCAAGCTATTCATAAATGAGGTAGTGTGTGATGTTTCTCCTCTTCATGTAGCTGATGTATTATTGGGCCAACCATACTTATGAAGGCAACATGTTGTGTATGAGTCTAGGCCTCGTGCTATTATTATTACTTTGGGAAATAACTTGTACAAGATATCAGAGGTAGTAATGCCTCCTCTCATCTCTTTGACTATTTCGAAACAACGTAGTAAGATTGTTTCCCAAACGAGGAAAATTATTTTCCTTACAACTCGCTCATAGGGAAAGAAGAATATTTTGGCCACAACCTTGAAACAGGGCTCCCCTGCATAGCTACAGCAGATGTACAAAGTCATGGAGGAATACGAGGACATTTTCTCCTCACTCACAAAGGTTCCTCTACACTGTCAGGACAAGCACTCCATTGATCTGACCCCCAACGCACCACCACCTAATGTTGACATAACTCATAAAACTACACAAACAGAGTCCACACATGTACTGTCTGAGGCTAATAAAGAAATAAATTTTACTAAACGCATCTAGCATGTCTGCCCATAGGTCCATGACGTCTTCGACAAATCTAATACCCAGTTCAACAGAATTTGTCTCATCTCATGGAGGATCTCAATGCAATGGGGACCATTGCTTCCTAAGGAGGGAGGAATGATCCAAGTGGATATTGGTGGCTGCCCACCTATTCCATTTGAAACACCACCATAAGTTCTTTCAGTTTTTCAGTTTCATCACAACTTACTATTTTTAGCAATTTTTCGGGTCCTGAACTTCCGAAGCCGTTTTGAGGCCCTAAACGATGGTTTTTGGGCATCACACCTTTGGTGAATATGATTTTGTTCTAGAATTGATATTCACAGTCAATAGTTGTAGTCCTCAAATAGATCTTTCTAAGGATGTATCATCTGCGTTAAACAGAGATAGGATGCCAAAGTTACAACCCTGGGAAGTTTAAACACCAATTTACCCAAATGGGGCCCATAGTTTTGGCGCTTCACCTCCTACGGTTAGGTTTTTTGATGTTTATGTTTTTTCATTGTTTCTCAACAATAAATAGGCCTTCGAGCCTCATTGTAACACAGTTCAGAGGCATGTAGCCACCACATCTCTTCTCAAAGATAAGTTGTGAACGCCCTAGCTATTTGATTTCCATTATGTTTGTAAGCATATTTATGTTATTTAATAGTAATGAAGTGAAGCATTATTTTTGTGCATCTCTGTGTTTATGTCTATTTCTGTATTTTATTGCGTTCCTGCATAAACCCAGATCATACTAGAAATTTTTCCTATAAAGTGACATTCCACAGGGGGAGATACTTCACAATTCCATTTGAAATTGAGATTAATCCCAAAAAAAGGGTAAAAGGACCCTGCCTCAAAGATGGATCTCACCTACTATAATATTTCTGGCCAACTAGTATAGTGCATGCAAACTTTTCTTTATGTCGAAAAAAATAGTGGTTACTCTTTCCATCCAAAATTGTGGCTTGAATGTTATTTAAATCATTGAATCCATTTTTTAACATTTTTATAACTATCATACATGCATTATTAGAGTTTTATTTATTATATTATTTCCATTTTACCTTTAATTGTTTGGTCCTCGCTCTAATAATCAACTTGGAGAAAAAAAAAACCACTCATAAGCATGAAACACCCCATAATAGGATGCTGATTTCATTGAGGAGTTTGATATATTAATATAATTCTTGTTGTTTCTAGGAATTATTTCTAATATTTGTATTCCATTTATTTAATAGAGCTTCTATATTTTGTTTGGACATCCATTAGAAAGGCCATTATTTTCAAAAAAATGAATTTTTTATTTTTTTTGCATCAATGTGTATGCCTTTTTAGTTCGATTCATGGCAATTTTCCTTCGAGTATGGAATTGTTCATGTATTTTTTTATCATTCATATCCCACACAAAAAATTCATGCTCTTGATACATTTCCAAGTAATGCAAGTTGTGATGTTAGTAAATTTTTCCAGAATTGGTATTTGGGCAATCCCTAAAACATTCATTTTTTTAGAATTGACTTGAAGTTTTATAAGCACTTCCACTTTTTCCATAAATATTGGATATCCTAAATCTTGTATGCATCATCTAAAATTATTATAAGTTAGCTAACATTATTGATAGCTAAAGAAATTTTCCCCAAGCATGCTTCACTATAATTTCTTCTTTCATACCTTCAATTGTGTTCTTAGGTGGAATTTATCACCATCCATTGAGACAATGGGAAGAAACATTAAACTTTTTGTTTTTTATGAGGATTACTAGAGTCTATGATCATTATTATTGCTTCTAAAATACATGAATTTATTTTTCCAAACATCATTTTTTTTTACCTATATTGAAACACACTTCCAAACCACTTATTGCATCACCTATGCATAGCTTCAAATTTGGGACATTAATCTAACATTTTGTTTTAACTTTAGAACTTTACCTTTTTCCTATCACATTATAGCTCAAAGATGTTTTAATATCCATGAATTATAGTGAACTCTCAATGACCCATATGTTCTATTAGGCTTTGTGGCCTCCCCTATTTGCTAAGACATATCCCTATTTTGTCCTTGTCTCCATCAAGCCAAAACCAACTGCAAGTTTGTAACTATCAATATATACTATACAGCAGGTTATATTGCTAAGCCTCCTCTAAATTGAGAAACTTATCGTTTTGATCAAGTGCACACCCTACCTCTTTGATCTATGCAAATAAGCTCTCCAACATTGCATGGATCTCCTATATTTTTGGGTGTGATGTGTCACCTGAAAGGAACGTGTGCACCCTTTTCTTGACCATAATACAATCGCATCTTGGATTCTTTACCAATCCATTTTGTTTCATTATATTTCTCACCATATCTACATTATCCTATCTACCTAAAGCAACATACATGTTTTCTATCAATACATAATTTCCAATACTTTTCGTTCCAATTGAAAAAAAAAATCTGCAACATATTTTCCGAGGTCTATATTGGAATGAATTTTAGAGGAACCAATAAAATTTCCCCACAATTTGGTAGTTGGTTTGAATGGAATTATTTTGATAAATTCATGTGCCTCATAAAAAATATCAGTGACAATATAATTCCTTTGATTCCAACGTGTTTCAGAGTGTCTATTAGATGATAAAGCTCTCTCAATAGAAATGGTTTGCCACAAGTATAGACCACTACTTCCTCTCTCAGATCAATCACAATAGCTTTGTCAGATGGATACCAAGAAGATGTAGGCCCAACATGAAAACAAGATAACATTGCTTTAGGTCCATCAACTGTTGGCATTGCATGCTATTAACTAGAAGGTCATCAACATATAATATTTAAACATCAAGAAAACAAATAAATGGAAAAATGAATTGAAAAATGCAACACCTTAAACTAAAAATGAAAATGGAAAATGTAGGTGCAAAAAAATTACTACACAAAGGAACATAAATCCAAAAAATAAGTTCTTCATGCCATAAACATTATAAATAATGGGACCATCTTAACTCTTTGTTATAGTGCATAGTAGATAAAGACATCTATTCCTAGAATCTACTTTCAATGTTTTAAATGTTTATGTGATATCTAGAGTATTTCCCTATTAACCATGCAATGAAGTTTCTTATAGACATTTCCTCACCTATTAATATATTAGTCATGCAAACAAATCTCTTTATTATATAATATATTCTCAAAATAAAAAAAATATTCAAAATATGATGGAAGTAGAAGAAATAAAGTATCTTTTTATTCGGAATAAATGAGACAATACTCATACTACAGAAAATATATCCTTATTTAGTATAAATGGAACAATAATCAAACTAGACATAGTAAGGATTGTAGCTACAATTGGAACATTTCAATGATGCTTCACCAGACTGACTTCCCTAAACCTGAAACAAATGAAGAAAATAACCATTGTTTTATATGGTTAGCATAAAATTAGACCTTATAATTAGGAGGTGTGACGATCAAGCTCGGCAAAATTTTTGTAGTGAACACATTGGCCTGTAGAAAAAGTTATAAGGCCATCCATCTTCCAAACATCCCCCAGAATCCAAAGTCTATCGTTCAATGGTCAATTCCATATCACCCTATCACATTACATGCTGAATACCATAGTAATTACTCAGATGTGGTTCCGAGTCCACCCAATATCTTCATGACAGCGAGTACAATATGTCATGAATTTACTACCCTGGTACACTTGATATCTTATATATTATCATTGTACTTGGTGTATTTTTGTTGTAATGTCACTTTATGTAAAAATGTAATGATGAGGCCATAATATAATTATGAGTTGTGCCTTAGCTTAAGCTATGTCATTAGGAGTTATGAATTGGGTGTTATGTAACTACAGAATGTATTTCCCTCTCACATCTAATATATCATTACCTCACTGAATAATATCATAAAATTATATTTCTTCTATTTTTTTGTCTCATCTAAATTTTATCTACCATTATTTTTGCATGAAAATCTAACAATAATAATGCAATTTATCGTTGTCTAAAATGATCTAACCCATTTCCTAAGCATGAATACTAGATGGCGCATGCTACCAAGGATTGGGGGTGCATATATATAACTTTTAACATGAAGAAACGTAATTTTTAACCAACACTACCATACTAACCTAAGAATGATGATCAATAAACTATAATATCAAGGACTATTGATTGCTACAAATTATAAAAGAAGGTATTAACTCTCACATTTTGACTTTTGTACTAAGATAAAAGAAAAACAAGAGAAAATTAACGCTACACCTTCCTTACCTTGCAAACATGAGGTGCACCAGGAATATCAACATAGTTTTAAGTCTTTTTATGTCCAAGAAAAAAATACATTTTAAGTATCGACCACTTTCCAAGAACATATCCATTACAGGCCTTCACAATAGATTCCATAATTGTATCACCATCATGACTATCAATAGATGTCCTGAAGTCCACCTGCAAATTATATAACATGAGACAACATTCACCTGTCATAAGCGTATACAATCATAACTTAAGGATACAACTATCCATTGAGTAACCTTCCAAGACTATGAAACTTGTGTAGTTCCAAAAGATTGGCATTACAAGAATTGTGAAGTACCATGTAGATCATAACCATATATTGCATTTCATTTCTTTTAAATCTAGTCTTCTATGAAACAATGGTTTAAATGGAATGTCGGTTGATCCAAGTTGACAAAAAACATCAAATGCATCACTTACAAGATATGTTGAAAAATAAATTAATACCTTTTCCTGCATGAACTACTTTTTATTTGAGCCAAATCTTGTTTTTTCTCTCCACAAGATGTTCATTTTTAGTTTTCCTCACTTTTTTTATTTCTCATTAGGGGTTGAAGTTATTGATATAATAATTTTTCTTCCTCTTTTTATTTCTTGTCTACTAAAATCTTTTGTAGCATTCATGCATGTTGATTTTAAACTTTTTATTATCTATGAGGCAACTTTCTTCTATTATTCCCTAATTGTTGAGTTTATTTTTACATAGTGGTCTCCATGTGTTATTCCTCCTTTTAAACTCTTCTTGGTTGATCCTATTGGGTATCCCACTTTTTATGTATAGAGTATTAGCTTCCTTATATCTATGGGTTCTATTGAATTATCACATATGGAGTGCATAGCTTCATATAAGTGTTCCGAAATGGATCTTAACCAATGAATAGGTGAAACTCAATGCTTGCAATCCAACTCAACAATCAAAGAAAGCTAAGAAATCTATGAAAAAAAATGCAATTGTAATAGTATGAATGAGGAAAAATAAATGTGAGAGAAATAAAATTAATTGAAAGGAAAAAAGAGGAGAGAAGGTTAAGGACTTGGAAGTGAAGCGACATGGTTGTTGGTCTTTCCCCTACCCCCCTAGCTCTCCCTATTTTCTCCCTCTCTCATTCTCAAGTAGCATTTTTTTTTTCCAAGTAGAGGAGGATGAATGGAAATGTATCCAAATATTGTTGAATTAATCACTATGCCCCATTCAAATTTTTCTTTTGGGTTTCTAGGGTAAAATACTTGTGTTCATTTATTGATTTTTGTGTTAAATGTTGTTCTTTTTTATGCTAAATGGATACCTAATTATTTAACGATGCCTGGATTTTTTATCTGTTACAAATGAATAAAATCAACTACTTCAATGATGTCAAATAATGTGACCAAATGTGATCCATATTTGGAAATTTTTCTTAGTAACTACAAAACCACATAGATGACATCTAATAATATCAACACAACCTTTACTAGGATCCAAAATACACTAAGATTGTGTTCTTAGCAATAAACACATTTGGGGATCAATATATAAGATTAATCATAACAACAGGATCCAAATATTATCATTTCACATAGAACCACTTTTCATAGGTCATCATAGCCAATTTATCAAAATCAGATTGATTCTAGTTGTACCAGATTAGTTCTTGCAAAACTAGCCAGACTAGCCAATTCCAAGGCCATATCAATTTGATTGAATGCTCTAAACCAATAAACATTGTTTCCATACCAAACCAATTGGTTCCATATGGAACTGACCATAAATTTTAAAACGATTCAGTTCCTTCCATAGTCGTACAACTTGCAGCAGGGACCACTTAGAATTAAATTTAGAAATTAAAAAAAAAAAAAAAAATTAAGAAAAAAAAAAAGTAAAACAATAAACCATTTAGAACATATTTTGAAATATTTTGGTTCATATATGGATTACATTTAGTGTTATTTTTGTTATATGAACCCTTTTTATATACATGAGAAGCTTTACATATTTGTGTATAATAGTTTGGATTCACATCGATGCACATGATTTTTTTTTTCAAAATATGAATATTTTATGTATTTGTTGGTCAACCAATTATGTGGTCTAGTTTTGTTTCCATTTTTTATTTGGTTCCAGTTTCTAGGATCAACCGGTTCGATGGTCAATCTGTTCAAATAATATCTTTTATAGCATGTTCATAATAAATATTTTTTCCGAATACATTATGGCATAACTTTTAAAGGAGGAAAAATTCTACTTTAAAAACCAAGGAATTTATTTAAACATAAACCTTAATATACTAAAGTATGAAGCTAACAAAAATAATCTAATTCATTTGTTGTGTGAATGCATCATTACAGGTTAGCTAATTCCTGTGAAAGAGCAATTGTTGTGTGTCTTTACTTGATTGCGGAAATACCTAGAATATATATAATACTTATCCACATGCATGTTCCATTTACAAAGGATGTGTGGATGCTATCTAAGTTTGGATTTTTCATTCCTTGGGAAGACAATCAAGGAAATTCAACCTCAATTCACATACAAAAATATTTCATGACAACTCTTCACATCCATTGCATGACCTGCAATGTAAAAGTTGTATAATAAAAGCACTTATTTTTTGTTTTGAAGCTTTCTCATGGGTTCAAAAAATCATGGCAATATTTAGTGTCCATGAGATTGAACCTAAAAACTATGGAGGATGTTACACATTCTCAGGAACCCTTCCCTCAACTCAATAATGGATTTACACACAGGTTGATTTTTTGTTTAAGTCATGCATTTACAAAATATTAAAGGCACAAAAACATGAGTGAAAAATAAGCATTTTTTATTATTATAAATCATCTATCTAAAACTAGATGAAATCCCAAAAAAAATAAAAAAATGAGGCTACTTTGTACATCGATACTCGACCAAATAAAATTCGGCAAGCACAAGAATCTGAATGGAATATATCATGAGCCTATAAATACACATAAGAAATACAAAAAACCCCCAAAGCAGCTATATGCAATAAAAATTTCTAGTAACAAAACATTTGGGGACTATACTAGGAATCTTGAACCAAGAAGAATAGGCTTACAAATGTGCAGTTATGATAGATGAAATGCTTACACGATTTAGAACATAGGAAATACAAAATTCTAGCAACAAAATATGATGTACTTATTTGGCATTATCCTATTGTACACACTAGTCACATAATATAAATATATGCCTGTTTTGCAACTAAAATAGAATGCCATAGTAGCACATATTTACTCTTACACAAGGAGACTAAGATTTGTATGACAACAATGACTTGGCAATGAAATTCATATAATTTTCATATATAGAAACTGAAAATTATAATTTTCATATATATAGTTGACCTATATGTGAAATGCAAAAGAAAGTTCCTCAAGATTGAATACATAATCATGAGGCTTTGGTGCATGCTAATCTCTAAGACAACAACTTGAAGGCATTAATATCACCTATATGGCAGTAAATCATGGCTATGATCTACACAATAGTGACCTTGGTTGATGACAATGACTCAAGAATGTATGACTATGACAACAACACTCATCAGTAATGTTATTGACAAAAAATATTGTCATTAAAACAATGACTCATATAACAGTGATAAAGTGACTATAATGACATGTAAATAATTCCCAAAATATCAATAATGACAATGACTGTGGTCATTTTTCATATATGCACCAATTCAGAAGCATGTTTTTTGAAGAAGGCATATTGTGGCATAAATCTATGACAAGAAGTGAAGGATAGAATTTTTTGAGAGCTAAATGAAGTTCAAATGTCTCTTTGAAGCATCTCTTTGTAATCATTGAAGTCAGAGGTATCTAGTCTTTTCGTATGAGGTATGTGAATAGTATGGTTAAGGTTTTATAGTGAACAATTCCTTTGTTGTAAGTCTTGATGACTATGGAATTGCTAGGGTTTGAAGGAATTGTAAACTTGTGAAGTCTTGAAGACCCTTGGTATTTATGGTTTTTGAACCCTAGATTGTATTAACCATAGGAAAAATTGTTCCCTTTAAGGAAACCTTAGCTCTTGGGAAATGAAATCTAGGGTTTTCAAGCCTAAATGATCCTTAAAACCTATTCTTGAAAGTAAAATCTTAGGGTGAGTACTAAAACTAGCAAGAATTTGATAAAACCTAGGGCTTGAAGACAAAAACATATGAATGGATATTTCCGCTTAAAGGAGAAATCATAATCAGGGCCAGATCAAGGAATATCTATTGTTTTTAACTAGAACCCTAGAAGTGCACTTTTTAAGAATATATATAAACCCTAGATTGACAAAATTGACAGCATGCTCTTGCCTTTTTATATTTTGCTTGGTTCTACTTGCTGATCAGAATTGCGAGTACAAAATTGTGGAACCAAGGTGACAAGGATGGATGAACAAAGTGTTTTTATGATGACTAATTGATGATGATGTGAAAGACGAATATTAGATCAATAAATAAGAGAGCAACCTGAAGTATAAATAAATTGATTTGATGAAAAAAAGAAAACAAGAAGAAAAAGAATGAACACTTTTTGAAGAAAGGAAAGGAAGCTCATGGTTAAGAAGGTCATTTGTCACAACTGAATGGTGTGATTATAATACTCATTGATTGAATATTGGTAAAATTTCCAATAGAATCTTGAGAGATGATGATTGATCTAGGGAAATGTCCTTACGAAGATGAAGATTTATGATGTTGTTGTACCAACAAGTTGATTGATTGGAAGCTGAAAAACATGAAACAGAACCTTGTTGCAATATGAATATAGAACATGTAAAGGAATATTAAATATAGAGGGAGCAAGTAATAGGATTTGACATGATACCTTGACTAAGAGGTTATTATGATCTGTTAACTCTGACATCAATGATGAACTTGGATATGACTTGGCCCCCTAGTAAGACACATTGCAAAAGCATGTGAAGAGGTTGAAACCAAAGCTTGTGTTATGAACAAAATTATGTAAAGGGAAATATTAATTAAAATAATAATAATAATAATTAATTAAAAATATTATTTATTATGATAAGGTATTAGTCAAAAGACACAATTATTCACCTTCATGGCTAGTCAATGCCTATATAGGAAACCACCACAAAGGTATTGTATCATCCTTCATCATTCATTCATTCATTAAAAAACCATTTATTACTTCTCGTGCACTTTGGTGTTTTTTGCAATTAGATTCTACTTCATAACAGTGTTATCAGAGCCTCTAAGTTCTTTGGCCAAAAATTAAGTTATGAAAAAAACAAGTAATTACTAAAAGGAAAAATACAGTAAAAATTCCTTAGACAAGCCTAACAAGAATATAACACCTCAACTATGAGAAGAAGCTAACTGATATTCAAGCTAATAAATGAATAAATATGGAAAATGTTGGAAGTGTGGGGACAAATTTTCACCAGAACACAAAAAATATACAATTGTGAAGAAGAACATGAAGAGGACTCCTCGAGTAGTGACTCAACCAAAGATACTAATGAGGAAAATGAAGATCCAGACACAGATCTGGAAGAAGAGGTTATGTCGAGAATTTACCTAGTCGCAATCACAAGAATAACATAGCCACAAATCCTAAAGCTAAAATGACATATAAAGAAAGAAAACTACATTGTATTAATAGACAAAGGAAACACCCACAATTTCACAAATGTTAATGTGGCAATGATACTAAACATATTTGTATACCCTACAATAGATATAAGAGTTATTGTGTCAGATGGTAAGATAATATATGGAGTTGGGAAATATCATAAGGTCAAATTGAAATCAAGCGATTACGAATTGGAATCTAGCTTCTATGCAATACCCTTTGGAGGTGTAGATGTTGTCCCATGAATACAAGGGTTACAAACATTAGGAACATACTCCAAAAATAATCAAAAGCAGTTTATAAGGTTTAAATGGGTTATTAGGAAATATAAATTGTTCATTTTTCAAGCCCCCTACTCATATTGCATCATCACATCAGATGAAAAAATAACTCATAAGGGAGCACATGCATTCATCACTCAATGTCAAAAATTGGAATTATTAACTACAAATGTAGCATCGGTACAACTACTGGAGGTTGCATTCCTAGTCCAAAAATATGATAAGGTGCTCCAAGAATCACCAATGAAATTACCTCAAGAAAGGAAGATTGAACATATTATATAAGTTAAACCAGATGTTGTTCCAGTTAATATCAAGCCATACCACTGCCCTCATCACCAAAATGTGGATATAGAAAGACTAATCCATGATTTGATAAAGTGTGTATTCATTACAAAAAGAAAAAGCTTGTATGTAGCCCTAATGGTACTATTTAGAAAGAAGGACAAATCATTCAGATTGTGTATATATTATCGAGGATTAAACAATATAACTATTAAAACAAAGTTTTATATTCCATTTATAGATGAGTTTCTATACGAAGTTTATGGCACAAAGTACTTCTCAAAGTTAGATTTGAGACCAGGTTATTATCAAATACAGAGTAAGGTTAGAAGATATCGAGAAGAACTCATGAAGGACATTGTGAGTTTAAGGTAATTTGATTTGGATTAACAAATGCACCAGCCACATTCCAAGCAACCATGAACGAGATCATTCATCCACACTTGCAAAAGTTTGTATTAGTCTTCTTGGATGATATCCTTACCTGTAGAAAAACATAGAAGGAACGCCTCAAGCACCTAGAGGAAGTAATTTTCCTACTGGAGAAGAATCAATTCTATGCAAAAATATCAAAGTTCACCTTTGTAAGGAAGGAATTTGAATACCTTGGGCACATTGTATCCAAAGAAGGGGCCAGAGTAGACCCCAGTAAAATTAAATCGATTAAAGAATGGCTCAAGCCAAGAAATATATCAAAACTAATAGTGTTTCTAGTATTAACCATGTATTACATAAGGTTTATAATAAATTATGCGCATTTGACCACACCTCTGACAAATTTGTTAAAAAAAAATCTGTTCAATAAGATAGCAAGGCTAATGAATATTTTGAGTCGTTAAACGAAATAATGTCATCTACCTCGGTACTGGAAACCTCATATTTCTCTAATCCTTTGCGGTAGAGTGTGACACTTCAGGGTTTGGAATTGGAGAAGTACTAATGCAAGATAATCACCCCATAGCCTTCGAAAGTCAAAGTCTCAATAAGAGGGAAATATTGAAGTCTACTTACCACAAGGAGATTCTTACCATCATATATGCATTAAATAAGTGGCGTTAATACCTATTAGGAAGCAAGTTCTTGATTCGTACATATCATAATATTCTTCAATTTCTGCTACAACAAAAGACCTTATCAACAAAAAAACAAAAGTCGATGGATAAAATCTTGCCATTTGAAATGAAATTTTACATATAAAAAAATGCAAAGGAAAATGTAGTCATTGATTCTCTCTCATGAAAAAATGAAGACACCATAGCATTTTCCGCGCTGGTGGTAGTTTCTGATTGGTTGGATCAGATTCATACTAAGTATGCCAAGGATCTATACTCTTGTTCAATAATTAAAAATATAGATCAAAACCCAAAATTTGAATGGAAAAATGACATATTATGGTATAAGCGTAGAATTTATTTAATTCCAACATCCAAATTTAAAATAAAATATCTAAAAGAATCACACAGTTCCCCTGCAGTAGGGCATGTTAGGTTCTTCAAAACATACTACAACACACATAAATCATTTTACTGGAAGGGAATGAGTAAATAAATTCAGCAGTATGTCATTGAATGTGAATTCTAACAGAGAAATAAAAGTGAGAGCATCCTAACCCAAAGATTACTTCACCCCTTATGTAACAAACTTAGGTTAAAATTCATGTAATAAAGTTAATAAAAGAAAAATAAGACCAAGGTCATGGGACACGTATTACAAGCTGAATGTTTGGAAAAACATCTTAGTGTGCATCACTTGTTCTTTGTTATAGCTAAGGGGAAATTGGAAAAGGAAATGTGATCCGAATTTATGCAGGAACGCAACAGAATACAGAAATAACCATAAACATAGAGATGCAGCGGAAATAATGCGTCATTTCATTAATATCAAATAACATAAATATGCTTACAGACATAATGGAAATAAAATAGCTAGCGTGCTAGTAGCGAATCTCTAAGAAGAGATGTGGTGGCTACAGACCTCTGAACTGTGTTACAATGAGGCTCAAGGGCCTATTTATTATTGAGAAACAATGGAAAAACTGAAACGTCCAAAAACCTAACTCTAGGAGATGAAGCGCCAAAACTGTGGGCCCTGTTTAGGTAAATTGGTGTTTCAAATTCCCAGGGACGTAACTTTCACATCCGATCTCCGTTTGATGTGATAAATAGCTCATTAGAAATATCTATTCGAGGACTAAAACTTTTGAGTACGCAACATGGGTCATACACCCATGCTGCTCCCTGTTTCCCCAAAAAGTGTCATTTAGGGCCTCAAAATGGCTCCAGAAGTTCAGGACACGAAAAACTGCTATAAATAACTTAAGTTGTGTTGCAACTTAAAAACTGAACGAACTAATGGTGGGGGTTCAAAGGGAATAGGTGGGTGGCCACCAATATCCACCTGGATCATTAAGGCCCCAAAACGGCTCCGGGAGTGCAGGACCCAAAAACTTGCTAAAAATAGTAAGTGGTGCTGAATGTGAAAAGCTGCAAGAATTGATGGTGTGGGTCCAAATGGATTAGGTGGGTGGCCACCGATATCCACCTGGATCATTCCTCCCTCCTTAGGAAGCAATGGTCTCCATTGCGTTGAGATCCTCCCTGAGATGAAGCAAATTCTGTTGAACTGGGTATCATCGACCTGTGGGTAGACATGCTGGATGCGTTTAGTAAATTTGGTTTCTTTATCAACTTCAGACAATACATGTGTGGATTCTGTATGTGTATTTGCAGGAGGTATGGCAACATCAGGCGGCTATGCATTGGGGGTCAAATCAATGGAGTGCTTGTCCTGACAGTGTAGAGGAACCTCTGTGAGTGAGGAGAAAATGTCCTCGAATTCCTCCATGAATTTGTCCATCTGCTACAGCCGTGAAGGGGAGCCCTGTTTCGAGGTTGTGGCCACAATATTCTTCTTTCCCTGTGAGCGAGTTCTAAGGAAAATGAATTTTCTGGTTTGGGAAACAATCTTACTACGTTGTTTTGCAGTAGTCAAAGAGATGACAAGAGGCGGTACTACCTCCGGTATCATGTACAAGTTATTTCCCAAAGTAATAATAACAGCACGAGGCCTAGACTCATACACAACATGTCACCTCCACAAGTATGGTTGGCCCAATAATACATTAGCTACATCAAGAGGAGCAACATCACATAATACATCATCCGTGAATGGCTTGATACTATACGGAAGGCGGCATTGTTGGCGGATGCAGATATCTCTCCCTGGGTGAAGCCACCTGATAGTATATGGTTGCAGGTGTTATATGGTCGGTAAGCCGAGCCGCTTCATGACCTCTGCTAAAATGAGGTTCTTTTGGCTTCCGCTATCGACAAGAAATTGCAGCGGAGAACCCTTCACCCACATTTGCGAATGGAAGAGGCGCTCCCCCTCCTCTAGATCCTCTCGGTCCTCCCTCTAGATCTTGGTGGTGGCAACAATGGCACTAGGATCCGCATCAATGATATGCTTCCCTTTGTCATTGCCTTTGTCTGGTTCTGACTCTGGATCAAAAAATGCATCTGATTCGGGTGCCTTTAGTTCGGCCACCAATGACTGTTTGGCCCAACACTCGTTTGTGCTGTGAGTGGGGCTGTTATGAAATTCACACCACTTCCCTGTGTCCTTATTTTGATTTTTGGTATTTTTTTGAGTCGCACCGCTTTGGCCTTGCCCCTTGTTCTTCTGTTCGAGGACACCTTTCGGATTCGCAGATCCAAATTCTCTCTTCTTCTGCTTAAATTTATGCTCGATCTTAGCAGCATAGCGATATGTCGTGCCAAGCGATGTAATGTCGAGGAACTCCATTTACTCCTGAATGTGTTTGTGTATACAACCGCGGTACTTGAGCACCAAATGCCTCTCTGAATCTTTAATACCCAACTTTGTGCGCAAGGCATGGAACAGATTCGTCAGTTCGTGCACATCTTGATCCCTTTGTTGCCGCAGTGTGGTGCATTGGATGTATTTGTCCTCATAGCTCCCCACGGGGTAATATTGTTCCTTGATGTCATCTCGGAACTAATTCCAAGTGGGTGTGGCTGAGAACAGAGTGGGTTCCCCTTCGTCCTCTTGCTCACGGTAGGTTTCCCACCAGTATTTGACATGGGGGGCGGCTTTGAGGAGTGCAAAAATAATCTTTTCTCGGTCAGAGAAGTCATGGACCGAGAAATACCCTTCCAGCAAATTTAACCAACTGTCTACGATGTCTACATCTATTTTTCCTTCAAATATAGGAATTTCAAAGTTTACCCGTACCTTGAAGGGAGTGGCGCCTCCAGGTACATGGATGCAGACAGCAACAGAGGTGTAAGCACGTTGAAGTATCCGAGCAAGTTATCCATCAACGCTTTCCTTTGTTTCCCCTCGAGGGCCTCCCTGCTAATATTTTGACAGATCCTCTCGCTTCTCGTCTTTCTTTTCTTCCGCCATGGGAGGTCGTCGTGCTTGCAAGGTTGATCTTGCAAGGGTTCAACCGCATCGAGCCCTAACCCTTATACCCCCGACCGCGTTGGGGACATGCAAAGAAAAACAAAGAAAGAGCAATACTCACTCGATACCACCGATCCGGATTTATGCATGAATGCACAATACGTAAATAACCATAAACATAGAGATTCGGAAGAAAAAATAATGTGTCATTTCATTAATATTTGATAACAGTAAATATGCTTATCTTCATACGGAAATAAAATAACGTTAGGTGTCGGTAGCGAATCTCTCGAGAAGAGATGTGGTGGCTGTGTACCTATGAACTGTGTTACAATGAGGCTCAAGGGCCTATTTATTATTGAGAAACAATGGAAAAACTAAAACGTCCAAAAACCTAACTCTAGGAGATGAAGCGCCAAAACTGTGGGCCCCGTTTGGGTAAATTGGTGTTTCAACTTCCCAGGGACGTAAGTTTCGCATCCGATCTCCGTTTGACGCGCTCAATAGCTCGTTAGAAATATCTGTCCGAGGAATACAACTTTTGAGTGAGAAACACTGGTCTATGCCCTATGTTTCTCCCCTTTTTCCCAAAAAGCATCGTTTAGGGCCTCAACATGGCTCCGGAAGTTCAGGACCCGAAACGCTGCTATAAATAGTAAGTTGTGCTGCAACTTAAAAACTGAATGAACTGATGGTGGGGGTTCAAATGGAATAGGTGGGTGGCCACCAATATCCACCTGGATTATTAAGGCCCCAAAACGGCTCCGGGAGTGCAGGACCTGAAAACCTGTTAAAAATAGTAAGTGGTGATGAATGTGAAAAGCTGCAAGAATTGATGGTGTGGGTCCAAATGGATTAGGTGGGTGGCCACCTATATCCACCTGGATCAAAATGGAAAAGGATTTGGAAAGGAAAAAATACATTATTGGAATTTTATTTATGAAAATAAAGGAAAATAAGAGAAAAGGAAGGTGAAAGGTCACAGGTATTATGCGAGGAGGAAGTTGAAGGAAAATAGGGGGAAAATGATTAAATTAAAGGCATAAATAATAAAAAGGATTTTGAGCATCAGTTTGGAGCCTTTTGTGTGTACAATTTTGGAATTGGTTTCAGAGAGGAGAAGAGCACCAAGAGGAGAAGGAACGCAAGCAAGCAAAGGGAGGTCAAGGAAAAGAAAGGAAAGAAATGATCAATAATGGAAAAGTTAGATCAAGCAGCTTCCATAGGAATTCTTGTAGGTAACAAGTTTCATGTATGATTTCCTAGTTGGTTTTTTTATGCATGGTATATTCATGTGTGTAATTGGTTCATTTGTTTTCATTGGAATGGGTTTTTCTTGGTTTGAAATTGGTTTTTAGCCTTGCATTATCATTTCTACATAACCATGGTGTGATGTAAATCATTCATGGTTGAGCTTTAGACTACTGGAAGGTTTTTGGATCCGGGTGAGGTGGTCTTAGGAAAATCCCAAGGGTTGGGAGTGGATATGGTTTTCTCCAGGAAGCCCTCAACAGGTGGGTGGAGAGAGGAAAATTCCTCAATGCATGGTGAAGGAATTATGAGGCATGCAATCTTGGTTTGGTCTTGTGATCTCAGGATCAGTTTAGGTGAGATCATGGTAGTGTGAGGGTGGAGGTGGTTTAACCTCTGTATTCCCTTGGTTTTTTATGTATCATTTTATCCCATGATATCCCACATTCATGCTTGGAATATGGCATGGGGGTTATTGGTTGAAAGAAATATTTGGTTCAGCTCAATCTATGGTTGGGTGGTACGTGGAAGTCCCTGACTTGGTTGGATTTTTCATATAAATGGTTAGAGCCCTTTTCCCTTGTAATTCATGAGTAATTATACTTGTTATTACATGGATTTAATGGTTGTTCTATCATTGTTAATTATATGGTTATATGATGGTTATAAACATGGTTTATGACAAATTCAAGTTATGGCACTTATCATGTTCTTACTTTTAAATGATCGGTTAATAAAAGCATGACCGAAAGGATGTTATTGTAGCTATTGTGAGAAGGAATTGTACCTTCTTGATGTTTCTTAGATAAGCTTCATATCTCTATGTTCAGATATTATGCATTTATGACCTATAGATTTCATGTTTAACATGTTTTTGAAGGAATGATTGTCATGGTTAGACTGGGTTAGGTCAAGTCCTTGATTAAGTTTTGTGTTAGAGAATTTGTCCTTGTGTCATTTATCATTCTTTAGTTTTTCTTCAAATTATGGACAGTGGTATGGAAACTAACCCTGAAAAGGCTTAAATCCTGCGGTTTCTGACATAGAACTGGGTGAAAAATACTGCAGTTTCTCCCTTGCATTGGTTATGCATGCGACTAGATTATTTTAGTTGCATGTATGTAGGCTTTTTCATGTGTTGAGAGTTCATATCGGTGAAAAATAAATTTAACTCAAGGTTTTGTTACTTGGAAGGGTGGTTTAGCCCTTGGGGGTCCTGTAGCACATGAGGAGGGTCAGTAAAGTCTTGTTTTGTTGACTCCATTTCCTTGAGGTTATCTAGGAGGTTGAGTCATTTCATAGTATCCCTCAGATCATGTTTACCCCAACAGGATAGTTAAAGTGGGAAAATATGGGAGGAGGTGTTACAGGGTGGTATTATATTGGGTTGCGCTCTCATTGGGTGGTGTGGTTATGGTTAACCCTTTTCAGCCCATGCGCCTAGATGAATTTTGTTAGGAATGTATTTTCATGGTTATGGTTTTCATGTAGGAGGTCCGACAGTATGTAGTTGTTATGGTCATGGATGATGTTGGCTTATTGAGATGATTATGATTATACATGTATCATGCTAATTTGGATTGATTTTGCAAATGAGATAAGCCTCCCCTGAACTTCACTGCGGTATGTTTATTATGTTATATTTTGGTTTAGATGCCATGATATACTTTCAGGAAGAAGAGAAACAAAGAAAACGATAAAAATGGTAGACTACAATTCGCGTGACTCTCTCGACATATCTATTGGGAAACAAGGAGGTGAATATTCTCCTAGTATAACATATATATTGAGAATTTTGAGGGCGAAGATAAGGAGTTGAAAAGAATTAAATGACAGGTTGGTTGAGGCTTAGGAAATACTTGCAAGCGCTTAGAAAAGTAGGCAGAGTTCAAATTCTTCACATCTAAATGTGCTTCCATTGGGATCATAAAGTATGCTTTTGGGTATGGATTTGTTGTACCTTCACAAGACCAAATTATATTGTTATGACAAGGCTATTGAGTGCCTAGACGAGAATGGGGAAAAGCACGTCTTGCAAGGAAGGAAGATTCATACATCAATGAGGATGGTCAAAACTATGCAGGAAAAGAGAAGTTGCAGGAAAAGGCGTGTATTATTTGTGGTGCATATTTCTAGTGACAAGGGTAAGTATGTGGAGGATGCAAAAATATTCAATAAGTACCATGTTTTACAACATACATCTTCAAGAGGTACCATGTATTACAACAGTTTCAGGATGTATTCCCAGCAAAGATTTTAGAGTTTCCTCCTCACAATGAAGTGGAATTTTCTATTGAGTTGGTACGATGAATGACACTAGCATCAAAGGCACTGTATAGGATTAGCACTCTAGAGTTAGTGGAATTGAAGTTTCAATTGAAGGAAATGATTGGTAAAGGATACATTAGGCCAAGTGTATCTTCTTCAGGTGCACCAGTGTTGTTCATGAACATTATCATATTATGCATTGATTATAGCCAGTTGAACAAGATGAATATCAAGATTAGGTATCCATTTCTAAGGATCGATGACTTGTTTGACCACTTGAAGGGAGAAATAGTGTTTTCAAATATTTATTTGAGATCAGGATATCATCAGGTACGCATCAAAGAGGAGGACATTTACAAGATTTCTTTCCAGACTAAGTATGGGCATTATGAGTTTGTCATATTTCCATTTGGTTTGACTAATGATCCAACTACTTTTATATGCTTAATGAATAATTTATTGTGTCCTTATCTGGACAAGTTTTTTATTGTATTAATTGATGATATATTGATATATTCTAAAAATGAGGAAGAACATGTTGAACATTTAGCAAGAGTGTTGAGATTTCCAAGAGAGCATAAATTGTATGCCAAGCTTAGTAAATGAAACTTATTTCATATAGAAGTACATTACTTGGGACATGTGGTTTCTAAGAAAGGCATAGCAGTGGATCCAGAACCTAATTTTAGAGGCCTTCAGCCGCATCAAGGCATTTTCATGCATGTGATTGGGGGTTAATTTGTGATAAAAGAAACATCAACTTAGGTTTTGGTCACCCGAGGTGGTCCTTTGGCCCTTGTAGGCCCCACTTCCTTAACTAGAGCTAGGACGTTGGGTCATGTCATAGTAAATCTTCGTCTCATGTTTACCTTAGCATGTCTGTGAAACTGGATAAATTTGGGAGGAAGTTGCTACATATTTTCATATGAGATTCTAAGTTCAAACACTTGGATTGGATGGGAGGAATTTTTTTTCATGCATGCATGTCAATTGTCTATGTGTTGTTATGCATGCATTGTGATAGTCATTGTTGGAGTCGTGTCATCATGTATAGGTTGATGATGTTGATGTTGATATTGAGATGATTGATATTTTGATTTCATTATATATACACATCTTGTGCTAATCCATATTTATTTTGTGGACGATATAGCCTCCCTAAATTCACTAAGGTATGTTTGATTATGTTTATATTTGGTTTATCTAACATGGTATGTTTTCAGGAAGTATAATATCAGAGCTGACAAGAAAAATAGTAGACTATATTTCACGTGATTATCCCTACATATCACATGAGCAACATGGTTATGAGTACTCCCATCACATAGTAGATACATTAAGAAGTTTGAAAGTAGAAACCATAATTTGTAAGGCATATAATGACAAGATTATTCAATCACAGGAAAGACGTTATAGAGCATAGGAGAAGCAAGTGGAGGTTAATGTAGTGATTCGTTAGAGTATATCATATTTGCAGAGACAGAGACCACTTAGGATCAACCATGGATAAGAGGAAATGACCAATGGGGCATATGGCAATAGGTCTCAATCATGACACCAGTTTGATAGGGATGACACATTCAAAGATGGTAGGTTCTTGGATACACCTGATAGGAGGGGTAATGGTTGTGGGTTATATTCTAGTTCTATTTCAAAGATACATCATCATCATCACCACCACCATCTGTATAGGAGGAGTGAATAGCGGTATTTTCCAGATTAGTTCAAGAAATCAAAGCCTCCTATATTTGATGGATAAATGAAGAAATCATAGGATGTAGATGCTTGGTTGCTTGGGATGAATATGTTTTTCAGATTGCATGATTATTCATAAAATATGAAATTCAGGGTAGCTACTTTTAATCAAAAAGCAGAAGAAAACATTTGGTGGGAAGATGTGAAGAATGCCAGAGGCATTCAAGAAGAGGATTTGACTTGGAGTGAGTTCAAGAGAATTTTCAGGAAGAAGTATCTATCTGAAAGATACTATGATGACAAGGCAAAGGATTTCTATGAGTTTAAGATGGTATCTATGACCTATGAGGATTATAATAGCATATTCTTAGAGTTACTGAGATATATGCCTTATCTTATGGAGGAGAAAGAAAAGATTCAAAGATTAATCAGTGGGTTTCTAGTATCATTCAAAGACAAGAATGAGTTTGATGATCCTAGATAGTTGGAGGAATCCATCACAAATTTGAAGCACTATTATGAGAAATCAAAGCGAAAAAATGAGTCTAAGAAGGATTGGAAAGGTAATGAGAAGAATAAAGTAAAGTGGGCTAAAAAGAGAGGAAAACCTTAGGATACAAATGACAAGGAGAATGAAACACCATACAAGAAATTCAATGTAGTTGATAGAGGACATGTATTTAAGTCTGAGGACCAGAACAAGGTTTAGGGCATGAAGCCTTTGCATTGATGGACTTGTGGTAAGGATTATCACATGAGAGATTGTCCATAACATCAAGGTGGTAGACCACATATTTATATTGCTCATGAGGCACAAACATTTGGGAAAGTTGGACATAATATTACTTGGATTTATGAAATATTGGATAATAGGTAGGTTGATCATCAGGCATCTATTATTGAGATGGAAGGTAAGCTTTGTGATCAAATTGTTTCTATTTTTATTGACCCTGCATATAACTGTAGTTATATTTTTCCTGGCCTAGTGGGTAAGTGTTTCTTGAATAAAGAAGTTCATGAAAATTCTTGGTTGGTGTTGGATAACGGCCCCTTAGGGTACTTTTTTTGGATAATTGTGTTTAAGTTTTGTTGTATGCACTGCACGTAGATGGTTAAAGGGGCTTTGGGGTGATTCAAAGTCCCTTAATCATTGTAAAGGGTTAAAGGGAAAAACCATGGTTTGAGACCATGGTATGTGCGTCTTTTTTATAATATAAATATGTAAGAGTCAAGTGAGGAAGGATATGAATGAAATATTGGATCAGTTTTATTATGCATATTTTTTAGTCTGGTTTTTTGTCTAGGTAGAAAGGCTCCTGCTAGCTATGTGCATGGAGACCTAAGTCCTGAGCTATGTGAGGACTTTGTTGCTGTGTGCATAGAAATAAAGATTGTACTGAATGGAAAATATCTTAATAAAGAAGCCATTTTTGGCAAACTCAGATTCTTATGTGATTTAATGTCTTAGATTATATGTTATCTATTGTAGATATGGATTTTTTCTATTGTTCTGTATTTACTTCTGTAAATGGTTAATTGCATCTATGTGCAAGTATTATTCTATGTTAGAGAAGTAGATATGAATGAAGTACAATAAACTACCGCGCGCAAACTTATCTCAAAGTAGTATGTGATAATCTGTGGAAGGATTAGATCTGTTACCATTGGTTGTGTGTATGCAAATCTGTTATATTATCTCCAATAATTCTGATTAGATCTACCACATCAAAATCCCCCTCAGTGTGCAGAAACCTGGTTCCAACACCCTCCATACTGCTTCGGGTGAGACTTTGGTTTGTGGAAGTAGATCACTACCGAAAGGGCTAGTAGTTGGAGGGTTTTTTTGCTTGTGAAAATACTTTGAACCTGGGTTAGGACCCTCTTAAGCCAAAAAAAAATTATGTTATCAGGAGCAAGATCATTTTGAGGGAAAGTTGAGGTGGCATCCGATAAAGAATGAACTAAAAGATTGGCTTGAAAAGAAGATACATGAATTTTCGATCCAAGAAAATAGAAGCTCTAAATTGTCTGTCGAAGATTGGCCACAAAGGTATATCTACACATAGGTCCATAGAATTTTATTTTCTTCCTTTGCGACCGAGTTGCACGAGTAGTTTTCTTGGAATTTTGAATTCCATACCTGTGCAAAGGATGACATGATCACTCAGTGGACCTCGGAGTCGGTACAAGAATTAGATAAATATAGCAACAACATCACCCACGTGGTAGATCATTGGATCGATAGTGTTATGGAAGGATTTGTGACTAAATTCACTATTTCTCAATTTGTATCGTATTCTGAAGCTGAATGAAGATTTTTCAAGGGCCCTAGAGGTAAGTTCCTGTGCTCTCTAAAACTGAGGATTAAAATGCTATTGTGTGAATAGGGTACTTTTTATAGCCATATTGAGTGAATGTCCAGTAAATACCTGACTACGCGCAGTGGAAGAACTTACAGAGTAGATCTAGAAGAAGGTTTTTTTTATAGCCCTCTCAAAGGTAAATCTGAAAGTGATGAGGATTCTGAAATCAGTAGCTCTAGTGAATTTGTGCACTCGAAAGAAGAGAAATTACAAGATCGGGTTGATCTTGGGTCATTGGCCATATTTCACATCCCATCCACTCCACTCCCAATCTCATATCACTCTAACAAGCCATCTACTCCACCTCCAACTCCACCACCGAATGTTGATATGGCCACTTCCATGAAGTTACCTAATTTCTGTGGTATAAGGAATGAAGGCATAGACCAATTCTGGTTTGTTACAGACGTTGCATGGACAGTGCAACAAATTAATAATGAGGACGTTAAGAAATCACAACTAGATACTTCTTTTCAAGACCGCGCACTGGATTGGTCCATAAGGTATGCGGCAACAAAACCTAATGTAACTATTGATAATCTGAAGGCCACATTGAAGGAACAACTCAAAAAGCCGAAATCGTTTTCTCAAAGTGTAACTGAGTTGAAGGATATTTGCCAAGAATTAAACAAATATGTATGGGAAGCAGATCAACAGCTGAAGCACACCATCAGAGATGGAGGATTTACTATTGATGACATGCAACACAAAGAGTGGTCCATTTCCATGTTTCTGCAGCATCTGTGCTAGCCCCTAAGTCATAAGAAGATTGCAACATAGGCTGAAGTTGTACATATTGCAAAGAAGCTAGAATCCTCACCAGATCAAGGCCCAACATATCTAAAGCTAGTTAGAGGAAATGAACTTAGAAATACATAGTCTGCGTAAAGATAAAGGAAAGGAGGTATGCGCATATTTATGGTGTATACGATGTAAAGTTATCGGGCATCACAAGGATCAGTGCCCCATATTCAATGACTATCTAACATTTGGAGGACCGAGCCTGTTGAAGAGCGTGACAGGACCAAGTGGAACTCCTACGTTATGGTGCACAATTTTTCAAGAAATGGATATACATATGACATAATTCTACCTGAGGATTGGTAAATATATCCCCGAGCTTAAGTAACCTTTCTGCAAATTTTTCTCATCGGTGAGACATGATGAGCAGCACTGTGGCAGCTTCAATTTGATGATTGACCAAGCTGACCTATATAGGATGCATGTTGAACCAAACTCACCAGCATCCTCGTCTGGGCATAGCAGAGTCCAAAATAGAGGACAAGGAATAGCAAGAGGATATGTTCAAGGAAGGGGGCAACTCATCTATTATAATTGTGGAAATTTGGGTCATTATGCACGCGACTGTCTGAACCCAACATAGAAGTCTTGCAGGTATTGCAGACAACTTGATCATGTTATTGAAGATTGCCCTGCCTTGATTGAAAAAATGTATGAAAATAAACCACAGCCCCCCAGTCAAAATATTCAGATGGTAAGAGCTAAGATGTGAAGAAGAACCAAGTGTAAATATCATTACTAGGAGTGGTGCAGCCATCGGTGAAGAAAAAGGGACAAATCCTGATACTGATCTCTATATCTGAAAAGCACTTGAAAAGAAGGAACGAAAAAATTTACAGAAATAAAAGGAATCCTTTGTGGAAGCAAAGAAGGGTTTCACAGAGATGGGCGCCTCAACGTCTAAAGCATCAAGTAAACCTATGGACGTGGTTGAATGAGGTGAAGAGATAAAGCCTTCCTACTAGCTTGTATTAAATTGTTGCGTAATAAGAAGGCAGTCGAGAATCTCCAAGTGCTAATAGACAATTGCGCAGAGAAAGAACAACCCCGAATGGAGAAGAAGGTTGTTAATAATATCTATAAGAATAAAATAAGAACTAGACAAGAAATGTGCTTGACTGGTCATATTGGTGCATACGCAATGGATCAGGTCATTCTGGATCTAGGATCTGATATGAATGTTTTACCAAATCAAACTTGGCAACGAATGGGAGAACCTAAGTTGGATTGGTCCACTATCTAGCTGCACATGGCAGATCAGAAAAATATTATCCCATTAGGAAGGCTCTCGCAAGTAGTAGTGGATATCGAAGGAGTAAGGGTACTCACAGACTTTGAAGTTATATAGATAGTTGATGATACCAACTCTTATCCTGCATTGTTGGGTTTGGATTGGGCTATCGATATGGGTGAAATCATCAACCTTAAGTGTAGAAGTATGGTATTTGAAAGTAATGGAACTAGGGTTGTGGTCCCCCTAGACCCTATAGAAGGAGAAATATATAAAAATTCAGTATGCACAGATGATGATGTCGATCATATCTATGAGTTGAATTCATGGGATGAAGACTGGATCAGCCCGACAGCAGATGGAAAACTTAATTGGGAGAAGGATAGATCCTACTTTTCATATTCATATGAGGAACTGGGGAACTGGCAGAACTGATTGCATGAAGTCTCTACGTTGTGCTACAATCGGGTGATAAAAGATCTTCGGTGCATATCCTCAGAGGTACGAGTATTTCCTTATTATGATGGTCTGAGTAATGTTAATCTATTTTTAGAAGAACTTGAAATTTTTTTTCGAGAAGCACAATGGTTCCATGCACTTGATATAGCATTGCGCTCAACCCCAGCATGATGGTGGGAGACGCACAAGGGTAACTTGGATAACTGGGGAGAATGCACCCGCATCATGATTCTGCGATTTGAGTATCTAAATACTATAATGGGAGAGACCTATTACGTAGAAGGCGATCTACGCAAACATTTGGCTAGATGGACTGAAGCTTGGGGCAAAAAACCGATGCCAAAATGGGTGCATATATTCATCCACACTTTTGGAAAGGTGCCTACGGACTGGTACCTCGAAACTGAGCTACGACGAGGAACCACTGAAAGTTTTATCCTGACCTTTAGTTTTGAAAGTGGGTTTGAATGTCTGGATGAGGCACTACGGGATATTCAAGAAGTCATATTTGACACCACAAAATCATCGATTGAGTGCACCTTTCCAGCATGGGATGCACATATGAAGGACATCGTTGACTATTGAAATTTTTCAATTAAAGATAATGAGGAATATCCAAGGAATATTATGATCCCTGAGTCTGAAGGATAGTGCGTAATTTTTGGGCCTACGATTGAGTTGCTAGATGTAACTAAGCCTGTGAATATTAGGCAAGTCAATATTGGCTCAGAGGAACATCCGAAATTAGCAAATATAAGGGACTATTGAGACAATGATGTGGTGGGTAAGGTCACCGAGCTATTGACTAAATATCGGGAGCTATTTCATATGAAATTTTCTGAGCTGAAGGGGATAGTAGGAGATCTCTAGGTAATGAAGATCGCCTTGAAACCAGATGTGCAACCTAGGAAGCAGCGCCCGTATAGACTGAATCCCAAATACAAGCAGAAGTTCAAACATGAATTGGAGAAAATGGTTGCTTTAGGGATCATAGAACCAGTGGAAGAATTATATTGGGTAAGCCCTATGGTGGTGCAGGACAAGAAAACCAAGGGAGAAATAAGGATTTGTGTGGATCTGTACAAATTGAATGATGCTTGCGCACATGACCCATTCCCGAACCCATTTTCTAATGAAATATTGGACAATGTGGGAGGGAAGGAGGCCTACTCATTCACAGATGGTTTCTTAGGATACCACCAAAAAAGAATCATGCCAGAAGATAGAAGCAAGACAACCTTTGCAATAGAGTGGGGATCCTTTCAGTACACAGTCATTTCATTCGGTCTGAAGAATTTGCCCACTATCTTCTTGCACGTGGTAGTAGCTGCATTCAAAGAATACATCCCTAAATTCTTAGAATTATACTTTGATGATTGGACTATATTTTGATTAATGAAGAATCATGTTTCAAGTCTGCGCCTGATGCTGGATACTTGCCAGAAGTATTACATCTCACTCACTCTAAAAGAGTGTATTTCTGTGTCCCATTCGAGATATTGCTCGGTCATTTTGTTTGTCAGTAAGGATTGATGGTGGATCCAACAAAGATCGTTGTTATTGTTAACCTGGAAGTTCCTGTAAATGTAAAAAAATTGTGCTCAATTTTGGGGCATACAGGGCATTAACAGAAGTTTATTCAAGGCTACACGCTAATCATTGTGCCCGAGGAGAAGTTGTTGAAGAAGGATGCCTCATTTTGTTGGGACACAGACAACCAAAAGAGCTTTGAATCGCTTAAGGAGAAGATGGACATTGCACCCATATTGGTCTTTCTAGACTACATAAAGGAATTCCATGTACATGTCGATGCTTCTAGCATCGCGTTGGGGGTTGTCTTAGCACAACTAGGAGCCAGGGAGATCGACCACCCTATTTCATTTGCAAGTAGGAAAATGTCAAGTGTGGAGCGTAACTACTCGACCACGAGGAGGGAAGGATTAGCTATGGTCTACGAAATGCAAAAGTTTTGCTACTATCTTTTGGGAGGCCATTTTAAGATGTTTACTAACCACTCTACTCTAAATTACCAAGTAAACAAGCCTGTGTTGGGGGGCAAGATCTGCAGATGGTTGTTGTTATTTTAGGAATATGACTTTGAAGTAATTGTGAAACCTGGGAGACTGAATGTTAGGCCAGACCATATTTCACACATTGAAAGTGGAGAAGAACCAACTAGCTTGGAAGACGGCTTACCAAATGTGCAACTATTTTCCATTAAAGTATTCGATGATCACTTTGCAAATATTATTCATTTTTTGACCACTCGAAGTGCACCCACGAAATATATGCTGAAACAGTGGAAAGAGTTGGTCACGCTTGCAACTGATTTTACTTTGATTTTTGGCCAACCATTAGAGGAAATTTCTGCCTAAAAGTGGCCTCCTAAGGAAAATAATAAAATAATAGTTAAAATAATAAAATAAGAGTTATTAATTTTGGAGGGAAAACAAGAAAACTACTTTTTTAACTATATTTTTGGCTTATCTCCTTATAGGTTTAGTCAAATTTCAAGTTTAGACACTCATTAGATGCGGAATTAAATTCCACATTCAAAGAGTACCCATTATACATACTTTTTAGAGGACCCACATCGATAAAAATTGCAGATACATTACAAACGTGTTAAGACGCATTTTTTTAATGTATCTGCAATTTTTATCAAGGTAAGTCTTATTAAAAGTATACATAATGGGTACTTGTTGCATGTGCAATTTAATTCTGCATCTAATGAGTATCTAAACTTGAAATTTGAGTAAACCTATAAGGAGATAAGCCAAAAATACAATTAAAAAAAGTAGTTTTTCTTATTTTCCCTCCAAAATATTTGCATGTACCTATTTTTAAATTTAAATCATTTTGATTGGTTTACATATTATTACATGAAAATTTCATGGGCACTTTAGGCTGAAATTTCCTCTAATATGTACAAAATGGGCGCAGATGAAGTCTAAAGAAGGTATGTGTTTGAATTCAAAAGACGGGATATGTTAGCCGAGGCTCATCGAGGAGTTGCAGGTGGTCACTATGTAGGGAAAGCAACTGCGTAGAAGATTTTATGGGCTAGGTTGTGGTGGCCCACGGTGCACAGTGGCACACATGAGTATTTTCGTGCTTGCGATGTATGTTAATGTCACGCAGAGATGAAATGCCCCTGCACCCACAAGTGACTTTGCAAGATTTTGATAAATGGACTATTGATTTTTTCGGACCCATGAACACCCCAGGAAAGAAGGTAAGTGCACGCTACATAATCATTGTGATAGACTATGTGACTAGATGGTCTGAGACTAAGCCTGTGAAGGATTGTAGTGCAGAAAAATTTGTGCACTTCATTTTTTAGAACATCCTGACTCGGTTTGGGTGCCCTAAGATTTTGATGAGTGATCAGGGTACACTCTTTGTGAATGAAACTATTCAAGATCTGACTGAATAATTACAGATTCATCATCAGAAGAGTACTCCATATCATCCACAGGAAAATGGTGTGGTGGAAGATTTTAATAAGATATTGGAGACCGCACTCGTGAAGATTTGCAATGCTAATCGAAATTATTGGGATGTGCACATACCTGCAGTTTTGTGGGCATATAGAAACATGTGCAAGAAGTTGACAGGGGGGACACCTTTCAGAATGGTGTATGGGCAGGAAGATGCTATGCCTATGAATTATATTTTCTGAAGTTTGTGCATTGGAGTGATCACTAATATGGCTTAGAAGGATATTATGCAAGAATGATTGTCACAGCTGGTCACGCTAGAAGAGGAACGATTCATTGCAGGTTTCAATCAACAGGTGCAAAAGGTGCACGAAAAGGATTGGCATGACAGGAACATTAGACAAAATGTCTTTAAAGAAGAGTATCTATTTTTTTATATGACACCAAGTTTGCACACCACCCAGGGAAGTTCAGAATGCATTGGATCGAACCATATATTGTCAAGGAAATCATAGAGGGAGGTGTGGTACGCCTGGCCACATTAAGCGGAGAAGACCTTCCAGGGTATGTAAATGGAAATTGGTTGAAACCATATAGGGATGACTCTCTCCCTATGCACACCAAATGACTATTTTGCCAGAAGTATGAGTCTACGCAACAAGAATGGTGGATGCGCAAACAGGGGTGACGATCGCGCAGCAGCTGCAGTAGAAGTTTGAATCAGTCACAGAGGTGCCAGAATATATCCATTGGAACAGTAAATATAGACAAGACAACATTATTACCATTTGGAGGAGTAGATAAACTGCATTTAATTAGGGGATTAAGCCAGATTTGGAGTCGTTTTAGCATTTATGGGGCTACATTAATGAACAAAAGACCTTTTAAGACACACCTACGCTATAAATATAACCGGAAGGGTCGCATTAGTTCCATTTATTTCCATGTGATCTGTGCTCTCTGCTCTCCGTGTGTTGTCTGAAGCTTATGTATGGACTCGATCCGATCTTTGAGGAGGAGTTACGCCACCGAGGGTTGGGTCATATCATTCTGCCAAGTATGACTACAACTGAGCCCACAGCTTCTGCAAAGTCAGGTGAGGATACCCCTATGCAGGCCACTGAGACCCCTGTGCCATTCCCACCGCAGAAATATAAGAAGGGGAAGTCCTCGGGGTCCCGAAAGTCACCACGCCAGAAGACCCTGAAGCCTTGGTCGACCGTCGTTAAGTGCCAGAAGCGACCAATGACTGGCCTGCCTGAAACAATTATGGAAGAGGATGTTGTGGAGGTGGTCAATCCCATATCATGGCTACCCGCATCTGTATCACCATGCAAATCCTCGGTGAAGGTCCCAAATGATTTAGATAAGGTGCGGTCGTATCTCAACATGTCATTGATCCCTGAAGACGTGTCAGGCGAAGGAGATATGTTCACGAAAATCCCACTATTAAAGATGGAATACTGGGACCTAGCTGACCAAGAGAAATTCCCTAAGCGTGCACCTTCAATGTACCTATATAAGGTCCCCTATGATGGTGGGGTGGTAAGGGTTGAACCGAAGTCCTGAGCGTTGGGCCTGCAGAAATCGGGGTTGCTAAACCTCTTTCACTTCCCCACTTTGGGTACAACCCTATCAATAACATATGTTGTGTCAGCTTCTCACCCTGGTGCATGATGAATGCATGTGGCTAATCCTATTGATGTTGCACTAATCCATCGTATCACCAACCTTCCCGACCAGGGGGAGAACCCTGTGATGGATTTTGGAGGAAAATTCCAAGAGTGAAAATTTGTTGAGGATGTTAAGGAGAAATTCAATGTCTCGCACAATACCGGGTATTATTAGTCAATGACATCAATGACCCAGCAGTTCTGATTGGCATGCTAATCCTCACGTGAAATATGATGCGGAAGTGTTGGTCGAAGGAAGTTTCGGCCCATGTAATCGCATTAGATGGGCAGTACGAGAAGGGCATGCAATTCAACAGGTCCAAATACCTTTACACTAAATTTTTGGCCAATGTTCGAGAAGTACAGGGCGAAGGAAAGCATTTCTATTATGCTTGGTTTTTGCTACTCATCGCGTTAATTGGGTGGGAGATGCGGAAGGAAAACCAGTTCCCTGAAATTGAGCCAGACCTGTGTGAAGCCATGCAATATGCCATAGTATGGCATTCTAATATTCCCTCTAGAATCAAGGAGAATAAGGTTTTCTGGATACTCTTCAACCCTACCTTATTTCAGGGGATCCATTCAAGGTCGCGGTTGTCACTATGAAAAATACAAGCATATCACATATTTTAAAGCCACCTTTCATAACATGCACATACATTCCAAGGTCATTGTGGAAGGAGTAGGGTAAAAACTGCCATACCTGGTCACAAAGGATGGTCTGGTGCACATAACGGCGATGTGACTACCTGGATGGTTAGAGTCACGCACCACTGGGTGTGCCTCCTCGTCTGTGCTGGAGACTCCCACCAAGCCATCCACGACAAAGGACACTCAGCAGAAAGGAAAGGACACAGAGATAGAGCCCAAGCCTACAAAAATGGGGGAAACTATTGATCTGGAGAGGGAGGAAGAGGAGAAATACGGTGATGGTACCAGGGAACCTACAACGTAGACAACCAAAGGAACTAAGAGAGGATCTCATGCCTCCCTGGGCCCATGCAAAAAGAGGAAGGGATCCAAGCAGGTGGGAATAGAGGACCTGACCCTCATATAAGATTACCATAATGATATTGAGAACTCGGTCAAGATTGCTAGTGAGGACCTCTGGAATGATATGGAAGCACAATACAAATCAGTTCTCAAGGGTGTACAGTCGAGTCTTCAGGAGCTGAAAATGAAAGCGAGCACGATTCAAGAGAGTGTGAAGAAAGCGACCTTGCAACAAGTGAGTGTGCCATTATCCAACCTCAGGAAAATGATTTCCCAACCCATCAGCACGGTGTTGCCATCCCCCTTGTACAACTGGATGATTTAGATTCAAGGACCTACCATTACAATAGAACCGCCTGCCTTACGCGCTAATGTGAAATCCTGTGCAGAGGTTGGCATCGATCTAGTGATCCTACCTAGAGAAAAATCCATGCCATACACACAATTATTATGGATGAGTTGCAGTATTGAGAATTCCATGCCTTCAAAGTGGCTACAGAATCTCAACAGCAAACTGAAATGATGCAGGCGGAGAAACAAAATGCAAAGGAGGTGCACCGAGCAGTTGAGTATCGACGCGCTACGCTAGAAGCCATGATTGATCGGTTGTGTGGTGACTTGCCAGAAGTCACTGTCCCTACCTCACCCATGCCAACAAAAAAGTTAGAAAGGCTGGTCACCGTACTAAAACAACCGCGTAAAAAAATCCAAACCATCTGTGCAGAATTTGAGTAGCAGATTGTCGAGCTACAAATGAAGCTCCAACTAGAGACACCGTATGAGGTCCGAGCACACCGTGCGGCCGAAGTAAAGGCAGCAACTGAAAATTTTTTAGTAGTAGATGCAGACTACAGTACACTTTTGGATGAAGCCATGGGTGTTTGGAATTTTGTTCAGAACGACCCAATGGTCCAGCAATTAAGGATTTAAATCTAGATTAAAGAGCAACAATTCACAGAGATCAGAATGGTGGCGCCAACCTTGGTGACCACACAGAGGCTTGCCAGACTACATGAAGGCAAGGCCATTCAGAAGGAGATTGAGGACCTGCGTCGACGCGAACATCTACTTGAAACATGGATGCAACCTTGGGTCAAGGAAGCCTTGCAGCTTTCACAAAACCTCGAAAACACCTTCAGAAGCCTGCAACAGACTCAACGTAGCATCATCTTGGAAACTGAGGGGCCAACAACATCCAAGTTGGTGGATGAAGCACAGAGCATCACCACGTAGAGAATTGAAGTCGCAGTGCCACTCAAGAGCTCTGCGGAAGCATTGAAGGCAAATATGAAGGCGACAGCCCCGCAGTGACTCAAGATGAGTCACAAGATTGTGTCTGAGGCCTGTTGGAGCACACCCTGCTGGGGTACTTTTTTGGGATAATTTTGTTTAAGTTTTATTGTACGCGTTGCATGTAGATGGTCAAAGGGGTTTTAAGGCGATTCAAAGTCCCTAAATTATTGTAAAGGGTTAAACTGGAAAAACCATGGTCTGAGACCATGGTATGTATGTGTTTTTGATAATATAAATATGTAAGAGTCTAGTGAGGAAGGACATGAATGAAATATTGGATCAGTTTTGTTATGCATATTTGTTAGTCTGGGTTTTTGTCTGGGTATAAAGGCTCCTTCTTGTTGTGTGCACGAAGACATAAGTCCCATGTTTTGTGCGGACTCTATTGCTATGTGCGTAGAAATATAGATTGTACTAAATTGCAAATATCTTAATAAAGAAGGAACTTTTGACGAACTCAGTCTATTATGTGATTTACTGTCTTAGATTATCTGATATCTGTTGTAGACCTGGATTTGTTTTATTGTTGCTTATTTACTTCAGTAAATGGTTAATTGCATCTATGTGCAAGTATTAGTCTATGTTATATAATTAGATCTGAATGAAGTACAATAAACTATTGCGCACAAACTTATCTTGAAGTAGTCTCTGATAATATGTGGAAGGATTAGATTTGATACCATGGAATCTGCGTGCGCAAACCTGTTATATTATATGTAGTAATTCTGATTAGATCTACCACATTAAAAGCCCCCTCAGGGTGTGGAAACCCAATTACAGCACCCCCCATACTGCTTCGGGTGAGACTTTGGTCTGTGCAAGCAGATCACTACCGAAAGGGCCAGTAGTTGGAGGGTTTTGTTGGTTGTGAAAATACTTTGAACCTGGGTCAGGACCCCCTTAAGCCAAAAATTGGTACAACTAACTACATGCACTAATAAAATATTTCATCATTGGGTAAGATCTTGTGCATTTGAGCTAAAATGTATGTGTACACGAGCACATCTAAATGTACTTTCGTTGGGATCATGCAATATGCTGTTGAGTATGTTTTTTTTGTACATTCATAGGACTAAGGTAGATTTCCATGATAAGGCTATCGAGTGCTTATATGATGGCATAGAGAAGAGAGTATTGTAGGGTAAGAAGAAGCCTACATCAATGAGAACGGTTACAACTATGTAGGCCAAGCGTTGTAGAAGGAAAGGACGTGTATTGTTTTTAGTTTATATTTCTAGTGATAAATGTAAGGATGACGAGGATGTTGAAGTCTTGAAGAGGTATCCAGTTTTGCAACAGTTTCAGGATGTATTTCTAGCAGAGATCTCAGAGTTATCACCTCATAGGGAAGTGGACTTTTATATTGAGTTGATTCCAGGAGTAGCACCAACATCGAAGGCATTGTACAAAATGAGTAATCTAGAGTTAGTGGAACTGAAGTTGCAATTAAAGGAAATACTTGATAAGGGATACATTAGGCCAAGTGTGTCACCTTGGGGTGCACCAATATTGTTTTTGAAGAAGAAGTATGATACTCTCAGGTTGTGCATTGACTACAGGAAGTTGAATAAGGTGAAAATTATGAATATTTACCCTTTTCTACGGATTGACGACTTGTTTTATCCATTGAAGGGAGCATTAATGTTCTCTGAGATTTACTTGATATTAGGATATCATTAGGTACACATAAAAGAAGAGGAAATTTACAAGACTTCTTTCTAGACCAGGTATGGGAATTATGAGTTTGTTTTGGTTCCTTTTGGTTTTACTAATGATCCAGCTAATTCAAAATGTTTGATGAATATATTGCTGCATATTTATCTGGACAAGTTTGTGATAGTATTCATTGATGACATATTGATATATTCTAAGAATCAGGAAGATCATGTAAAAAACTCTAGCAACAATGTTGATGTTTCTAAGAGAGCATTAGTTGTATTCCAAGCTTAGTAATTCCAGCTTCTTTCAGAAAAAAGTGCATTACTTGGGGCATGTGGTTTCAAAGGAAGGTCTAGTAGTGGACCCAAAAACTATCAGAGCTATCATGGAGTGGGAAACTTGTAGGAATGTGGATGAGGTCATATAATTTATGGGACTAGTAGGTTACTACATGTGTTTCATCAAGAAATTCTCACATATTTCCTATCATATTAAATCTTTGAGCGAAAAGGGGATAAGTTTAAATGGATTGAGGAGTGTGAAACTAGTTTTGAGAAATTGAAGCATTTAATTACAAATTATATTGTATTAAATATTGTAGATCCAGAAAAGTATTTTCTGGTATGTACAGATGCTTGCAAGGGAGGACTTGGTAGAGTCTTGATGTAGGAGGGATAGGTAGTATGCTACAAGTCAAGGAAATTGAATTAGCACGAGAAGAACTATGAGATGTGTGGTATTGAGATGAAAACTATCATTCATGCATTGAAGATGTGGAGACACTATATTATTGAAAGGAGGTTCATCTTGATGAGTGATCATAGTGGGTAGATATACTTATTTGATCAACCTAATCTGAATTCTAGCAAGCTAGATGGTTGGCTACACTCAATGTGTTTGATTTCAATATCAGGTACATTAAGGGTAAAGGGAACAAGGTTGCAAATGGTCTTATCAAAAGAGTGCATGTGAATCATATCTTACACACAGTAAAACAAGATGACAAGTACCAACAGCTTAAGCACATGTTACAACAGTAGGGTACAGGTGAACAAGATGTATATTATTGCAGGAGAGTGAATAAGATTGTCCACAGTGTTAATAGAAATTGGTCGACGTTTCGAATCCAAACTGGGATCCATCTTCAGAACACATTATGAATGAAAGTAGAGAGAGGCCACAACCATGGATAAATAGTGAAGAAAAATTTAACAATTCTAAAAGAGTCGACCATATATTTATAAATTTTAATTAATTTTAGTTTTAATTCTTTTAATATTTATTTATATAAATTAGATAATTATAATGTTGATAGGAAATCAATTTTTTTTATTAAATTAATTTAAATAATTATTTAATAATGAGTATTATTATAAAATGTTTTAGTTTTAATTTATAATATTTTTATAAATAATTAATCTAATTATTAAATATTCCAATAAATATTAATGATATTAAATTAATAAACTTATAAATAAGTATTAATAACCAAATAATTATTTAGTTTTCCAATAATAACCATGCTTAATAGATAAAATTAATAATGGTTTTTATTTAATACTTACTTTATAAGTAATATGTTTAAAGAGCCTTAAATAATTAATAAGAAATCAAAGTTAATTATTAAAGAGAAATTAATCAATTCAATATTATAGTTAGATTATTAATGTACACTATTATATTATTATCTTTTATTTTAATTAAATAAATAAACCTTATTCTAAAAATGTTTTAAAAATAATAAATAATATTTTAATTTTTAGAAATAATAATAGCTATTAAATTTTTTAGAAAGAATAATAATTATTAAAATTTTAATTTACTAAATTATAATTCAATAATTATTAATAGTTAATTAATATTTTTTTTATTATATCATTTATTAAAAACGTTGAATAACTAAGATATATTTATAAATAAATATTAATAAACAAAATAATTATTTATTTTATCCCATAATAACCATGTTTATTGGTTAAAATTAATAATTATTTTTAATAATATTCACTTATAAATAATATTATGGTTAAGAGCTAAAACAAAAATAATTAATTAGAATTATATCAATGTTATGATTTAATAACTTATTAATGTTATGATTAAGAGTTATTAATTAATAATAAGTTTGACCATAATTTAAAAAGATTTACTTGAGATACTATACATGGGAGGATGAGTTGGTGGAACAGATTTGTCTGATCATAGGAAGTCAATTATCATTGATTTTTCTCCCTCCATCCCTATTTATATTATGAGGATGCTTAATAGTTTAAAAAGCTTCCCTAATTTTCCTTCTCTGGTATTGTTCCTCTCTGACGATAATTTTGGCATCTTCTAAATACATGTGATTCTTAGTTTTCGTCGAGTGTTTTGCAAGGGCTAAGGTACAAGATCTCCCATTCTTTATATCGGCTCTGTGCTCTTTCAATATTTTCTAAAAAGAATGTCCAATTTCTCTAATATAACTCTTTCCACACGAACAATCAATCTTATAAACTCCTTTAAGTTGTTCGTGATTGATATTATCCTTAACTAATCGCATTTTCTGTCTTATTATTCCTGTGACTGTAAATTATGTGACTATGCCCTTCTTCCCCAAAACCCTAGCGATCTTATCCGTGACTCCTTGGATGTATGGAAAGAAAACCCTACCGAACATATCCTGAGGTTCTTGATTCTTATGAGAGAGGACCGAATGCTTAGCTCTCTATATGGTCTTATTAATATCTCTCTCCTTATATCCTATACCCTTTAATATAGAGGTCAAGTGATTGATTTCCTTGCTAAGGTGCTCAGAGTCAGATATCTTGAGGGCCCTAACAGCAAGAGTATTCAGACACCAAATTTCTGAGCCAGATGATGGTAGGAATCATCATGAAGATAGTTTTCAGTGTGAATCTTCTTTCTAAAGAATTGATGCCCCAAAGTTCCATCCTCCTTCTTAGTGATAAAGACATCTAAAAATGGGATTCTCTTGTTTTCTTCAACCTCCATGGTAAGCTTGATTTCTGATGAAATAGAGTTAAGGTGATTAAAAAATCTCTCAAAATTCTCCTTACCATGAGTCCACTTTATGTTGGTGTCGTTAACAAATATCTTCCACCAAGTTGGTTTTAGGGGAAAGGATTCAAGGGAAATATTTTCAAAGTGCTCCATATATAAGTTAGCAACAATAGGTGAAAGAGGTGATCCCATTGCGACAACATATACCTGATCATAGTATGATCCTTGGAAACTAAAAAAGGTGGATCGTAAACAAATATCAACAAGCTTAGCTATTTGTAGACCAGTTACTTATTTTATAACTTGAACAACCTCATCTAATGGAATTTTGGTAAATAATGATACTACATCAAAAATTACCAAAATTTCATCATCATATATGTTCTCATTACTAATGAGCTTTATTAAATCATTATATTTCATAATGAATGAGTCAGTGTTTCCAACCAGGGGCTCAAGGATCTTGGCAACATATTTTGCGAGCTCATAGGTGGGGGATCCTATGGTATTGACTATCGGTCTGAGAGGAACACCTTCGTTGTGAATTTTTGGTAATCCATGAATTATATGGATTACCTCACATGAAGGGATCAACTTCTTCTTTAGTATATCATCAATACCAGATTCTATGATTTCCTTTTTTACTTATTTTATAACCCTGGGAATGGGATCAGAGTTAAGTTTTTTATAGCTACTAAAATTTGCATGTTCATTCATTTTTTTTATAAAATCATCCCTATCCAATACCATGACAACTCCTCCTTTATCTGCTTTTAAGACAACAATGCTTTCATTATTGTGAAGGGATTTTAGAGCACTAGGATCATATTTGCTTAGATTATTCCTAGGGGCTCTTGATTTCCCCATTATAAGGGCACATTCTTGTCTTAATTCCTCCTTGTCATCTAATATAAATCCTGAATCCCATCTTTAATATTGCAAATGATGTTTTTCTTCGGAATTTTTTTAGGAGCAACAACAAATCTGAGTCCCCTACCTAATATTTTAATGGTTTCTTGACTTAAATTTAAAGAGGAAAAATTGACCACCTTATTGTTTCTGGACTCAATTATTTTGTTTGCAACAGGCTTACTACAACATAATTCATCATCATGGTTTTTTTTTATACAACCCTCGTCACTTTTCATGCCACCTTGTTTGTTGCCTCCTCTATAGGTCATAAGTTGAGAACCTAATTTACATCCAAGAGTATGACTTGATATAGTAACATTCTCACCTTCTATGCCACTAAAAACATTATTAGCATGGCCATCTCTTGCAATGTTGTCGCAAGCATCAATATTATTGACAGATTATCATCTCACAACAGATGGTTTGGTCAGATTTAGTGACAAGATCTATGTGTTTTACAAAAAAGAGCTCAAGAAGCTTATCTTGAGGGAATTTCATGTCAAGGAATATTCAGGTCACCTTAGATATCATAAGGCATTGAGAGAAATTAAGAATTTATACCATTTGTTGAACTTGAAGAAAGAGGTGGTTGAGTATGTCGTGACATGTTTGGATTGTCAACAGGGAAAAGCAAAGTGTAAGCATCTAGGTGGTTTATTGTATTTGATTTTTATTCCATAAAGGAAATGGGAGGTCATTTCCATGGACTTCATAACAAGTTTGTCGGGGACATTGAGACAACATGATTCCATTATGGTTGTGGTTGACAAGTTGACGAAGGTAGCTCACTTCATTCCAGTGAAGTCTACGAACTCAGATAGTGACATAGCTCAGATCTTCATCGGGGAGATAATGAGATTGCATGGTATTCATAATAAGATTGTGTTTGATAGATATGCCAAGTTCACTTCCATTTTTTGGAAGGAGTTTTTTGTAGGTTTGGGGAAAAAGCTAGCCTTCAATAAAACTTATCATCTACAAATAGATGGAAAAAAAAAAGAGGGTCAATAGGATTCTTGAGGACATGTTGAGGATGTACATCATGCATCAACAACATAAGTGGGAAGAGTATCTTCCACTGGTTGAGAATATTTATAACAATGGGTATCAAGAATCCTTGAATACAAGCCTATTTGAGGTACTTTATGGTTGGAGTTGTAATACTCCTATCGGTTGGAGAGATCTAGTGAACATGATATTAATTGGACCAAATATGTTAGAAAATATGAAACAATAAATGCAAGTTATTAAGAAGAATATAAAGGCAACATAGGACATGAAAAAGAGTCATACATATTAGCACATGGTATTTAAGGAGTTTCAAGTTGGGGAGCATGTGTACTTGCACATCAACGCCAAGAACATATCCTGGAGTATTGGATCATGTACCAAGATGGAACCTTGATATTGCGATCCTTTCGAGATCCTTGAGAGGATTGTACCAGTGGCCTACTAAATTGCACTACCCCCGATAGTGAAAATCCATGATGTTTTCCATATGTTATTGCTTAAGAAGTATGTGAAATATGTTAATCATGTGATTGAATGGTGTATATTGAAGGTGGAACCATAACGAGCAGGGAAAATTTTAAGGATGGAATTTTATCTTAAAGTTTAGAAACATTGGCGAATATTAATAGTCCCCAACATGTAAATTGAAAAAATTTTGACGATATTTTTGTAAAAATATTTAGGTTTCTAATTATTTTGTGATAGTATATTTAAATTTTGGCAATTTTTAGGGTAAATTTTTTTTATATTATAAAATTGGGGCAAATCAATTTTCAAAAAAATGGAAATTGGCAAATCTTTTTTTTGGAAAATTCATTGAAAATTATCCCACCTACGAATATTAGCCCCTAAAATTTTCCATGATAACGAGAATTCCAGCCAAAACCTTAGTGCATTTGCAGCGAAATATGCTCATGCTCCAGAATCAATCAATCGAGCAAGTTAAAGTGTAGTGGAAGTACTTTGGGCCCGATGAAGCTACATGGGAGATGGCTTATTAGATGCGGGTTATGTGTCCTTCTCTATTCACTAGTTGAGAGGATATAATCTGATATATTTTTTGATCTTATGTTTTGGTTATGTCGATATATACATATGTATGTCAATATCACATCAATATGTGTTCTAAATATCCAATAAGTGGTATGGTGTTCATGTTATGATGGCCATGGTATCTATAGTATGATATGATGTAAATGTTGCATTGAGTTGTGTTATAAAGCTCCATGTGTAGCATGTGTTTTGTTGGTTTATAAGTGTAATTTTACACCGAGGATGGTGTTCCCCTAAGGGGGAGGGGTTTGTAACAACACCTAGTTGATTTTCTATGTAAATAAAATAATACCAAGGTCATGGAACATGTATTCCAAGTTTAATTTTGGGTAAAACATAGCGATGGGTATCACTAGTGATTAATTAATGGCTAAGGAAATTTGCAAAGGAATTGGAAAAGGCAAAGTGGAATTAATTGGCATTTATTTATGAAAATAAAGGAAAATAGGAGAAAAGGAAGGTGAAAGGTGACAAATTTTCATGAAGAGTAAATTGAAGGGAAAATGAAGGAAAATGAAGAAAATAGAGGCCTCAATGATAATGAGGCTTTTTAGATCAGTCATTAGCCTTTTGATATTTTTTGGGTAGAGATATATTCTCTCTCTCATTCTCTCTTACTCTTACACACTTGGAGTTCTCTTAGAGCATGATTGGATTACTCTAGTTTTCAATTGGATTGGAGAAATAAGGCAAAGTAAAGTAGGAAAGCATAAGGGAACAGGTGGATCAACAACTACAACTTGATTTCTTTTCCAGTAACAAGTTTCATGTGTTATGTACTTGCTCATTTATAGATACATGGTTTATGCATGTGGTTTTCAAGTCATATGATAACATTAACATGGATATCTACTTAGATTAAGAGTGATTTTTTACTTTCCTTGCCATTTCCTGGATAGACATGGTGTTGTGGGTTTTTCCATTTGATTTTTTTATGATTGGTGCTCATAATTCCTTATGGTTCTGGGTTGGATCAAACGCTCTGGAAGCCCTAGAAAAACTTGGGTTGAGTTACTAGTCTTGGAGCCTAGATTGGGACAAACAGTCTAGAGCCCTTGTTGGGTTGAGTTACTTGTCCCTGGAGTCAAGTTGGACAAATGATCCAGAGCTGTAGAAGGCTATGGGTTGAGTTACTAGTTCTTGGATCATAGGACAACTTGCATAGAGACTGATCTAGTTAGTGTAGTGCTGTCCGACCGTGAGGTGGAATCACTCATTGAGTGTTGATTTGGTTTGGCCTTTGGAATCCCTGTTTGTTTTTTGTTTGGTTTATTCCATGAGATCCTAAATTCATTCTTGGAATATGGCATGAGGGTGATTATCTGAAAGAGATATTTGGTTCAACCCAATATATGTTCAGGTGGTACGTGTAAGTCCCTAACTTGGTTGGTATCTTCATATGTTAATAATAGTTATTCTTCGATTTTGATTCATGTATATTTTTTGGAAATATGTTGGTGATATTATGGATGGTCGGTTTCCATGGTTTATATGTTGGTTAATTTCCGATTATATATTTCTTATATGATGTGTACCTTCTATAAATCTTGTCATAAATTTTTTATCTATTGAGTGGTTGATGAATGTGTATTAATAAGTGTTTTTGCAACTATGTGGAGAGGGAATAGGGCCTTCTCGGTGATTCTCAGATGAATCTCAAACTTTTATGATTAGATATGCATTCATGACCTGTAGCTTACATTTCTTCCATATGTTTGACAAAATGTCTGTTATGTTCTAGGAATTCTAGGTCATGTTCTTCATTCAATTTTGAATATTTCTCCTTATTTTCATGTCAATAATGACTCTAAAAAGTATCAGCTATTTTTGGGCAGTGATTTTGACTTTGGCCTGAAATTGTGGCCGAAGTCTCGAGACCGCGCCCTCTAAACTAGAAAATTTGGGTCACAACTGCACTTAGGCAGTGTTGTGTGTGCATTTGGAGGCCTTCAACCACATCTAGGACTTTTCATTCATGCAGTTGGGAGTTAATTTGTGACAAGAGAAGCCCTAACTCATGGTTTTGTCACCTGAGGTGGTAGTTTGGTCCCTAGTGTCTTGTAGCCCTGAGGAATGTTGTGAGTTGTCAATTCGTGGTTAATTGTAGGCCCCACTTCCTTAACTGGAGCTAGGAGGTTGGTTCATGTCATAGTAACTCTTCGTCTCATGTTTACCCTGGCAGTGGGTGAAATTAAGTAAATTTGGGAGGGTTTGTTTACACCATTAGAATACCGAAGGAAATTTTGACAACAACCAACAGCCGAATGAAACAACACTATATTAAATGATAATTTGAAGAAGGTGATTGGGTTTTTGTAAGACTTCAACCTTACAAATAGTTATCGTTGAAGCAACAAGGAAATAAAAAGTTGGCCCCAAAATTCCATGGAACTTTTCAGTTCATCATAAATATCAGTGATGTATCTTATGGGTTGAAACATCTAGATAATTGGGAGATCCACAATGTGTTCCATGTATAATGTCTAAAAAAAATGCTAGGTCAAAACCAATGATCTGAAACTGAAATACCATAAGTTGATAATGAAGGGAGGATCATTTTAGAACCTGAAGGAATTCCCACTACCGGAGAGAAGGAATTACATTCCAAGACTATTAAGGAATACCTCATCAAATGGAAAAAACTTCGAGAAGAAGAATCTTCATGGGAAACATAAAAGTTCCAACAACAATACCCCTCACTACCTCTACTTTGAGGACAATGCATTTTTAAGTGAGGAGCAGTGTTATGAACAAAATGATGTAAGGGAAACATGAATTAAAATAATAATAATAATAATTAATAAAAATAATTAATAAAATAATATATTATTAGATTGGAGGTTTCTGTGGTGTATATTTTTAGATGTAAAACTTGGAATCTCCATAGTCTTCATTTTTAGATCGACATTTTGAGTCTAAATCAAGACTCATCTTCAGGAGGTAATAGTCAAAAGAAATTATTATTCACCTTCGTGGCCAATAAATGCCTATATAGGCAACCGCCACAAAGGTATTATATCATCATTCATTCATTAATAAAAAAATTATTGATTACGTTTCATGCACCTCAATTTTTTCTGAAATTATATTTATCTTCGTAAAAACTTGCTTGATAATATTGTACCGATAGTTGTTTTATTTGAGAGCACATGGATTGAATGAATAACACTTTTGATGGTAGAATTTATTTTTGGAAAATTGATGTGAATCATTGATGAATATGGGGCAGAACCTTGTAAAATGGCATGTGCTAGCAACTACGAAAAGTGTGGCTTCTTGAAGAAAAAAAGATGATCATGTTGATGACAATGTTGCATAAATATAGTCGAGATCTAGGAAACTTGCAGCTTGATATAATGTGATGTTGTTAGGATCCAAGAAACCCTATCAAGATGTATGATGGAATGTTTGACATCCAAAAGGTTTAAATTCATATATGATATGACAATGCAAAGAAGAGAGGAGGTTTTGATAATTTTTTATGAAGAAACACGACAAACAGTAATAAAAATGGCTAAACACATTCACAAGAAATTATCAATAAAATATAAATCACCTTAATCATGTACCCTCCAAACTTATAAATAGTCATAAAGTCAAATATTTGGATAGCTAGTAGGAATATAGTTTCATAGAGATGATGGTATAGTTGAAACAAGATTTGGAGATGAAGGAAACCTCGACAAAGATCCAAGTAGTTTTCAAAGTGGCATCGATAATCAAGGCCACTATCCATTTCCACTACTTCAGCTAACACCGGAGAAGATCACTTTGGTAATCTCACATTCCATGGACTTCTCTGGAGAATTTTTTTTTTATTTTGAAAATCATACTAGAGGTATCAGTTCCAATCTCCTAGGTTAGATGAGCTATGATGGAAAAGGGTTAGGAAAGAGAAGACAAGGAATCTTGAGCCCCATTCTAGATACACTATGGGTCAAAAAAATATTTGGGAAGAACACAGATCCAATGACTTACATAAGTATTCCAAAACTTATGGTATTTGAGGAAAATTATTTCATTTTCCACAACAAATTGGTTTTGTGGAAAGGAAAAGTGGGACCATCTTGGAGGAGAGCATGCTTAGGGACAAATTACTCATCCAATTCCTTAGGTGAAGCAATCGATATAATAGTGTACCTACTCAATAGAAGCTCCACTAAGGTTATTAGAAATATCAAACCCAATGAGGCATTAGAGCTACCAAATTCTTGCACCTTCATTGTTGTTGAAAGAAGCCCTAGTTCTAGGGAATGGAATATGGTAAAAAATGATCATGTAGCTCAAGATTAAGAGGAAACTTAATTTTCTTAAAAGGATAATTATTTCCTATATTTGATTATTATTGGTATTTATTGTTAGTGCCCTATATTACTAGTGTAGTCCCTTATTGTTGTTAGTGTATGCCCCTTATTGTTATTGTTGTACCCATGTAGTCCCCATATTTTTATTATTGTGCCCCATAATAGCCCCATAATATTGTTATTATTGTGCCCCATATTGGTATTTATTGTTAGGGCCCTATATTACTAGTGTAGTCCCTTATTTTTGTTAGTGTATGCCCCTTATTGTTATTGTTGTACCCATGTAGTCCCCATATTGTTATTATTGTGCCCCATAGTAGCCCACTATTGTTATTTTTGTGCCCTTACATTATTATTGTTAGGCAGGCTAGGATTATATTGTGACCCCTTGGACTCCTATATATAGAAAGGAGGTTTTTTCATTTGTATCATCCAAGAATTATTCATTTATTTAATGTAAATGAGGTTTCCCCCTCGAAGTGGTTGATTTTTAAGTTGTTGACTCTCTTTTCCTCTATTTTGTGAGTTGGTTTCATAACATTTGGCATCAGAGATTTGGATTCTAGGGTTTCGCTACTTCAAACGGGTCATCGTGGAATTTTCTCTATAAATTTTTTTATACCAAGGTTCAGACGCTAAACAAAAAACCCATTTGTGAAGAAATCCTAAGAAACTTCGTGTAAAAATTTAGATCTTGGTTCGTAATATTTTCGGAGAAACGATCTTTGGAATTTAGGGTGTTTGCAGGATCACGAATTTCATCTCAAAGAGACGACCTTTGGAAAATCGTCATAACTCTCTCTCTCTGAGCATCAGATTGGAATTCTGTTAAACGTGGCTGAAATTACATGGAATCTAGTTTCATGTATATCAATTTCAGAGTTGAAGGAGGAAATAGTGACATGTGGCATTCCGTACAAGTTCACTCTATTGAACCATTCCATAATTAGGACATTGTGGGAGATTGGTTATAAATTTTCCTTGAAGAATCCAAATTAGGTCAGACATGTGGCATTGGAAAGAAGATTCAGAGGGAAAATAAAGGACCAAAGATAAAATCTTGGGGATCCAAAATCACAGAGATACATCAGATTCAATATCGAGCTCCTCAAAAGCAAGAAAAAGGTGTGTATTTTTTTTTAAATTGCATAAGTTTTGTTTGAAAAAACAGTTTGAAGGGATTCCAAGGGGATATTGAAGCATAGATATCAGTATTGGGTTATAAAATGGCCCCTAAAAAGAATTCAACACCCATTAATTTATCATAATGCTCTACTATGACTCATGAAGAGGAAGAAGCGCAACATGATATATCAAAATTACAAGAACAAGTGCAACAAATTTCGCTCTCGCAAAGAGTAACAAAAAATGAAATGGAAGCTAAGATGGATGGATTGAAGAAAGGTGTGAAAGATAAGATGGAAAGTTTGAAAGAAAGGCATGGAAGCTAAGATTCATGGTTTGAATAATGGCATGGAAGCTAAGATGTATGGCGTGGAAGCTAAGATGCATGGTATAGAAGGCAACATGGAAGCTAAGATGGATGGTTTGAAGAAAGGCGTGGAAGCTAAGATGGAAGGTTTGAAGAAATGTGCGGAAGCTAAGATGGATGTTTTTAAGAATGGAATGGAAGCTAAGATGGATGGTATAGAAGGAAACATGGAATATTTGAAGAAAGATATGGAAGGATTGAAGGAAGGTTTGGAGAAGTTGCTACAAGGAAAACTTCCTCATGGTGAAAAAGTAGTAGAGGAAACTCATGATGAGTACAAAAGAAATGTTAATCATGATTTCATAGACTCTAATGTTGGATTTAACACCCATCATATTCCAAATATAGATATGAGGAATTTTTATGGCAAGGATCCGATAACTTGGATACTACAAATGGAGCATTACTTTGAACTCCATAATACAAAAAACACACAAAAAGTATGCATTGCATATTTATATTTAGAACAAAATCAGTTCGTATGGTATCGATGGATTTGTTCTCGTAAATCACTAGTCACTTGGTCAAATCTTACAGAGGAAATGATAGCACATTATGAGGATACAAAGAGCAACACCTTATTTAGCCAATTGATAAATCTCAAACAAAAGGGTTCAATGATGGAGCACATAGAGGACTTCCAAAAATTGAATATAAGGATAAATAATATTCCAGAGGAACATAGGATTGATGTATTCATAGGGACTCTAAAGGATAACATCCAAAATGATGTTCACCTTTGGGAACTTGATACATTGGAGAAGGCATTCATGATGGAAAGAAAAATTGAAAGCAAAATTATGGCGACAAGGAAGCCTACCACTCACAACTATAAAGATGGAAGCGTTGCTACTCCTAGACTTCCACAACCTACAAGGTTGACACCACACAAATTGGAAGAAAAATTAACAAAAGGGCTTTGATATAGTTGTGATAGCAAATACACTAAAGGTCATAAGTGTGCTGAGAAGAAATTATTCTACATAGATTGTGAAGAGGAGGAAGAAAAGGAACAAGAAACTTCAAAAGAAGAGGATATACACCAAGAACCAACCCTAGAGGAAGAGGAAATGAATCTGACCATATCCTGTAATGCATTGGTAGGAATTACCACTCCTCAAACTCTCAAGATAGAAGGACATATCAAGAATAAAAATTTAATAGTGCTTTTTGATTCGGGTAGTACCCATAATTTTATTCATTGTAAGGTAGCCAAGGAATTGAATTGCTTCCTATACCCAGCGCCGGAATGTCAAGTGATGGTGGCAAATGGAGGAACTATAAATTTCTATGGAAAGTACCATAATATCAGGCTAACCATGGGGGAATATGTATTGAACAGTCATAACCCAACATCTTTGTGACCCATTTTTGCTGCTCTTCTGAATATACTCTTTGTTCCAAAAATTATTTAAGACTATCATGATCAATTTTTGTTGCTCTTCTGAAGAAAGGATGGCAATGTGGAAGAATTTCTTTGTGCCATTTATATTATTCAACCCGATTGGATAACCGAAGCAAGGGAGGAATGTAAGAATGACGAAGAATTATGAACACTCATTCAAAAGTTGCAGCAAGATCATAGTACATCTAATACGTTTAGTTGGAAAAATGATTCCTTATCATACAAAGATCGCTTACATCTTTGTAACAATTCACAACTAAAACAAAAGATTCTTTTAGAATTTTACAGCTCTCCCTTAGGAGGACACTTGGGATTTTTAAAAACTTACCACGGGGTGAAGAAATATTTTTTTGGGGATGGCCTTAAATATGACATTCAAAATTTTGTGGTGGAATGTTTGGTTTTCCAACAAAATAAAGTTGAGACAATTAAGACCCCAGGTCTGCTACAAACTTTATCCATTCCAAATCAACGTTGGGAGGAGGTTTCAATGGATTTTATCACAATTTTACCTACATCCGAAGGAAAGAGTGTCATCATGGTGGTAGTTGATAGATTTACCAAGTAAGCACACTTTTGTGAATTATCTCATCCATTTAAAGCGATTATGGTTGCTCCTGCATTTATGGGAAAAATTAAAAAACTACATGGAAACCCAAAGATTATTGTAAGTGATAGAGATCTCATTTTCATTAGAAATTTTTGGACGGAATTATTTTCTTGTTTGGGTACCCAACTAGCTCATAGCTCATCTTATCATACTCATTCCGATGGGAAAACTGACATAGTGAAAAAATAATGGAGGGATATCTTCATTGATTTATATCTAATAAACAAACACAATGGTTAAATTGGTTACCTCTAGTTGAATGGTGGTATAACACTTCCTTCCACACTGTAGCAAAAATGACCCCATTTATGGTACTTTATGGATATCATCTGACATCCATCACATCATATTTAAGAGAAAATTCTAAGGTTAAAGCAGTGGAATATCACACCGAGCATCAACAATAAGTTCTTCAACTCTTAAAGGATAACATAAATTTGGCACAAAATCGAATGAAGCAACAAACCTATCAACATCATAGCGAGAGAATTTTGATGTAGGCAGCTAGGTGTTTTTACGGATACAACCATACCCAAAAAATGTCCCTCAAGAAAAATAAGAAGGATAATAAATTATCGCCAAAGTGCTATGGTCCTTACAAGGTGTTGAAAAATATTGGTAATATGGCATAAAAATTGGAGCTTCATGCATCTTCCTGAGTGCACTCAGTTTTCCATGTCTCATGCTTAAATAAGGTTATAGGTGAAAAACTTCTGGTTCAAACAATATTGCCAGAACTTGATGAGGAAGGAAAAATCATATTAGAACTTGAAGAAGTCACGGAAATAATAACTCGAAAGCTACGAAATCGATCAACTTCATAGTATCTCATCAAGTGGAAGAACTTACCCACTGAATATTCTACATGGGAGGATGATAATTTTATACAGAAGCATCCAGAACTACTCAAGCGTTGAGGACAACACCTTTTTGAAGGAGAGGGGCATGTTAGGGACCTATATTACTAGTGTAGTCCCTTATTTTTGTTAGTGTAGCCCCCTTATTGGTATCGTTGTACCCATGTAGTCCCCATATTGTTATTATTGTGCCCCATAATATCCCACTATTGTTATTGTTGTGCCCTTACATTATTATTGTTAGGTCACCTAGGATTATATTGTGACCCCATGGACTCATATATATAGAAAGGAGGCTTTTTCATTTGTGTCATCCAATAATTGTTCATTTATGTAATGTAAAGGAGGTTTCCCCCTCGAAGTGGTTGATTTTTAATTCGTTGATCTCTTTTTTCTTCTATTTTGTGAGATGGATTCATAACATTTATATTCTCTTAGATACTACACATAATTTCTTAAGATGATGTGAAGTACATATGTTGGTTTATTATTGAATATAAGGTCTTGTCATTTGGGCTCCTACTAATTTAGAACCCTAGTGAGTTGAGAGGAAGATGAAATAAAATGTCTCGATTTTTTGAGTATGTTGATATGTGAACTCTATCCAAGGGTTGAATTAGAAGGATATAGGGTTTTTACCCTAGGATTTATTTCTTCTTCTATAAAGAAATCAAAAACCTAACCCATGCATGATGATTTAAATGAGATTATATTACACTATTGCAGGATAAAGCTGACAAAGTGGATGCATGTAGTTCGTGAATTAAGAAGGACTCCAAGCATTGAAAGTAAAATAACTAACAACAAAGGAGGATTAGAATTGAAATGCAAAAGGTAGGGTGCACACATGGCTACTCAAAAGGACAAATTCGTCCACTTGCTTTCCCTCTGTTGTGGAGGTAAATCCCCTCTGCGGACAGAGGCGATCCCACTAGCCCTAGAGTGGGTCTAGCAACAATCGAAACACGCAAAGCTATTGATGTCATTAAGGTTTTTTCAAGACATTTTAATGTTCACAGTTCACGGGAATAGTCTTCCAATGTACGGGACGAGGGATTGCAGGGACGGTGAAAAAATTTTGTGTAATAGACGCCCCCTAAAGCATGAGGTATGAGAGAGAGGGAGGGGTGAAATTATTTATGAGAACGCGTTCAACTGAAAACACTGCCATCGGAAGACCTGAGAGTAAAAATACAACTGATATCTTTGATACATGATATGAGGTATGGGCGCAGCCATCCATAATAAAGTGTACAAAACGAGATCCAAGGCATGGATGCAGCCATAAGGATCAACAAGTAGACTCAGGTATGGTCGCATCCATCCAATCAAAAGAGTCATGTAAAAATTCATAATAATCCACAAGAACCCGCAACTTGGATTTCATCAGAAAAAATCCAGGGTCTTGTGCTCCATCTCGACCCGAAAAAAGTACAAGTTCAAGCATGCGAATATGTGAGCTGAAGTCAAACATGCAAGAACACTATCTGATTACCAGCCAATGATGAAAAATGTTAACAGATGCAAGATAAACCACCAATAATGACAATGGCTCTCAAGGTACAAGAGGTACAATCCACGGAATGTGAACAGTGATTTGGCGCCGAACACCTGCAGAATAATCCGATCGAAGGCCAATAATGAAAACCTTGCGTCGAATGCGAAGAACTTGCCATTGAGGCATGCAGGCTCCAAGGTACCTGAAGGGAGTCTCTAGAGCAACTTCTCAGATAATGATCTAAATTCGATAGGAAGTTACCTTGATCGAAGGTGGGCCATAATGTTTCCCACATCATCGACACAAGACAGAGGAACATGATGTTTGTGAATCAAGACCAACAAAGAATCAGAGGGAGGTTGAAAACTACAGAGGCCAACTTCTCTTGAACATATCGGCGGCACGACATTGGATTTGGTAGTATTTGACATCAAGGGATCTGAGGTCATGGTGACGTGGCAAAGAGAAGATGAGCGGTCAAAAGAGATTACCCAAACCCATGAAGGCAAGCACATAACGAGATGAGATGTCCCCAGCTCGAAACGAATGCAGACAAGTGCCATGTTCAAGAACGACATACTGCCGACATGACTATAATATTGGTTCCATTTTCCCCCACCATTTCTGGCGAGTGCCCCAATTATTTTTGGAAACAATCTTGAAGGGGATAGCATGTGCTTGCGATATAAGTTTGTCCTTCGGAAAAATCCAACCTAGTGCATTTTACGAGCCCTAGGAAGGAGAAAATCGAGTAACGTCATTACGACGGTGTCTGATGTCATCAGTTTTTAATGAGTCTGACAAAGGAAGAACTTGGAATCTTTTCATATTTAGAGAGTTTGAAAAGACAGCAGAAAATAAAACTCCACCAGTCCCTTTTCATAGGCATTCCCACAGATCCGCAAAGGTAGAAAACTATGTCTGAGAACCTCCTAGTCGCGATACGCTAGGGTATTCCTTTTTCATAAATAATCTATCCCAGCCCGAAAAAGGGGTAAACGTATACCGGGTAGATGTCGTTTCACAGCCAATTTAACGAGATTAAAAAGACAAGCGACTCGGCAATCTTTTCAGTTTTAGAGAGTCGTAAAAGAGCTGAAAGGTGACTCCAATAGTGAATTTTTCATGTTTTTACTGAGTCCAGAAAAGTATAAAATATAACTCGTCTCTTCGTCAAAACCACGTGAAAAACCTGTTGCTGCACAAAAAGGCGCATGTAAAACATATTTGACGAAAACAATGTAAAAATATTTCGATAAACATGTTTAAAAACCCATTTAGGACTTGAAAAATCTATAAAAGACCAACAGTGGTAAAAAATATTTACTTTTCACTTTTTACCTATTTGCAGATCAACAGTGACCCTTTTATGCTTCGATATTCAGGCGTCGAGTGTGAATAATCAAGTGGACCAAGTTGAATTATGTCTGGTTCAAGTAAGATCCAACCTCTTTGTCCATCTTTTAAGTTACATTTTACTATATTTAATCATTGTTTGAGGTCCTTTAGGGAAGGATTTTCAAATTTTAGGGCTCCGCAGTTGGCGCGGGTTCCGAGCACGGACCCACACCAATCCGCTTTGTTTTACACAGAGGTCGCGCCAACGGCGCAACACAAAATCCGGATATAATTCCTCAAAAAACAACCAAAGAAATGTGATTTTGAACCCAAGGAAGTTTATAATGTTCCTATGATTTATTAATGTAGGTATCCAACAAAAACGATGGTCAATGAATGGAAAGAGAGAGAGCATAGCGAAGAGGATGAACTGGAAATGGGAAATGAGCATTGTATGAATGCTCTTCGAAATTGCGGGCTGAAAAAATTCTTTCTGATGCCATGTCTCCGGGCTCAGCCCGAACTACTACAGTATCTCATCAGCATTTGGGATGAGGATGAGGAGAAATTCAAACTTTGAGACCAGGAACTTGAGCTCAAAGTATCAGATGTATACTTCATCACTGGACTTTCACGCAGGGTTACAGTCCCTGTTCTGACCGGTACCAGGCCTTCGGAGAAAACATGACAATGGTCATGAACAGGGTGTGCACAGGGGCACGCAAAGGAATAGGGAGCGGGAAATTATACATTCATATTGTCCCCGACCTAGCACTAAGAGTAGTGCTACACACCATTATGCGGATTGTGGGATCACAGGCACCGCATGAGGCCACAAAGACGCAACTACTGCTTGCATCGGAGTGTATGAACCCAACTATCTTTGACTCGGCCACGGCCATGACCATGAACATTAAATGGCAACTCAAAAAATGCAAGCAGACCAAACTGAAACAGTTTGGATATGGGTCAATTCTGGTGTCATTCTTCCTAAAATGATTACCATTTTTTCAGCGTCAGGAGGCTATAGTCCCGGATCCACCACTGAGAGAGCCATGGATGGCTCGATGGATGGCATTGATGCCCAGGGCAGGGGGCGGCCAGCAGATGTCTTGGCGGCCTGAGTTCTTCGACTGGCTCTGACGATAGTTGATCGTTCTGGAGGACTGGCCGTATATGGGCACCGATTTTACCGAAGACCCGGACCTTCCGCTCCCATAGGGAGAGGACTGGGACGAGGAGCTTGGTAAGACTCTTTTTTAATTTTATGAGTTTTATGATTTTTTGGTATACATGCATGTTCTAACAGCTTATCCTATATGTATGTAGATGTTGGCCCAGAGAGGCCCGTCGGAATGTCACCAATAGCGAGGAGGACCCCTCTCACTCATGACCCTCAAGGTGAGGGGGGCGAGGGGGACGAGCTCATACAGAATCTAGAGGGGATCGCTCGTGGAGTTCCAGATTATGCTCGTTTAGCTTATGTTCCCCTAGCTTATCAGAGGCACGCTTTTAGGGGTGCCAAGTCGTCTCCACCGCTTACTGAGGTGGTTGGTGCGGGCAGTGACATGCTACCACGAGCACCATGTCAATTAGTCACCTAGGCTTTCTATTTGCATATTTTTGAGGGACATGTCGTCCCCAGATGTAACTGAAACAAACATGTATATTTTTGGTTTTATATGATGCACACGTTGCAAACACTAGACATATATTTATACATCTATTTTCTACATGGATTTTGCTTACATATATTAATGGTTTATAAATTGCGTAAATATCTATCTAATACCATGTTGGCTACCGCATCTGTTAGTGTATTCATTCGTCTTGGTGTATGCTGATATGTGATGTAATCAAAATTTATTTCAAGTAAACGAATACGTAGATACAGTCTTAAAATGCATGGGTTTCTAACTGAATAATGACCATTGAGCTGTAAAACCACAAGCTGTGAGTCCAGATGTACAAGTAATGCGCAAATGCCCAGGTTAACATCCTAGTTTAATAATTCCAAAACGGCACTATATTCCGCGACATTATTTGTAGCAGGCCCTAGACATACACCTTGTAAATTAACCAACTCACCAACAGGATTTTAAATTACCCAGGCTGCTGAAGACAGGTTCCTGGTACTATGGGAGGCACCATCCGCGAAACCGACATAAGGAGTAATAGACATCTGCACAATCAGGAAGACCCAATAAGCAGAAAAACGCTTACAAAGCACACCACACCACACATGCACAAAAATTAAAAAAACACCTATGTACATATACTACTCAAGAATGATTCAAGCATAATATTTCTTCAGATACAACCCATTTCTAGGCTGCGCCAAAGGAAGACCTTCATAATCGATTATCTCATAAGCCCCATTTTTCAATGCACGTTTAACAATATAGGGCCCATGCCACATAGGTTGGAATTTTCCTGCCCCAAGCTTGTCATGAACTTGATCATACAAGAGGACAAGGTCCCCTTCGATAAAAGAGTGTGGAGAAACCGTTAGATCGAAATGAGCTTTAAACCCGCAGCCAAGCGGCGAGTTTCATCCAATCTCTCGAGATAAAGGAGACGTTCTTCCTCCGGTGAAGTATCGAGCAGTAATTCCACAGCCAATTTTAGTGAAGGGATCTCACATTCAACCGGAAGAGTAGCTTCCAGACCATACACCAACTGAAATAGTGTGAATCTGGTTGCACTCTTCACTGACGTTTGGTAGGCCCAAAGAGTTGAAAACAACTGGAGATGCCAACTCGATTTGTGTATACCAATTGTTCATTGAAGCATCATGACAAGCACCTTGTTCATGGCTTCAACCTGGCCATTTTCCTGAGGGTAATATGGCATTGAGCTATCATGACTTAAGCCCAACTTAGATGTCAGCTTTGCCATCATGTGACAATGGTTTGAGGAACGCCGAAATGAGTGATCACATGGTTGAAAATGAACTGTGTAGCTGTCTTACCGTCTGCATCCAGTGTAGGCATTGCTTCGGCCCACTTGGTGAAATAATCTACGGCAATAAAAATATAAGCATACCCCCCGGTCGAGTGAGGGTTACATGTCATAAAATCAATGCCCCATTTAGAAAAATGGCCCACGATAATGACAGGATGTAATGGGAAAGGCAACGCACGCATCTTGCGTTGGAAGATCTGGCACGCATGACACTTTCGTACTGCAACAATATAGTCTTTAAATATATATGGCTAGAAATAGCCCGCATGAAGGATCTTCTGTGTGGTAGCATAACCGAACATGTGACTGCCACAGGCCCACTATGACAGTCATTCATAACTTTCTTAGCCTCTTCTAAGGTCAAACACCGGCAGAGTACGGAATCAACTCCAACAAGATATAGGGTATCTCCGATAATGCAATATGGTTGCAACTAATGTCGAACGTGGCGTTGAGCATCCTTCGTTAAATCGGACCAGAAGGTAGATTTCTGGAGGTACATGATGATATCACCATACCATGGATCGAGAGTGCTAATTAAGAAGAGAGTTTCGTCTGGGATATGATCCTCGAATTGAGACGAAACAGATTCGGTAGGGAGAAAACAAATGGGATCAGTAAAAACCAGTGATTTCTTTGATTTGGCAGTAGTGAAATCCAAATTGAACTCTTGGAGGATGACAATCCACTTTGAGTACTTGCCCCCCATCAATTGTCGAGACAAAATGTAAGTCATGGGGTTGCAGTCGGAAATCACGGTTACCGTGCGTAACAGGATGTAATGACGAAACCACCGAATGGCCTGGATCACAGCCAGCACTAACTTCTCAACGTGTGCATAATGTGTTTCAGTGTCGAGGAGGTTCTGAGACATGTAATAAATCACGTGTTCGTTACCATCATTGTCATCCTGCACCAGAACCATGGCAATTGTACTGAATGTGGCAGCCAAATAGAGGGTACAGTCGCGATGATAATTCAGAGGATGTATTAATGGAGCATTGGTAAGCAACGTCTTAAGGTTATTGAAATATTGATGAGCAATATCGTCCCAACAGAAAGGGACGTCCTGTTTTAGAAGTCGTGTGAACCCTTTCGCTACCTCCGCATAGTTCGAGATAAAACAACGAAAGAAATTCTCTTTTCCTTGAAGACTCTGAATCTGATGTAACGAGGATGGTGAGGGAAGATTAACAATAGCCTCAACCTTAAGAGGGTCAAGGTGAATTCTGTCCTTAGAGACAATGAACCCTAAAAGTCGACCAGAGTCCACGCAAAAAACGCACTTGTGAGGATTAAGCCTAATGTTGTAACGTCTATAGAGGAGAAAAATCTGGCGGAGATGTTCCGGATGGTCTTTGCGTAGATCTGAATGAGTCGGAAGGTCATCCAACTACGGTTGAACGAAATTACGTATGTCATGAAAGGCGTAAGACATGGTACATTGGAAGGTAGCCCCAGCGTTTCTTAAGCCGAAAGGGAGCTTCTTATAGGCGAATGTTCCCCACGGATAGATGAAAGTGGTCTTATGTTGATCAGATGAGAGGATATTGATTTGATTATAACCTGAAAATTCGTCCATAAGGGAAAAGATCTCACTCCCCGCACAATCATCAATGATTTGATCGATAAAAGGGGTGGGATAGTTGTCCTTAGGGCAAGCCCGATTGATATCTCAATAGTCAACACAGACTCGAATTGCGCCCTGCTTCTTATCCACAGGGACAATATTGGAAACCCACTCTTTCAGAGGGATCGAATATATGAAACCCGCTTTAATAAGTTTTTCAACTTCAGCTTTTATAGCAGCAGCTTTTTTAGGATGCACTGGACGCAGATGCTGGCGCACAAGCTTCGCACCGGTATAGGTGGGATTTTCTTGCACGACAATACTGGAATCAATTCTAGGCATCTCTTCATAAGACCACGCAAAAACATCACAGAATTCACAGAAGAGACTAGTGTACACTTGAATCTCATCATGAGAACAAGTGACTCCCACATGGATGTTCTTGACAACCCCTGGTTTAACGGAGATGTTGATAGGCATCATTTGGGTAATGTTACTCATATTTCCTTCCGAGAAAACTTCGTGAGTAAATATTGGCATTTGGAGTGGCGGAGAGGGAACCTGAGATGAAAAATGCTCGAGACAATTAGACATTTCCCCTAGGCTAGGCATAAACGAGGAACAATGATGCCCATCGCTCCATGGCAGATCTTCGAGAGACATAGTCTCCACGATAGCTTCGTCAGATGGAAAAAATTCTCTCAAAGGATCAGGCGAATCTGCATCGTTGAGACAAGAGGATTGAGAATGAACATCAAGTGCCATGCTCAAAGGAGCATTATCAGCAAGAGGAGGATTCGATGTGGCAATGATCTCACAATAATTGATTTCAACTAGGGTCTAAGGCATCGATTCTCCAAAAGAGGCAACTTGTTCAGGAAAAGGGATGATCCATGGGTCATGCGACCTAGAGATCATATTGACTTGAACGGTATTGGGTGGTGGAAAGGGAAAAATACCCATGAGAGCGGGATATTTGAAAAGACCCAGCCCTATGCTATCAGGGGGATTGGGAATTTGGTCCATGTATGCCACGTTGTTCTCGGAAGACGAGGTAAAGAATGACAACTGATCAACAGTAATAATTTTTCCCTCATGTGGAAACTTCAGAAGTTGAAAGAGGGTGGACGGAACGCATAACATAGCGTGAGTCCAACTCGACCGAGTATATTTGAGTTTCACATCAACGACTTCCACTTCAACGTTGATAGTGTCTCCTTGTAAAGTAATCGGTAGACTCATGAGAACACCCAAGGGTTTTGATTCCCTTCCATCGAATGCCTCGAGGGCATTGGGAGATGAATTCAAGGTTGGAGAGCCAATGGCCTTCCAATAGGCAGATGACATGACGCATGTGGAAGCACCTTCATCCACAACGGCTCTATGGATATTGAGACCGTTAATACCAACTTGTATAACAAGCGCAATCTAGTGCGGAAGTCGGGGGATGAAATTGTCGAAGTCGAAAGAGAGAAGGCTAGAATCAGCAGGATCAATCCCACCGATGGCAGATAATAACACCTTCCACTGAGATGGGAAACTCTAGAGTACTTCCAATGCAGACATGGAAGATGGAGCCTGTGCCAAATCCTCAACAATGCTATAATGCTGGGCAGCATGGGCGTTCGGATTATAGGAAGATTTCCTGAGAACACCTTTAGAAGGTGGCCGCACAATGGGTTCGGGACTAGGACTTTCAATCTCAAGTGAGCCAGATATAGGTGGGGGAGGAGGACCATCAGTGAACTCCTTCCATGTTGCTTGACGTGACCCAACATAGTCTTTCGATCAAGTGGCGATAGAAACATGTGCAGAGCCATTCATCATGAATACTTGTGAGCCAAATGGCATAGATGGGGCAGGCTGCTCGACCATCTGTGTTTGCTGAGACAGGAAGGGTTCTTTGAGAACAGCCGGAGTTCCCTTTGTGCCCTTGAGCAATCTACTGACCTCGGCTCGTCATGGAAAATCCTTGGTGTAGTGCTCTTCATCGCAGATTAAACAAGGATACTTGGGCTTACGCTGTGATCCGTTATCAGCACGAGGTTTAGCCGAATCTGGCTTCGGGGCATCGGCTTTAGCCTTGCCTTTGCCCTTCTTTTTACCTTTGGAAGTCTTGCCTGCAGGATTGGCTTGAACGGCATTGACTTCTGAGGACTTCTAGAGTCTGGAGCAGGCTGAGAAGCAGAATCATTGGATGAATTGGATTTTGGCTTCTCGACGTTGGAAGACGAAGACTTACGAGAAGTCTGAGAAACGGAACCAATAACACCGTCTACTGATGGAGTATCAGGTGCTTTAGAGGTCCCTGGTCGTGGGGCATCATTCAAGATGTCGTATAACATGTCCGATTGAGAGTACACTAAATCGAGGTACTGGGCACGAACAATGGCATGTTCCTCGGTTACACATGCCCCCATAGAAATCTCTTGTGCAATCTTAATGACAAAGGAGGTAGTGAACCAGTGAGTCAAAAGCTGATCAGGGATGTCAAACTTGATCAGACGACGACGACATCTCCATTCATGAATGTGATCTAAAATATGAGTAGCTTTGTCCTGTTTCAAAGATGTCAGGAGATGCATCCCGGCTTCGTAACGAACCGGTAACTAGAAATGCATCAGGAATGCCATAGCTAGAGTATCAAAATCTTCAAAAATACCACGAGACAGTTCTATGTACCATTTAGCAGCAGCACCAGTGAGAGTGTGCTGGAAAAGATGTAGACGAATCGAGTCATCAACCCAAGAATTGGAAGAACACCATAAATGGTATGTCATGACGTGTGCTTGGGGGTCTTCTCCATATTTTCCCTCAAACTTAGGACAATCACCAGGCACCTTCGTCGAAACTGGAGGCCAATATGGATTATGAAGAATTGGATCATTGGTCAATTTGCACAAGTCCGGTAACTCTAACGTGGAGAGAAAAGGTAATTGAGGGTTAAAAGGCATTCCAGGTCCCCGATAAGGACCTGTACCTGTACTCCATCCTGGTTGAGCATAACTCTGCCCCCATTGGTTCTGTCCTAGAGGATTCTGACCATAGGGGGTATAAGCCGAATAATTGGGTTGATATGGTGGCTGAAAACAAGGATACGGGGTTTGATAACCAAGATACTGATTTTGAGTATACATGGGTCCCAATTGAGCAGTGTAAGGATTTTGTTGCGGAGTATAAGTATAGCCTAGCTGTTGAGGGTAATAACCAAAACCTTGAGGTGGGTTGTAAATCGGTCGAGACTGAACTTGAGGGTAATAACCGCCTTGGGATCGAACGGGCTGCTGGTAAGTGGGGCCCTGCTGAGTCGGATAAGTCAGGCGCACAGGTGGATTCGACTGTGGCATAGAATAAATCGACAGCTGAGCAGGGTTAACAGGTTGTGCAAGTTGTCCTAGTTGAACAGGTTGCCCTAGCTGAGCAGGTTGGCCTGATGGTGTGGTGGGCCAGGTTGTGCTTGATAACCAGGTTGACCTAGGATAGGACCATAAGATGGTCGTGGTTGTGCAACATTTTGACCAATTGGAAAATGAGGCTGCTGAGGTTGCACCAAAGGTTGAGAAGGATGGGTCCCCCCCCCCCCCCGAACCTTATGAAGGTCCAATTTGATACACCGGTTGCCCTGCTGGTCCTTGAGGTTGCCCTGGTCAGACTATAGGGTGAGGCTATAGGGGTTGACCTTGAGGATTGTAAGACTTCCCTTGCAGGCCGTAAAATAATCCCTGCTAGACCGAAGGTTGTCCCTATAAGGGTTGCCCTTGCGGGTCATATGCATACTCTGGCTGGGTCAAAGGTTGTCCCTGGAAGGGTTTTCCTTATGGGCCAGAAGCATATCCTTGCTGAAACAAAGGTTGTCCCTGAAAGGGTTGTCCTTGTTGGTTAGAAGGTTGCACAGGCAGGGTAGGTATAAAACCGTTAATATACTGATAAGCCTCAGGAGCCGAAAAAAGAATGGGGTTGTCGTGCTCATCATATTGAAATGGAAATGAATAGATCGGGGTACCATCTGCTCCATAATGAGAAAATTAAGTATGAATAAGATCCTGAGATGACTGATCAACCTGGGAGATCGGCGGCTGTAAATTCATCCGATACTCCTCGGGAGAAAGGCTCTCAGGAATGGCAGAATCTATATAAAATTCTTCAGGAACTGACGAGGTCCCAGTTGACTGAGTGGTGACAACAGGCATAGGTGCAGCCATGCAGACAGTAGGTCTAACAGGTACCGATGTGACAAAAGGAGATATCGTGAGAGGTGTTGATGGCGACATCCCTAATGAGGGAATGGTCAGTTCTGTGGATGGAGTCGATATTCCCATAGAGGAAATAGCGGCCATGACCTGACTTAAAGACCTATATCCAGCTGGGAGCGATGGAACAGGGGAAGACAGAAAATATGGTTCAGGGATGTCTTCGGGAAAAAGCAAGTATTCTTCACCAGAAGTAGGAACTCCCTCACTAGGAATACGACTAGATGAGTCCATATCTGACCCTGTCGTAAGATCTTCTAAAAGACGACAAGGACTAGGAGGTACAACAACAGCCAAAAATGGTGATCCCGATTTAAGAGGAGGGAAGTGTTCCCTAACTCCAAATCCAAACCAAGCGTTGGACAAGGGCCAATTGAACTCAACTGGTCCTCCAAAGGGAAGCTCAGATATAACCAGTCCCCCAAAGGGAAGCACGGATACAACGCGCTGCTGATGCTCATCAGAGGATTGAGAGACTTCTGATGAATAGTCTGTATAAGGACTACCAATAGATGAAATTGATGGTTCCACCATGGTGACTATAGCAAAAAGAGGAAGAGATCAAAAACAAAGACAGACGGGAAAAAACCAACGCAAACAAAAACAGGCCAAAAAAATCAATCTCTAAATGGGCGTGTGATCGTAGGCAATTAATTTTACCACATTGAAACTGGAAATTTTATAGTTTCATGTTTTAAGAGTCTAGAAACGAGTAAAAGATGATTCTATCACTTTCAGTTTGGAAACAAGCGTGAAAGGACAAGCGCTTGATGATCTTTTCAAATTTAGGGAGTCAGTAAAGATCAAAATGACTGCTATAGTAGTCTAGGTATATGGGTGTACGAGATATCCGTGAACTGCCATATACACCTTGGTAAAAATTAAAGAGAAATAAACCAAGGACTTAACATACGTGTAGGTAATCTCTCTGAATGATGTGTCCGGTGTATCACAGGTAAAAGGCGGCAGACTCGGCTTCCTATGGATAAAGGATTTGCAACCTAATGGGTCTCCCTTTGTATACTCGATGGTACGGGGAGCACAAGTCCGTACTAGCACTGTCTAAAGCCAGATGGTGAGTGACAGTTGCTAGACTTAAAGACGCTGGAACACATCTCTACCTTAGACTACTAGATTTTCCTTTAAGTTTCAATGTTGCCTTAGGTTAATTCAGTAAATTTTAAAGTTGATCTTCAATTTACGTTTCGATTTCAAGGCCCTATCAAATGTTGGATCTCATAAAACCTCTAGATGAAAGCTACATGCCACAAAATATCATTCTATTCAATGAAGAGCTATATATGGGAGAGTTGAGAGCTTTCAAATGATAGCGAAATGAACACACAAAAACATCCACTATTGATTTCAATGCAAGCTAATGAAACTGGAAAACTTCTCTCTAGAATTATACAACACTAATAATGCGAAAGAGTTTTCAATTTTCACTATGCCAATCAAAAATGCAAAAGATTTTTTTTTGTATTTTTCAATATATTAGAGAAAATGCACTAAATAAATGAAAAACTAATGAAAACATCAATTTTAGAATGATAAAGAGAGAGTTGAGACAAAAAAAATTCACTCAGCTCAAACAAACACAATCAAGACTCAAACCGATGACGAAATCCCTCAAAGCGAAGAAGAATCTCGAAAGAAACTCAAACAAACCGTGTGATCTAGGCTTGGAGCAACACAAAGAAAAACCGAATGAAAGAGATGACAATCACTCAATAAACGCAATGACTCAATTGGATTTAGCAATATGAATGCAAATAAGCAGAAACAAAGTTGACCGGGAAAGAAAAGACCTGAAACTCCCCACGAGAGGCTCAGCACACTGAAGCCCCTAGAAGCCCTAGGGCTACAGTGCAAAACTAACAGAAAAGGGCAAACAACCGGAGGAAAAGGGCTAAAAACAGTAAAAAATTACTTCAAAGCACTCAAACAATCAGAAAAAAAAAAACCAGGACCAAAAATCAAGCTTAGAGAGTCCAAAAACATGCAAACCCTAAAACCAAACAGGGTTGGTGCGCCTGTCTGGCTGTAATTTGCGCCAAACAGGGGATGCGTAGGTGCCTAACTAGAAACTTGCACCCTTTGGCGCGACTGTCAGAGGGATAAACGCGCCAATCAATTTTACCCTAGCAAATTATGAAAATGAACTAACAGAGGCTAGATCTGGTCTTCTGGGGGCTGAACAGGGTTTTGACACCAAGGAAGGTGAACCAGAAAAGAAGACTAATCAAATAAAAAGCCAAAAAACAACCCAATGGAGGAAGTACTAACTCCCACTGATCCCCAGCGGAGTCACCAAATTGTTGTGGAGGTAAATCCCCTCTGCGGACAGAGGCAATCCCACTAGCCCTAGAGTGGGTCTAGCAACAATCAAAACACGCAAAGCTATTGATTCCTAGTTACAAAAGATAGAATCACGATAGATCGCTTATCGTGATTCCTTCACTGTTGTTGTCGAAGAAGAAGTGGCGCTTCCATTCCTAGCTGGACATGTCATGATCCGTGAGCTTGCTGCATCCAGATACCTGTGCACATGCAAAGAAGAGAGACAACATGCAACTTAATATTTCACACTTTATAACTATCGACCAGTCAGAGAGGAACGAATGAAATTGCATTATATAATGGACAAACACAATCATGGAACCAATAGCAGAGTCATTTATATTAAGATACGAGAGAACGATTACAATCGGTGCTCTGATGTCGTGATCTTCTTTTGACAGGATTCCAGCGGGATGTGTCTCACAAAGCTCGTCATGGATTTGACAAAACTCTCTCTCTCTCAGGGTTCTCCTTAGCTCTGCTCTTGATTGTCACTCAGCTGTAATTTCCTTCCCAAAAGTTTAGCTAGCTTGTAAATGGAGAGGGCAGGCTTTTATAGAGGGAGGAAGGGAATTTGGGATCCCTATAATCATGGGGGAGAGTCCTATCTCTTACGAAGGTTCCATGAGAGGTGGAAAACCACTTCCTAACCAGGGAGATCCGGAGCCAAACAGCCCAACCTATTTTTGATGATTCATTCTGAAGTTTTTAGAATCAAACTTCCGCCTTCTATTGTTAAAAAATATTCCTTAATAGGCTTGGCGCGGGCACAACACAGGGACAGAGCGCCAACTGGCGCGCCCACTAGTGTATATTTTCCCCATTGACGCGTGGGATGAACTGGCTACTCGCGCCAATGCCAAAACATGGGTTTTTAGGGTTTTCCAGAGGAAATTTTCTTGAGGAGAATTCTTGCCCTTATGCAAAAGGATGCCATCAAGGTGTTTTCAAGACATTTTACTGTTCACAGGTCACGGGAATAGTCCTCCAATGTACGGGATGAGGGATTGCAGCGACGGTGACAAAATGCTATGTAACACCCTCCATGTTGCATTTGTGGATGATAGCTTTCTCGAATAAGAATAATTGCAATGCACATAAAATTTGTTAAAGGTAGATAAGCAATAAACAAAATAATAAAATAAATTAAGAAACGTTTTTATGACTAAATAAAAGTTAGACAAGATTGTGGCGCATTCCTTACTAAAAGACGACACTTGATTTTTCTTCACAAAGGGACTAGGAAACTTACGAAACAACCATGGGATGTCTTTTAATACTAGAAATGAGAGATCGCAAGGTTAAAGTAGGCTCCAAAATTTGGATATATGCCAAAATTTGGAGGGTGTTGTAGCAACAACAACACTTGGTGAAATACTAGTAGAATTTCAACTTCTTTTCCTTGGTCTACCTTTATGCACAAGGTCTAGTATCTTAGGAAGTATCGATTCATTGTGTGGATTAATTTTCCTTTCCTAGTTAACCCGGTTATATATGTAGTTACTATATTCCATTTCTTAATTGAACACAATCACAAAGCATGTTATATCATACTTTTTTTTATTTAGGAGAAGGGTAATATAGTTGTGAGTTTAAGATTATCAAAGTCTTAGTCTTCATCTCCGGTGTTGCTCCACTACCAGTGAGCTTATTCAATAGCCTGATGGAGTCACTACAAGAACACAAGAATCGTTTCACTACCAATACACTTGTTCAGTACCTCGACGAGTTACTTGCTTTACCTCTCTATGCAGGAAGCCTTTCTCTTCTCTCACCTCTTATTTATTTTATCATTTATGTACATAGGAATTTTATTGATGTTTATATCGCCATGGTGGAAGAGGGATCCTATATTATTGAGAGCAGAAAAGGTTGTTCCTTCAGACACAGTTATATACACATATTATATTAACATGCTCACTATATATTTTCCCCTTTCCCTTCTCTACTTGATTCGATTAACATGAAAAATGTCACAGGACCGGTTGATTTTCAATGTAAGAAAATATAAGACTAAGGTCACGGGACATGTATTCCAAGTTGCATGGTGGGAAAAACATCCTAGTGGGTGTCACTTTCAGTTAAATAATGGCTAAGGAAATTTTCAAAGGTGTCGACAAAGACAAAGAGGCATTAATTGGCATTTTATTTATGAAATAAAGGAAAATAGGAGAAAAATAAGGTGAACGGTCACAAATTTGCATGAGAGGGAAATTGAAGGGAAAATGAAGGAAAATAAATAAAATAGAGGTCTCAATGTTAAAAAGGCTTTTGAGGATTAGTTGCTAGCTTTTTCCAGTTCAATTTTGGAGCTCTCTTCTATTCTCTCACTCTCTCATACTCTTTCACACTTAAAGAATTCTTGGAGCACTTTGGAATACATTATATTTAGAGAAAGAAGGAAAATGAAAGCATGAAAGCACAAGGGAACAAATGGATAAAAAATTATACCTTGATTTATTTGCAGGTAACATGTTGCATGTGTTATTTTCTTTCTGGTTTATGGATGCATGGTAGATGCATGTGGTTTTCTGGTTATGTGTTTTCATTGGCATGGAGGATTTCTTGGATTGCCAGTGGTTTTAGGAATGCCTTTCAATTTCCTAGATAGCCATGGTGTTCTGGGTTTTCCACTTAATTTTTTCTGGTTGGTGTTCCTAATTCCTTATGGATGTGGGTTGGAAAAAATGCTTTGGAAGCCCTAGAAAAACTTGGGTCGAGTTACTAGTCTTGGAGCCTAGGTTGGGACAAATGCTCTAGAGCCCTTGGTGGGTTGAGTTAATACTCCCTGTATTTGGGTTGGAAAAACTCTCTATATCCCTAGAAGGTTGTGGGTTGAGTTACTATTTCCTGAAGCCCTGGACATCTTGGGTAGTGACCGATCTAGCTGGTGTTAGTGATGTGCGAACATGAGGTGGAATCACATGTTCGGGGTTGAGGTGGTTTGGCCTATGGAATCCTTGGTTTTTCTCTTTGGTTTATTACATGAAATCCCACATTAATGCTTGGAATATTTCATGAGGGTCATTGGTTTTAATAGATCTTTGTTTCAGCCCAATCTATGATCGGGTGGTACGTGGAAGTCCCTGACTTGGTTGCAATTTTCATATGTTAATAACAGGTATTTACTATCATGATTTATGAGCATATGTATTGATGATGTTGGTGATATTATGGCTGAGTTTCCCTGGTATATGTGTTGGTTATTTTCTTATTATATGTTATTTATATGATGTGCACTTTCTATGGCTCTTGTCATGAATTATTTATTTATTGATCGGTTGATGAATTTATGGACTAATAAGTGTTTTTACAACTATGTAGAGAGGGAATAGGGCCTTATTAGTGATCCTTAGATGAATCTTAGGATATTTTGATCATATATGTGTTCATGACCTGTAGCTTACATGTTTCAATGTGTTCGTCAAAATTTATGTCATGGTTAGGCCCAGTTAAGTCAAGTTTCTGACTCAACTTTGAATGTTTTTCTTTGTTTTCATGTAGCTTATGCTTATAGAAATTTTCAGGAAGTTTTGGGAAGTGGTCTGGAGGCTGGTCTAATAAGGTGGAAATAATCCTAGGACCGCATACTTTGAACTAAATATTTTAGGTCACAACCGCTAGTAGTCGGGCTTGTGAGTGCAGTTGGAGGCTCACAACTGAAGGCATGCCTTGTTTTGGGTGCGATTGGGGGTTAGTTTAGTAAAAAATTAGTTCTTTCTCAGGATATGTTTATCAGAGGCTGTGGACTGACTTTTTTGTGACCTAGTGTCCTTAGGGATGCCTGTGATTTTATCACTGGTTTAGTTCGTAGTCCCAACCTCCCTAACTAGAACTTGGAGGACGGGTCATGTCATAGTAACTCTTTGTCTCATGTTTACCTTGGCAAGCCAATGAAATTTTTTAAATGTGGGAGGGGTGGTTACAGGGTGGTATCAGAGTGGGTTTCTGTTCTCTTTGGGTGATATACGATACCACAGGGTGGTATCATAGCATGGTTCAAACACTTGGTATGGATATTGTTATGGTAAGCTCATTTATCCCATCATATTACATGTATATGGTTATGCATGCATAGTAGGTCAGACACACATCGTGGTGTTCATTGTGTAGTTTGTGTCATCATGATGTTGTCAATATGTTATGATGGTGATATGCTAGTTGAGATGGAGCAATAGATATAGATTATCCGAACGAGGTTGTAACATTGGACCTTTGGGAAAGAGCAGATGATCCAGGTGGATATTGGTAGCCACTCACATATTCCACCTGGACCTCTAGTTGGTTTCATCAGTTTCCTCGATCATAACATAATTTACTATTTTTAGTAGTTTTTCGGTTCCTAAAATTCCTTAGTTATTTTTACCCCCTAAATGACGTTTATTTTAGGTCTATAATAATCTAGTGCCTCCACAAATTTTGTAGTACTCATAAATACCCCGATATTTTGGCTGTCCAACCAACCCCAACAGGGCCCACAAACTTTCGATGTTCCATCTCCTAGGGTTAGGGTTTTGGTTGTTTAGGGTTTCCCTTTGTTGTTAAATAATAAAAAGGCCCTTGAGTCTCATTGTAACATAGTTTAGAAGGCAGGTAGCTGCCACATCTCTTCTCAGAGATAATCTATCATCGCCTAAGCTAGTTTGTTTCCATTCTACATGTAAACAATTTTCAGTACTTTGTTATTAACAAATTGAAGTTTTTATTTTTCTACTTATCTGCGTTTTTGTTTATATATGTTTTTCATTTCATTCTTTCATAAATACATATCAGCAAATCTTCATATATGTTTGTATGTCGGGCACATAGGTATGATGTTTAATGGTTTTTATATGGATTATGGTTATGTATATGCTTGTCATTCTATTGTTGTTGTGGTTACATGCATGATAGATGTTATTTCTTGAGTGCAATCAGATGCACATGAATTAGATACTCATAAATGGTAGTAACTTGTTTTTATATGACTTGCAGTCATATGCATGATGATTATGGTCGTTGTAGCTAAGATATCAATGCCATCATGTATCATGCTAATATGGATTGGCTTGTGCAGATGGTTATGGTTATGATATTCAAGTATGAGTCAATATACTTGTGATATTGTGTCATACTAATCTGGACTGACTTGTGCAGATGTGATAGCATCCCTTGAGATACATTGTGGTATGAGTTTGATTATGTTGTCTAATTGGTTTATCTAACATGGTATGTTTACAGGTTGTGTAAATGTTTGATTAATTGCACAATATGAGTATGTGTTTATAATATTGCATGAATGAATGATCTTGCTTTAAGATGTTTGTACTAACATAATATGTGCAAAGACCGATGATATACACTTGAGTGCAAGTGGGTGCTAGTTGTAGTATTATGAATAATGATTAAGAGTTAACTATTTATTATGACATGGCTATTAGTCTTTGTAAAGGTTGATTTCAAATTAATAGACATGATGTCTTGACCTTGAGAACATGCGACTGACATGTGTGGAGAGTTGTAGGGCAACATGCTTGGTATTAACATGACAATTTAATAGTTGATTTGTTTATATAACTAATGGTTGGGTGATGTGGTAGTATATAATAAGACTTAATTGCAGCAAAGAAAGGTAAAATAAAAGAATTGGATGAAAATTTATTTATCTATATTTGGAAACCACAATTCTAAATGAATGAGAGCTTTGCATGAATACAGGAAGTTTTCTTAGCCTTGTTTTTCTTTGAAATCACGTGGATATGTGCTAGATTCATGAACATGTATTTGATAGGTATAATAAATGATTTTCATTTATGGTTGGATTCGTCAAGGAATTGGAGTCCCTTGAGAGATGATATATGTGCATGTTTAGTAACATGTTAGTGTGTCTAGTACAGTAAGGTAAAGTAAGGTAACTGTTATATTGCATATTTATTTATGCACTTACAATTATTTGTTTAGGGCAGTATGATGCAGGGGATTGCATGAAAAAAGAGGCTGCCATGAAATATTGAAGAAGGCTTGAGTTGAGCTTTCCCTTGGAAGCAATGGGAACCCACGGGGTTGAGTCATGGTGTATGTTAGAAGTTTTGTTCTTTCAGTGCTTGTGATTTTTTTGCACTTGATTTTTAGTTTTATTTATGTCTGGTGCATGGCCATGCCAATTTTTTTGTGGTGTCGTATTCTTGTTGGTTTTCCATGGTTTTATTCTTTTTTTCTTCTTGTTATTTTCTTTTATTTTTTGAAGGTATTAGGAATTGGTTGGGAAAGAGGAAATTTAGTGGAGCTTGGGGAGAGCTGAATAAAACCTAGTAGGTGGTTTAAGACCTAGATGAAGCTTGGTGCATGAGTAAAGGGAAGCTAAAGGAAATAATATGGCATCCAATTGGATTGGTTGGGTCCACTAGTTTAAATGGACGGTGATAGGACAATCATGAGAAATGTAATTAAGGTAAATTAAATGGATTTGAGGCATAAAATGCCTTGGCTATGTTGGGAACTATTGTTATCAATGTTGTGCATGTTGTGCATAGATAAAGGAAGTTATATTAACCTTATGATATCTAGTTAGTATGTTGTGATCATGATTATATTGATGTATATATATGTATACATGTATGTACATATTTTTTTATTTGACGGGGTCGTTAGGGATCATGATTTTTTTATGCTAATGTTTATATGTATGTATGTAGTGGGCCTAATGGTTAAGAGCATGGGTTTCCTCCTAAGAGGTCACAAGTTCAAAACCATAGGGGGGTAGAGTATGTATGCCTTTGTAGACTTAGTAGTCGCGGAGGTGTGTCCCTTATCCCACAAACAAGGGGATCTCATACACCAATTTGGTGTATGGCTTGGCCGTGACCTTAAAATTGGATAATAATAATAATATATTTGTCTTACAAGGTCATCGTTGATCAATCTTATGGAATAATGATTGTTTATGAAGGAAAATGGCATGAAGAGGTTCATGGTATAATGAGAAATCAAGTGGGCAAGTAGTCTTGGCAGATCTATGAGGTTAGTATCATGTGGCCATGATCTGATATTATGTGTTTATACTATTCTTATGTTTATGTTATGTAAGGCTATGTTGAGTAATACATCAACAGAATGAAAGCAATGTGATATGCGACATTTTGGGACAAGCATGGATAAGTGGAAAGAACCACAAACCCATAATTTGAATTGTGAGCGGATGGAGCAAGGCATGGGAAAGACATTAGAAGCAAGGTTTCCTGGTAAAGATAGTGTGGTCTCCGAATGTACCTATGGTGTTATGTACATGTGGTATATGCAATGATGTTTATATATGGTGTTGTGTACTTGTTGTATATGTGGTGATGTGAACACATGGTGTTGTATACATGTTGTATATGTAGTGTTTTGTACATGTTATATATGCAGTGATATGTACATGTGGTGTGGTGTACACATTATACATATGGTGTTGTGTACATGTTGTACATGTGGTGATGTGTACATATTGTACGTGTGGTGCTATGTGCATGTGGTGTTGTGTGCATGTGGAATTGTGTACATGTTGTGTTGGTGGTGTTGTGTACATGCTGTGCAGGTGGTGTTGTCACTACAAGGAAAAGACCCTCTAGTGGATGTTTTTGAGGAACCCCTTATAAAAATACCCAATACATCTGTTTCTAGCGGAGGTTACTAGAGGAGGTTGGCGGAAGGAGGGTTTTGCGGATGTTTTCCGCTAGGTGCGCTTATCATTCAACATTGCACCGGTGCTCCTTACAAGAGAAGCACCGGTGCGCACAAACAATTGGCACACCGGACACCGTACCGTGCGCTCCATACACACCCGCCTGGTGCGTCGTATTATTGTATAGCACCAATTCTTCACAACTCTTCCGCACCGGTGCATCATAAAACAACGTGCCAAAAAAAAAATTGACCGGTGCATTCATAAGAAACAAAACCGGTGCACCTATAAAGCATGTGCACTGGAAAAGGGTTTAAAAAAAAATTACGGCAAAAAAACCAGATTTTTCACTTTTTTCAGTGCTCTAGAGCTCTCAATTACCAGTGCACTCTACAAGAGAAGGCACCAGTGTGCACAAAACATTGGCACACCGGACACCGTGCGCTCCATACTCACCAGCCCAGTGCGTCTTAATACTATAATGCACCAGTGCTTCACAAATCTTTCGTGCCGATGCAGCATAAAACACTGCGCCTAAACAGAAACCACCCGATGCGGTGTTACGAAACCACACCGATGCATCATAAAAAACCGCGCCAAAACAGAAGCAAACTGGTGCATTTGTATGAAAAAACACCGATGCACCTATAAAGCACGCACACCGGAAAAGGGTTAAAAACAAAATTACGGTAAAAAAACCAGATTTTTACACAAAACATTTTTACACCGGAGAAGGCATTGGTGCACACAAAACATTGGCACACCAGACACCATGTGCTCCATACTCACCCGCCCGGTGCGTCTTATTACTATAATGCACCGGTGCTTCACAACTCTTCTGCACCAGTGCAGCATAAAACACCGCACCAAAACAGAAACCACCTGGTGCGGTGTTATGAAACCGCACCGGTGCATCTTAAAACACCGTGCCAAAACATAAGCGGACCAGTGCATTCATATGAAACAGCACTGGTGCGCCTATAAAACACGCACACCGAAAAAGGGTTAAATACAAAAAAATTACGGCCAAAAAACTGCATTTTTCACTTTTCTGCTCTCAATCACTGGTGCGCTCTTCAAGAGAAAGCACCGGTCGCATAAAACATTGGCACACCAGACACCGTGCACTCCGTACACACACACCCGGTGCGTCCTATTACTATAAAGCACCGGTGCTTCACGACTATTCTTCCCCGGTGCATCATAAAACACAGCAACAAAACTAAAACAGCCCGGTGCGGTGTTAAGTAACCACCCCGGTGCATCACAAAACAACGCGCCAAATCTGAAACCGCCCGGTGCGTTCTTAAGAAACCGCACCGGTGCGCCTATAAAACCCCGTGCACCATAACAAGGTTAAATAAAAAAAAATTACGACCAAAAAACTGCATTTTTCACTTTTATCAGTACTGCAGAGCTCTCAAGCACCGGTGCAATTTCTCCTTCTCTGAGCCGCCCTGACATCGGTGCTCCCATTGCACCCATTGCACGCACTGCTGCTGTGCATTGGCCACCAATTTGCAAAATGCTGGGAAAATTTTATTTTGCAAATTCTACAGCCAATATGCCTCCTCGACAGCGAAATGTACAGGTATTTTTCTAGTTTTTCCATAATTAAGCTTTCTAGCAGATTAGAATTTGAAATAACCTTAAAATTAACCATTTAAAAAGATTTTTTTTTTTGGTCGCGCGGTGCGCGCGAGCCGTTCGGCTCGCACTGGTAAGCGGTGCTACCTGTAAAATTTACAGGTCGCACAGCAACCGATGCTAATGGTATCCGCACCGTGTCCTAGGTGGTACCGAAAGGCGCCCCGCATTATTTTAAAATTTAAAAAAAAATTGCGGTGCGGTCATTTAGCGGGCCGCACCGTTGACCAAGAGAATCGCAACATGGTGCGTTGACAGATATCTGCCCCGGTTTCTATCAGCGCACCGCATTCGACATTTCGACAGGGTCAATGGTGCGGCTGGGTAAAATACGACACCGTTGACTATGTAATTTGTCAGGAAGTCGGTGCACTGACACGACTATACGCGTCGGGGCGTATATTTTAGTCAGTGCACCGCTCTTCTGAAACCATATATAGTCAATGAGGCTTGAAAAAATTTCAGGTGCATCGCATATGGTTCATTTTATGTCATCTGGGGCACCACCTCCGGTGCTCTATAAACAAAAGCTGCACCGCAACTAGTGCATGACTGTTTTTGTGGCGCACCGACTGGTCTGTTTTTTTTTCCAAAAAATTTAATATATGTATATTCCTAAATACATGTCTGATTTAATAAAAAAAATTATTTAATATGTCAATGATTCAGAGAGAAGAGGAGGAACAGCAGCAACAACAGGCATAGCAGTATGACATGCTTCGCTAGTGGGAGGCACGAGAGAGGGAGAGAGATGCGTACCCTCACTCTATTACAGCAGATACCAAGGGGCTCCTAAGGTAGGTAGGCCTCCTCAAGTTCTATGAGGAAGCTACTTCCCTAAAGGCCCATAGTGTCTTTTTAAGACATCTAATCCGCAGGTGGAATGCCCACCAACAGGCTTTCCAGGTTGGTCCTAACCAATGGTACACACCCACTGAGGAGGATATTTATTTCATTACAGGGATATCGAGGAGAGGGGTGGATTTTCCCTCGTTCCCAGAGGTTCCAGCTGGTTGTGTAGCAGGGAGTCAGTTATTTTACTCCTAGAGATACATTGGAGAAGATGTATTGTCTCCTTCAGAGTTTCAGGTCCCTGGAGGTTAGCTATGTATTGGTGCATTTGGTAGATAGGACGTGCAGTGCCTCTCACTTCTCATTTCGACCATTTCACACAACACCAGTGATGGGAAACGCATTAGTTGCCCGCTTCTATATTATGTTGATTATTTAGTACAGGAGCCACGACTTGTCAAGTGGTCTGCCATTTTTTTGCGGCAGTTTTGTACGGCCTTAGATAGATGTCGTGCTCATGCACAAGGGAGGGTCAACTTCCCTTTTGCTTCAAATATTTTTTGTTTATTTTTTGAGAGGTTTCTAGAGATGAGGCCTGTTTTTGTTCGGCAGCCTTGTAGGTTGATGTTGGAGGCCCGGATGCACATGTGGGGGCAGATGATGCCTAAGAGGGGAGAGACTATGTTTCCATCCAAGATATCACATGATGCACTGGACTTACTAGCCAGTGTTGACGAGCTGCATCCCTTCATTATGGTCCCCTGTCCTTATGATGGATTGGATAGGAGAGGGTGTGCCAACATCCTCTTCACAGATGATGAACCGCCAGATGATAGAGGTAATATTACTGTTTTATTTATATTTATTCTAACATGTTCTTTAACTTGTTTTTATTAAATTATGTAATGAAATTGTCTAATTATTGTTGTGTACTTGTATATATTTTGCAGACATTGGCTCTTTTGATGGCGAGGAGATGTCGAAACCACTACATGATCCAGGTGTGGATCCTGATGACAATCAGGACATGGTAGATGCCGAGGATCATGATCAGGAGGCTGGTGCAAAGAGACATGCTCTTGCTGGTGCGCCGGTACCGCCTTTTGCTAGGCGCGGTCGACCTGATACTCAATACAGGATGGAGTTGGGCGACCAACTTAGTGCATTGATTTTTGAGGCGAGCATCAAGCCCGCTCATTACAAAGACATACAGGTCGATGATAGGCTAATACGGATGTGGAGAGGCATGCCGCGTGACATGTACAGTCTGATGCGGCATGTCATTGGAGCTACGATAGTTGTTACGCCACTGAGGAGGATTTTTGCACGTTATAAGTGTGGCCAAGCCGCAGCATGTGATGGACAGTCCGCGAGCAGCGACTCATCTCATGATCGTTCGCCTCGCGCTGCGCCTGATGAGCATGAGGCTCCACTAGCATCTAACAGTCATCATGGAGATGAGGCTAGACCATCGGCCACATCCAGTCAGTAGCTTGCAGCATTCATCAGTACTCGTCATGATCATGAGCAGGCTGGACCATCGAGTGTCGAGGTTGTACCATTGACTAAGCATGCCTCCACTAGTACTACTTATATTGATGTTGTACTACCACCAGCTGATCCATCCATCAGTACTAGTCATGATCATGAGCAAGCTCAACCATCGATCGTCGAGGCTGCACCATTGACTGAGCAGGCCTCCACTAGTACTGCTATTGATGTTGTACTATCACCAGTTGACGCATGACATTTATATTACAGTTGTATATTTTTAACATTTTATATATAGATATAGATATATATATATATATATATATATATATATATATATATATATATATATATGGTCCATGTATTTTGTGTTCATGTTGCAATTGTACTTAATTTACATGTTGGTGATCATCATGATGTGTATATTGTTAGCTCATGTTAGATATGTTCATTTAAAATTTAGCTTGCAGATAGATGTGTATGTGATAGCATGAGTTATTTGACATGAGATGTATATCTGATGTTTGTGTTGTGATGATTTTAATATATAATGTTAATTTGATGTTTGAATGTGTTTTTTAGTCAAATATGATGTTTGTACGATGATTATCGTGATCGTGATGTTTATTAATTAATTTAATATTAAATGTCCATGATATTTATTAAATATTAAGTCGTGATTGTAATTGAAATTTTGATTTTAATTGTATGTAAAATTGTAAAATTGTATTTCTATATGTAATTGTAATTTTAACTGTAATTGTATGTAAAATATTTAATATAAAATTTTGATTGTAATTGTAATATTTAATTTATTGTGAAATGATTGTAATTGTAATTTTAATTGTAGTTGTATATATGACAAATTGTAAAATTCTAATTCTAATTCTAATTGTATGTAAATTTCTAAAATTGTAATTGTATTTGTAATTGTAATTTTAATTGTAATTCTATGTAAAATATTTGTAAAATTGTAATTGTAATTGTAAATGTAATTCTAATTCTAATTATAATTGTATATTGTAAAATATTTGTAAATTTTAATTGTATTACTGTGAAAATATTGTAATTGTAAATGTAATTGTATGTAAAATTAAAATTGTAATTCTAATTCTAATCGTAATTGTATGTGAAATTGTAAAATTGTAATTATAATTCTAATTCTAATTCTAATTCTGATTTTAACTGTAATTGTATGTAAAATTTTTGATGTAAAAATTTAATTGTAATTGTAATATTTAATTTATTGTGAAACGATTGTAATTGTAATTTTAATTGTAATTGTATATATGACAAATTGTAAAATTGTAATTCTAATTCTAATTGTATATAAAATTCTAAAATTTTAATTGTATTTGTAATTGTAATTGTATGTAAAATTGTAATTGTAATTGTAAATGTAATTCAAATTCTAATTCTCATTGTATGTAAAATATTTGTAAAATTTTAATTGCATGACTGTGAAATGATTGTAATTGTAAAATTTTAATTGTAAATGTAATTGTATGTAAAATTCTAATTCTAATCGTAATTGTATGTGAAATTGTAAAATTCTAATTCTAATTCTAATTCTAATTGTATGTAAAATATTTGTAAAATTTTAATTGTATTAATGTGAAAATTTAATTGTATTAATGTGAAAAGATTTATTAAAATATTTAAATTTGTAAATTTGTAAATAATCATAAAATAATAAATCTAGAATAATATGAATTTTTGTAACATAATAAAGTTTAGAAAATAATGCAAATAAATTCATGTACTTTAGAATTATCATTATTTTATTATGATCTTACATAAAAAAAAAGAACTTTATACAGTCCGGTGTGCTTATCATCATAACATGCACCGGTGCATCTTATTACTTAGATGCACCAATGCTTCAGAACTCTTCTACACCAGTGCGTCATAAAACACCGTGCCAAAACAAAACCTCGATCTTACAAACCACCCCGGTGCGCCTATAAAACAGCGTGCACCGGAACAGGGTTATTCTGTAAAGTATAATATTGGAGCAGTGGTGGGTTTGAATCGCGGGCAAGAATTTTTTTGAGGAGATGAGGGTTTGAAAAGACGAGAGTTCGAATTTTGGCTGAAAATTTTATAGCAAAGAAAATGAGTGATTCAAATAGAAAGATGAACAGACACTTACAGGAATGCAGACAGCTACAGAACTCGACATAGTACAAAAGAAGTACAGGTTGAGACCGGCAAAGAGCATTTGGTTGCAACCGACGATAGGGTTAAGAGGTCCCATGATGGAGAAATGGAGAGCAGAGTTTATGGCAGATAAAGATCAATCGAGGTAGTTGATAAAGCCAAGAGGCACCATGAAGGGAAGGATTCTCATTCCCTTAAGGACAGCGGAGAAAGATCAATTGACGTTTTTTATCGGACTGGTAGGTCCCATGAAGGGAAAGATTCTCCAGAATGCATTTAAAAGTAGCTGGGAGTACTGTCCGAGCTTCGGTTGGCTTACATAAACTTTTACCGACAAGGCTGACGTCGCATAAAATCACATCTTCGGCTTTCAATTCAACCTGAATGGCATCTCTAACTTGTCTAAGCTGTGGTCCTATGGATGAAACGAGTAAAAAGTCTGCTTGTATTATAAATGGAAATCCAGTGACCATTTCTATGGGAAGAAAAGCATAGATACCTACAGCTACCATATTTCCACCTGCAAATCGGTTTCCCATTGGAAAAACTAATGTAATAGCCTGTTTTGCAATGTCTTTCCTTTGTTCAACCCTATACTCATTTTCTATGGGAAACCATTGCCTCCACATCTAATAATTTCATCGTCTAGTCGAAAATTGGTCTTCTTCTGATAACAAATGCAGAATGAAGGACTCGTTGTCATTGCTCCCAAAACATTACCCTTCTGCAGATTATATGTACTAATTGCTGGCAGGTCATCCATCTATCTGCAAATTATATTCTAAAACATATTGGTTGCAAATAGTTAAGTGCCAATTATAATAGGTTCACATGCCACAAATGCCCCCTTGGGCCCTATAGTATTGCATCTTCACACGCCCCACATTGCATTCTCTCCACATAATCAGCGGGGACCTCCTGCAATAAACAAAATGCATTGGAAGAATATTTATTTCCATCAAGAATTTATCCAATTCCAATTCTCAATTTTAATTCTAATTCTAATTCTCAAGAATAAACAAAATTATAATTCTCAATTTCCATGGTTGGAGTTCACTAAATTTTGGTGTATACACCTAAAAGTAATTTCGGTGCCTTAACCGCAAATCGGTGCTACTGTACATATAACTGCATCGGTGCCAGTGTTACAAAAATTTGCACAGGGGCGGTGCTATTAAGTGACACACCGGTGACGAATAAACGTAAATAAAAAAAGTGCAACTCTATTTTCTTTAAGTGAAAAAAAAGCGACAAATTGAAAAATGGGCAGGAAAAAAATTTCAAAAATCTAATTTCATAAACTAATTCTTTAAATACTAAACACTTTTCATTATTTCACTATTTTTGCTAAAATTTTCAGCCATATATTTGCAGGAGACATACCTGGAGCAAGAGAGCATGAGGGCACTATGGAGCAGCAAAATACATTCGAACATAAGTATTCAGACAATTAGAAACCAAACCTCTGGTGATTCAAACCATGTATCATATAATTTCAAACCATCTTGTGATTAAATTTGATTGTTTTTTTAACTTTTCTGCAGTTTTTTTACTTTTTCTGCAGTTTTATCCATTTTTACCCTAAACCCTTCATTTTTTTGTTTTTTCCCTTTCTTCTCCCTATTTCTGTGATTTCAGAATTAGTGTTTTTCATTTTAGATTGACATCCAACCCACGAGACGTCTTTCATAGTTGGATCCCAATCCATTCGGCCATTGCGTGAATTTTTGGAAAAAATGGGATTTTTTTTATTGGTGCACCCTACGTAACCTAGCACACCGGTGCGCAGTATTATAAAGTGTACCACGCAAGTATTTTGTAATAAAAAATTTGAATTTTTTTTTTTTTAAATCAGTGCACCATATCTGAAATAGGGCACTGGTGCTCCATGTTACGAGGATAGCACCGTATGGTATATTACACTATTTGTGCGATGCGTTTATAATACCCCACACACCATAAAATCTATTATATTTTTTTGCAGTGCGTTGGTAATACCCCCACGCACCAGCGGCGATGCGTACATCAATAAAGGCGCACTGGTGTCTTGAGATTTATTTTTTACTTGAAAAATTGACAATTTATTTATAAATTTATTAATGAATGATATGGTACAGGTTTCAGATTGATAAAGAAATGACTGACAAGAGATCAAGTAACAAAAATACTGATAACACATCAAGAAAAGCAAAAAAGGCAAGTTCTTTGTAAATTCTTTATAAAAAATATTATTTTTGAACTATATGTAAGTTTAAATAATATGTATTATTTATTGTGTATCATGCAGAGCCACAAAATAATGAAACTCGATAAGATTATTTCTGATCTAGGACCAGAAGAGCATAAAAGCTTGATGGAAAAATTTTAAAAGAATGAATCAGGTGAATGAAAAAATATTATCAATCCAATATGAGTTTCTTTTTTTAATTATCATTAATAATATACTTAAATTTTTAGATAACATGTGTCAAACAGTCTATTAATTCACATTTGTTTAATGTTCTACAGAGACCAACAACTCAGAAAGGAATGTTTTTCTAAGAAAAGAAAAAAAATAGAACATGCAAATGAAAATGAATTTCTCCTTAGCTCATCTGAAGTGGTGCTGGAAGTTAACGAAAGGGGGGAAAATTTTACAAAATTTTGAGGGATCTAGTGGAACGAATGTATAGACGTTATTTCCACTTACAATACAAAAATCAATCCAATGATTCCCAGAACCAAATTTTATCTAAACTACATGAAGAGTTTCCAAAGAATTGGTCAATGAGACATGTCAGACTTTTAATAGCAAAAAAGTACAACAACAAAAAAGAAGGAATGAAAAATTAATATTCATTTAAATGTTTGTCTAGAATTATTTATAAATATCACTTTTTTATATTTAATTTTCAGATAACAATATAAAAATTAAATATTTTATTGTCATGTTACATTTTCAGGAAGATTATGAAAATCTCAAAAGATGAACGAGCTGATATATATCATAAATATGCCAGTAGGAATGTCCAAAAAGGTGTACAAGGAGATGGTCAAAGAAATGGACAAAATTGCATTGCAGGAGGAGCCATCTCAACAACAACGTGCTTCAAATGTAATATGTAATCATTGAATTTTTCGATCATTAGGTAAAATAAATAAACAATTTAGCATTAAATATTAATTTTCAAGAATTTTCTTGCAGAAAAGAAAAGAAAATGGAACCCATTCAACACATAAAACAGGACGACAAGGAAGAAAATGGTTGATCTCTAAGTTTGTGAGTAATTGTTACTTCCTTGTAACAACTTAACTAGATTTCATTTTTGTATTTTTTAATTTGTTTTACAAAAATCATCATTGAATGTCTTCAAACAGGTGCTAACATATAAATAAGAACCATCAGACGAATTTATTGAAATTGGGTTAAATATGGGTTGTGAGTATATGTTGGCATATCATAAATTAATTGTGGAATTTGTAAGCATCTATCGATCTTGTTTTACTTAGCTTCATCTATAATTAATAGAACAAAAACATATTTTATATTAAATATATGATTTGTTATGGGGTATAAAACTTGCAGGAAACAAAGTATGGAGCTGCGCCAACAAATGAAATTTTGAAAGATGGCATGGTATATGGTTTTGAAAGAATGTGTATAGTTTATGAGTCAATTGTTGCTATGGTACGTCATTTTTATTTTCGATTTACATTGATGTATATTATTTTATATTGCAATTTTCATTATTCTCACCAATGTATATACACTCATTTTAATTTATTTTTATGTTTGTAGATGGAAGGTGAAGAAGAAGAAAACAATCAACACCATGAACAAAACATTCCTGAAAATAACCCTAGTCATGGAAGTAGCTCTAGCAGTGACAGCAGTTCAAGCGAAGAATGATGATCACTATGTTTGGATATCAAAGCAAGGCGTTGTATTTTGTGAAATATATTTGTGAAATCAAACATTTTGTTTAATGTAATGGACACAGTGTCCCAATTGAAATACAAAGGGATACCAATAATTGTCCCATTTTGTATGATAAACATTGTCTTATTCATATATATTATATACCATAAAATATGTTTTAATTTATTCTATTGTGTTCTCTATTGTCGCCATTGTGTTCTCCATTTTCATTCTCAAATGCACTAATAAAAATTCAATTCATATGAATATTGTTATAAGATATATATGTATTGACTTTTGATAAATAATGAATTTTAAAAAACCACAATAATTATGATATGATATAACAAATTAATCCAAACATCACATTCAAATGCATTAATAAAAATTTAATTAATATAAATATTGTTATAATATGTGTTGACATTTGATGAATAATGAATTTATAACAATCACAATAATTGCACTGTCACAGGTCGATGTTTCTAAAAAATACAAAATGAAAACTAGTGCGTGTTAGTAACTGTACATCGGTGCTTTATATTAAGAAGTGCGCTAATGTGTTTCTATGACCTATGAGCACCGAACAAGCACCAAAACCAATTAAAAATGTTGGTTTTTTTTTATGTGGTACGACGCACCGATGCATTTATGTGTCTATACGCACCGGTGTCGTTGTACGATCTATGGGCACCGCATGAATACCGATACAAATTATAAATCTCGGTGCATTTGTGTGATACTACGCACCGGGGCATTTATGTGTCTATACGCACCAGTGCATTTGTACGACCTATGGCCACGGCACGAATACCAATACCAATTATAAATCTCGGTGCCTTTCTGTGATACTGCGCACCGGTGCATTTCTATACATCTAGATACCGGTGCATTGATATGACCTACGGGCACCGCACAAATCCCAAGACCAATTAGAATGAGCCCGTGCATTGTATCACCAACACTACACCTGGTGCGGTTTTATACCTTAACGGCCTAGTGCATTCTCCTTCGACTGCCCCGGGGCGCCTTCTACATGTACGCACTGGTGCGTAAGCCAGAGTAGCACACCGATGAAAAAAACATCCATAATAACCTCCGACCGCCCTTTTTTTTTTAGTTGTGTTGAATTTCCGTTAAAAGCTCCGCAAAAACCTCCATAACCATAAAAGGATGTTGTAGAAAATGTTTTTTTGACAATTTTGGCCAATTTTATAACACTAAAAACCTCCTTTATAACCTCCGCTAGAGGGTATTTTCCTTGTAGTGTGTGTACATGTGATGCTATGTACACATAGTGCAGGTGGTGTTGTGTACATGTGTTATAGTGTACATGTAGTACATGTTGTGTTGTGTTATGTGCATTTTGTATTCGTTGTATTGTGACGTGTATTTGTTATGTTGTACTCTGTGTACGTATATGTATTGTGTTGTACACCAAGTGTAGGTGTATGCATTGTGTTTTACATCGAGTTTAAGTGTATGTATTGTGTGGTGTTGTACATCGCGTGTGGGTGTAAGTGTTGTGATGTACATTTTGTGTATATGTACATGATTGAAGAGAAGAGAAGGTACTGGGTGCTTTTTGGGTGTGGAAACCAAGCCGGTGTGTGTACAAAAAGGACAAGAATAAAGGTAAAATCAAAGGATTGATTGAATGATAAGTATCAATATTTTATTTTATTTTTTATTATGAATTTAATATATGATTATGATTTATAATGGTTGTATGTGATTTATGATGGTTGTGTTTGAGCTAACCAGATGTGATATTTTTATACATCATTATTTGATCAAAGAGTTAGTTGACTTGATATGACGAGAAGTAAACATAATTGCAGGTGTACCTTATTGATGAGATACCAAAGAGGTATGATTTCAATTTATTTCAAATTATTTTGAATAGAATGGGATTTATGTGCTTGGTACAGGAAAGCATGGAAAATTCCCAGTTTGGGTGGTTGGAACTGGCTACAAGAATGTTAACACCAACATTGAAATTAATTTGAACACGAAACAATATTTTGGTAAAGCGCGTTAGTATCTGAGCCATTATGGGACACTAGTACCCAATAGTGTCCATTGCTTTCCATGAGAATGTTATGAGCGATATGATGGTTTTGATGCAGGGATATTCCTTGGTTTGTACCTTCTTATGTGAGGAAACCTTTCCAAGGGATGGATCGCCTGAGGGACTATGTATTAGAGAAGGGGATGCCAACTGAACTTGGAAGTTGTGTGATTGCACGGAAGAGGGTGACCATATTGCCTAAGGGACTATGTAGTAGAGAGGGAAGATCGGGGAATAAATTTGTTTTGGTCATTAGAATTCCCAGATGGAATCAGAAGCATATTGGGAGTGTGTCCTAGAACAATGAGTCGGTAAATTTTCACTGAGGAAACTAGTGTGAGGATTGTAGCACCAAACATTGGATGCAGACTTTGACTTTGGCAGTGGATTCTGGACTTCCCAGGAAGGAGGTGAATTCGGGTATTACTTTATGGTGGAGGTGTGAGCCTCTAGATTCCCTTGTTGACATATGCAGGCATCGTATCCTTTTATTTTTGGTTAGAGAAAATGTGCATATGTGTATATTATTGTAAATATTGCAACAAGTTGGGTTATAAAGCTCCACAGCTAGTATGTTTTCTTTTCAGTGGTTTTCTGGTCATAGGTGTCATAGAACACCAAGGATGGTGTTCCCCCAAGAGGGAGGGGTTTGTAACAACCCCTGGTTGATTTTCCATATATAAAAAAATACCAAGGTCATGGAACACATATTTCAAGTTGAATTGTGCGAAAAACATCCTAAAGGGTGTCACTTTCGATTAATTAATGGCTAAGTAAATTGGAAAAGGAAAATAGACATTAATTGGCATTTTATTTATGAAATAAAGTAAAATAGGAGAAAATTAAGGTGAAAGGTCACATATTTGCACGAGAGGGAAATTGAGGGGAAAATTAAGGAAAATGAAGAAAATAGAGGCCTTAATGATAAAAAGGATTATGAGGATCAATTGCTAGCTTTTGAGAGTTCAAGTTTGGATTTCCCTTCTATTCTCTCACTCTCTCATACTCTTGTACACTTAGAGTATTCTTGGAGCATTCTTGGAGCACTTTTCCATACATTAGATGTGGAGAAAGAAGGAAAAGTAATGAAGGAAAGTGCTACATTGGATTTGGAGAAAGCAGGAAAATCAAAGAAGGAAAGTGCAAGGGAACAAGTGGATCAAAAACTACAACTGGATTGATTTACAGGAAATAGGTTGCATGTGTGATTTCCTTTTTGATTTATGGATGCATGTTAGATGCATGTGTTTTTCTGGTTATGTGGTCATTGACATGGAGGATTTCCTAGACTGACAGTGGTTTTAGCCTTGCCTTGCCATTTTATGTATATCCATGGTGTTGTGGGTTTTTCACTTGATTTCTGGTTGGTGCTCCTAATTCCTTATGGTTGTGGGTTGGAAAAAATTCTTTGGAAGCCCTGGAACAACTTGGGTTGAGTTACTAGTCCTTGAGCCTAGGCTGGGACAAACGCTCTTGAGCCCTTGGTCGATTGAGTTACTAGTCCCTCGAGCCCATGTGGACAAACGCTCTATAGCCCTGGAAGGATATGGGTTGAGTTACTAGTTCATGGCTCCCTGAAAAACTTGGGTGGAGACCGATCTGGTTGGTGTTAGTGATGTTCGGCCTTAAGGTCAAATCATTAGTTGACTGTTGAGGTGGTTTGGCCTCTGGAAGTCTTGTTTTGGTTTTTTTTAAGTTTATTCCATGATATCCCACATTCATGCTTTGAATATGGCATGGGGTTGATTGGTTTAAAGAGAGATTTGATTCAGCCCAATCTATGGTCGAGTGGTACATGGAAGACCCTAACTTGGTTGGAATTTTAATATATTTTCTATTGTGATCTAAGAGCATATGTATTGATGATGTTAGTGATATTATGGTCGGGTTTCAATGGTTTGTATGTGGGTTATTTTCTAGATATATGTTGTTTATATGATGTGTACCTTATATGGTTGTTGTCATGAATTACTTAGTTATTGATCGTTTGATGAATGTATGGACTAATAGGTGTTGTTTCAACTATGTAGATATGGGATAGGGCCTTCTTGGTGATTCTCAAATGAATCTCATACTATTATATTAGATGTGCATTAATGACTTATAAATTACATGTTTTCCATGTGTTGGACGAACTTTTTATCATGGTTAGGCCTAGTTAGGTCAAGTTTCTGTCTCAAGTATGAATTTTTAGTTTTGTTTTCATCTAACATATTCTTCTAGAAAGTTTCAGGAAATTCTAGGTAGTGGTATGGAAGTTGGCCTAAAAATGTGGCATTAATCTAGGGACCGCATGCTCTGAACTGGAGATTTTAGATCACAACCATTGGCATCTAGGCTTTTGAGTGTGGTTGGAGGCTCAAAACCACATGCATGCCTTGTTGTGGGTACAATTAGGGATTAGGTCAATTAAAAATTAGATCCAACTAAGGATTTTGTCATCAAAGGTTGTGGACTGACTTCTAGGTGACATAGTGTCCTGAGGGATGTCTATGAGTTTTTCAATGGGTTATTTTGTAGGCCCCACCTCCATAACTGGAACCTGGAGGTAAGGTTATGTCATAATAAATTTTCGTCTCATGTTTACCCTAGCACGCTGGTGAAATTGAGTAAATATGGGAAGGGTCGTTACACAAAACACCAAATAATAATGAAATGTAGAATGATATTCCAAAAATAGATATAGGTATCATGGTTCTACACAAATATTTCCTTACGAATGGATCATAGTTTCCATTAAAACATAATTGAGCATAAGGATATAAACCAAGAAAAAGAAGAAGGAATGAAATTTACCCAAATGGTGTATGTGTCACAAGGCCCTTTTCAACTTTTCCCACATTCATTGGAACCAAACGGAAAAATTTCACACAGGGTATTATTCACAAGACAACAGCAAAAAATACAATGGAAAGGACAAGACACGACTTAAAGAAAAAAACAAACTAAAGACAGGAAAATAAATATGTACATAGGGTAGGGACACAACCATAGAATTCTATTGAAAATATTGTTTGAAACCTTGGCCATTGATAGGAAGAGATTCCATATTCCCATCCAAATATTGAAGATGATAAGTATGGTGGCCAAGCTTCTCATGAACAACATATGGTTTGATCCACATGGATAAGAATTTAATTTGTTTACATTTCTCTTCATGAGATTTATCCCACTTCAATACCAGGTCTCCCACACTAAACTCCTTCTTCCCCACATAATTACTGTCAAACCATCACTTGATACAACTTTAATGGATAGACAAATTTTCTTTCATTTTCCTCCTTTCATCCTAAAACTTGAATTTCTATCCTACTCTGAACCACAAGACATGGCTTACCTCAAGTTCCTTGAGAAAGTTGAAGAATTGGGAGGTATATGTTTGGAGGTAGGATGGAGTCTTTTCCATACATTAGGAAGTAAGGGGAAGTTCTCAGAGAGGTTTTAGGGGTAACACATTCAACACACAAAGCATTCACCAAAGCATTATGCTAGTTCCCTTGTTCAGAGTAAACAATTTTCTTGATAAAAAAAATTATATTTTTATTGGTTGACGCAGCTAAGTTGTTTCCCTAAGGGTAATAGTTGGATGAATGCTTTAAAACAATGCCATTTTATAATGAGAATCATAAATTTTAAGAGATGAGAAATAAGTTACATTATAAAAAACAAGCAACATAGGAATGACAAACTGGGTAGTGATATTTTGTTTGATGAAGTTGAAGACCTTTTTCTTATTCACTTGTTTTAGAGGAACTGCTTCCATCCACCAAGTAAAATATTCTGTGGCAGTTAAAATATATCGGTGTTGTTTCAATGAATTTTGAAAGATCTCATCGATGACATCCAATCCCCATTATTGAAAAGGTTATTCTATAGCAATGGGCTGCAATGGAGCCACTGAATTTCTATCACAACCGGCATATCTTTGGAAAAATGAACACTTGCATGCACAAGCATGTGCATATTTGAATAGTGTGGGCCAATAATAACAAACCCGCATGAATTTTTTCATAGTAGTATCACCCATGTAGTTCTCACTAGTTGGTCTATCATGAAGATCCTTTAATACCCTTTTTCAATCTGGTGCTTCTAGACACCTGAGTATGACCCCAATGTGTTGCTTCCAAAAAATTAACTACATGTACCAATTGATATGATAGAGCTTTAAGTCAAATAGCCCTATTTTAATTTTTTTATACGTGCAAGGGAAAGGTATCATGCTCAAGATACTATCGCACATTCATGTACGAATATGTGGCTACGTAAGTGGGGGTAACTTGTTCAATGTTACACATTTCAATTTCTTGTTCCCACCCAGAAGATTCCTCTTATGGTGTATTAAATACATATGTTGCAAGCTGGTAAATAGCATGGCCATTTATCGTGTGAACTGGCTTGAGTTCAAGATAATAATCTTGAAATATTTTCATCCATTTCATCCTTCTTTCACCCAACTCTTGTTTTACAAAAGGTGATCTAACAGTTAGGTGAGGCACAAAGATAATGACATGACTTTTTAGGAGGTATGACCTAAAGTGTTTACCATCTTATATACTACATAGGCTTGTTTATCAATCATGAGATATTTTAATTCAGGTCATTGTAAGCCAAAAATCATGAATGGTATAGGCCTCTCATTAGCTTGATCATCCTTTTGTGTTAGAAAGGCTACAAGATAAGTGTCAGAAGAAAAAGTATATAATAAGAAATATTTGCCTAAATCTGGACTGTATAATGTTGGAGCTTCGACGATTTCTTTATTGATAAGGGAAAATGCATCCTTTTCCCTTTTATCCCACTTATATACTACATCTTTCTTGGTCATCTCTTGTAATGGTTTCATTATATGTGTGCAATCTGATATGAACTTGCGAAGAAAGTTGATTTTCCCTAGGAAGGATTGCATGGCTTTCTTATTCACTGGAAAGGGGACTTGAGTGATATTTTTAACCCACTGTAGGTCCACTTCAATCCCACTATTTGAAATAATATGGCCCAAGATATTTCCATCAGACACTCTGAAGATGCTCTTCTTATGATTTAACTATATTCCATAATTATGACATCGCTCGAAAATCTACCTTAGATGACGCAAGTGATCAAATATATTATTTGAAAATACTGTCACATCATCCAAGTAGACCACTACACTTTGTCTAATCAAACCATAAAATTCAATTTCCATAGCCCGTTTGAAGGTAGCTCTTGAATTAATGAGTCCAAAAGGAATTCACTTAAATGAAAATTTACCCGATTTTTTCTTGACAGTGGTCTTGTGCCTATTAAGATCTGCTACAAGAACTTGGTTGTATCCAGAAAAACCATCTAGTAACAAGAACATATCTAACCCTGATATTATTTGAAGGATTTGTATGATAGACAATATGGGATAGTTATCCTTTTTTTAACCCATTTCAAATTTTGTAAATCAACACACAGACATATCTCTTTGGACTTCTTTCTTACAGGAACTAGGTTGGAGACCCATGTAGAATGGCGAACTTAAAATATGATCTGGGTATCCAAAAATTTCCTTATTTATTTTTGAATGAGGGGTTCAAGTGTAGGATGAAATTTTTTCAATTTATGCTAGAAATGCTTTGCCCCTTCTTTTATAGGTATCACATGTTGGATTATTTGCATGTTATAAGTTTTCAATTCATCATAGGTCCACAAAAAATTGTAACGCCTCCCACATTTACCCACTTTTACCGGTTTTCCTAGGGTAAACATGAGCTAAAGGTCACTATGATAAGACTCAACCTCCTATGTGACCTTAATGAAATGGAGTCGACAACTGAAGACCTTACTGACTTCTTTGAGGTGCCAGTATAGGACCTCTAGGAGTAACCAACCCCTCCAGGTGTCCAACCCCTAAGAAAAAACACTTTTTACCTGACCTAAAGCCCCATTAACTTCCTTGCTAAGGCCCCCATGCGATTATGGGTTCCCAGTCACACGCATAAGCCATAATCCATACGAATATGCACTTTTCTGCTCAGTTCTATGCTAGCGACTCCAAATTTTGTGCCACTTTTTCAGAGTCAGGAGTTGATAAATGACATAGGAACAATGCTTGTAAACCAAAAACTGAAACTAAGACTTGACCTGACCATCCCCAACTGGGACTGACATTTTTTCAAAGACTTGGTGGATATGCAACCTACAAGTCATGAATGCAAGTCTGAACATGAGGGACTGAAAACTTATTTGAGGTTTAACAAGAATGGTCACTTCCTTATCACACTAGTTTTCATAAAATCAATTAGGTATTGCATTCACTATTCATTCAGTTACAAGTAAAAACATGAAAAGACCCATGACTAATATTTTACATAAAAACATGCTTATAACCAACATATAACTAAATAAATAAAAATAAGAGAATTGCCATCAAAGCCACATAATAACCAATATATTTCCTCATCTAAATCAAAAGAAACTTAGCTTTTATTAAACATAGGCAAATACCGACTGGGTTAGAGACTTCCACATTCCACTCAACCATAGATTGGTTGAGCCAAATCTCTCTTCAACAAATCACCCCTGCACCATATTCCAAGCATGAATGTGGGATCTCATGAGATAACCAATCCAAACACAACCAAGGGAATCTAGAGGTTAAACCACCTCCACCCCCTCCATATCGTGATCACATCTAAACCAGTGTTAAGATCACAAAACCAAACTGAGCTTGGATGCCTCAAAATTTCTTCACTGATACCTTGAGAAATTTTCTTATCTCCACCCTCAAGCTTTACAGTATATCCTTCCATTACTGGTCAATGGATTCCTAGGCCTTTGGGAATTTTCCTGAGACCACCTCACCTGGATCTAAAATATTTTGGGAATCCAAAGCTAAAAAATGAGAAGAATCCATAACACCATGGCTATCTAGAAATGGAAAGGCTAGGCTAAAATTCAGTTTCCAAACCTATTAAAATCCATGCCAGTGATAGAAAAAGAACCATATGCCAACATGTACATGCCATGCATGTCAATACCAATTAGGAAATCATACATGCAATTTTTCACCTATCCTTGCTTTTCCTTTCCTTTCCTTTATTTTCCTTTACTTGCTTTCTTTCTTTCTTCTCTTGGTTCTTTCTCCTCTCTGATACTAATTCTAAAAATAAACTGACTTAAATCTACCAATTGATGCTCAGAGGTATTTTTATTGATGAGGCCTCTAATTTATTCAATCTTCCCTTATTTTCCTTCATTTTCCTCCTAGCATTCAACATGTGACCTTTCACCTTCATTTTCTCCTAATTTCCATTATTTTCATAAATAAATGTCAAAAATACTCTTTTTCCTTTTGAAAGCCTTAGCTATTTCCTTTTCTAATTTCCCCTTAGCCATAAAACACAACAAGTGATGCCCACTAGGATATTTTTCCTAAAATTCATCTTGGAATAAATGTCCCTTTCCCATGGTGTTATTTTACTTTTATTAACTTTTATTACATGAAATTTTAACCCAGAGCTATTACAGAACCCTCCCCCTTAGGAGAACATCATCCTTGGTGTTAAACCACACCTATACCTAGCAAAGCTGCTGAAAATAAAAAACATACTGCCTATGGAAATTTATAACCCATCTCATTGCAGTATTTACAATAACAACCTGCTCAAAAGAAAAACCATCATGACAAACATGACAATATGAAAACCATACCACTTATTAAAGCTTTATAACATAGCTCATTGCGATATTTATAATAACAACCATACATAAATATGTAGAAATACCAAAACTAATTTTCCTTCACTGGAAAACAAGGAGTAATACATAGCCCACATATAATCATCCATCTCCTATGTAGCTTCATCGGGCCCAAAGTGCTTCCACTACACTTTAACCTGCTCGAGTGCTATGTTTCTAAGCATGACATGTTTCCGCTGCAATATGTGTTGGGTTTCTAGCTGGAATTCTCCTTCTTTCTCCACCTCCAATAAAAAACAATAAATAACATTATCAACATCCTTTACATGTATTTTAAGCAATGACACATGAAAAACATCATGGACTATCAATATTGGAGGCAGTGCAAGTCTGTAGGCCACTGGTCCAAACCTCTCAAGGATCTCAAAACGCCTAAAATATTGTGGTTCCAACTTGGAACATGATATGATCCTCAAGAATATCTTCTTGGGCTTGATGCAAAAATACACATGCTCCCCAACCTGAAACTCCTTAAATGACCTGCACTGGTCTGCGTAACTTTTCTTCCTGTCTTGTGATACCTTTAGATTCTTCTTTATATCATTCATTTCATGTTCCATGTCTGCAAATATGCCTGGTCCAATAATTAACCTATTCACTGGATCACTCTAACTGATAGGAGTGTTACAATGCTGCCCATATAGTGCCTCAAATAGACTCATCCTCAGTGACTCCTGATAACCGTTGTTGTAAGAAAACACAACCAATGGAAGGTACTCCTCCCATTTCCTCTATTGATACATGACATACATACTCAACATATCCTCTAGTATTCTATTGACCCTCTCTATATGTCCATATGTCTATGGATGATAAGTTGTGTTGAAGGCCAACTTTGTCCCCAATCCTGCAAACAACTCGTTCCAAAAATTGGAAGTGAACTTGGCATCCCTGTCCAACACAATATTCTTTGGAACACCATGAAATCTCATGATCTCCCTGATGAAGAATTGTGTTACCTCACTGGTTGAATAAGTATTCTTCATTGGAATGAATTGAGCTACCTTTCTCAACCTATCTACCACAACCATGATATAATCATGTTTCCTTGATTTCCTTGAAAGACCTATAATGAAATCCATGGAAATGACCTCCCATTTCCACTCAGGAATCGGAATAGGTTGAAGCAGCCCACCTAGATGCTTAAACTCTTCTTTTACCTACTTACAGTCCAAACATATCGCCACAAAATATTCTATGTCATTCTTTGGATTCACCCTGTAGTAGAACTTATTCACTGATTTCAACATCTTTTGATATCTTGGGTGATCTGAATACAGTTTTACATGAAACTCCTTGAAGATAAGCTTCTTGAGTTCACTTTCATCTTATACATATATCATGTCCCTAAACCTCACCAAGACATCTGCTATAAGATGATAATCCACATCCTGATCACTTGTACGCTACTTTAACATGTGCATTAGATCCCTATACCTATCATGCAGTTGTCCTGCCTGTAAGATTTGATCCTGCAAATCTATCCAATATGAGCTCACTGCTACAACATGGTTCAACTGTAGAGCATATGCAACCTTGTTCTCCTTTATCTTAATGTACCTGATCTCGAAGTCAAACTCACTATGGGTAGCCAACAATTTAGCTTGCACAACATTCAAATTCACATGGTCAAACATATATCTTATTCCACTATGATCACTCATCAAGAAAAACCTCATGCCAAGAAGACAATGTCTCCACATCTTCAAGGCATGAATAATAATTGGGAAATCAAGATCATGAGTTACATAGTTTTGCTTGTGCTCATTCAGTTTCCTGGACTCATATCATATCACATGTCCCTCCTGCATATGGAATCCAACAAGCCCTCTCTTCTAAGCATATGTGCACACTACAAACTCTTTATCTGAATCTGCAATCTTTAACACTGGAGCATTGGTCAACAACTGTTTCAACTCCTTAAAATTAGTTTCACACTCCTATTTTCATTCAAAATTATTACCTTTCCTTTGCAATGATGTAATAGGATATGCAACATGGAGAAGTTATTGATGAACCTCTTGTAGTAACCTTCTAATCCCATGAATGATATGACTTCCTCCACATTCCTAGGATTTACCCATTCCATGATAGCTATTTTTCTGAATCTACTGCTATGTCTGCCTTGGAAACAACATGTCCCAATTAATGTACTTATGTATTAAAGAATATGCACTTGCTAAGCTTCACATACAAATGATGCTCTCTTAGAAATCTCAACATTGCTGCTAAATTCCCAGCATGCTCTTCCTCTTTCTTAGAATATACCAAGATTTAATCAATGAATAAAATAAAAAACTTGTCTAGATAAGGACACAACACACTATTCATCAAACATATAAAAGTATATGGAGCATTAGTCAAACCAAATGGAAATACAACAAACTCATAATTCCCATACTTGATTCTGAAGGTGGATTTGTAGATGTCCTCTTCATTGATGCATACCAGACGACATCCTTATTGTAGATCTATCTTTGAGAACATTGATGTTCCCTTCAAATGACCAAAAAAGTCGCCAATCCTCAGAAATGTGTACATGTTCTTGATCGTCACCTTGTTCAATTACCTATAATCAATGAACAATCTAAGAGTACCATCCTTCTTCTTCATGAACAACATTGGTGCACCCTAAGGAGCTACACTTGGCCTAATGTATCCCTTATCAAGCATTTCCTTTAACAGAAACTTCAGCTTTACCAACTCCAGAGAGCTCATCCTGTAGCGTGCCTTCGATGCTGGTGTTGCCCCTGGTACCAACTCAATAGAAAAGTCTACTTCTCTATGTAGAGGAAACTCTAGAATCTATGATGGAAAAAAAAAGATTGAAATTGTTGCAATACAATGTATCTCTTGAATATTTTTGCATCCTCAACATCCTTACCCTTGTCACTCGAAATATGATCTTCATGCTGTTAGGACCTCATAATGTACCATTTTGACTACATATTTTGTTACCACTTTACTCTTTCTAGTCCATATTTAAAGCTTACATTATCACTTCCATCCATTTTTCCCAAAGGTATATAATGTTCTTCTCTTTACTATATGTTTAATTTGTTTTGCATATAATTCTACATTACTTTTATATTTAATCATTAATCGAAGGTATATAGTTGCTAAGACAGTTTAAAGACCGCAGATAATATATTTTGAAGATCGTGTTGCTGAAACAGTCAACAAGCACGCAAATCCCGTTGCTGAAATAGCCCGTGATTTGCGATTTTGAATGTGTATTTCAAGTATGATGGAAACAAGAAAAAGACAAGCAAGGGAAGCTATTACATGGACCATTTTGAAGCCAGTATTCTTGTATCCATCGTAACATAATTCTGCTATGGAAGAACAAAAATACCTGTTTTAGAACAGAAGATCATATTTGGATAAAAATAGAATTTCTATGATGTAATTGTAATAGATGTATCCTCTTTAAAAAGAGGAGACATCAGCATTAGGAAGTTAGTTAGAGACTGCGGGAGGTACATTTTCCTGAACAGAGAAGGAGCGAGACTCTATTGTAATATGTTGCTTTTTGACAGATGAATAAAAGTTTGTTTTGAGCACTTCAATTTAATTCCTTTCTCTGGGGAATCTTGTGAGAAGGAAAGGGCCCACCTTCATCACAAGATTCACCCATTTACTCCTGTAGTATACTAACTATTTGTGTTATTTGCACCTTGATTAAACCCTGTTTGTTGAAGTTATTTATATAGTTCTGAAATCTCGTGCTTATTGTTACAACTCTATTTTCCTTATTTACTGCATTGGTTTTATACACTTCATTCTTGAGAAGCTGTGAGTTACTTTATGTCAGCAATCAGTTTATGGAATGAGTGTGTGACAGTTTGATATCAGGAAACAGGTGCTGAAGATTCCTACTTGGAGGAATAGGGTCTTGTTCTCCATTATAGTTGATTGGTCTTCCTTTCTGCAGAATGATTTCCTTTCATTATCTTTTCTAGGATTCTTTTAATGAAAATCTGCAATAGAAGGATTGTCTTTGTTGTAACACAAGTAGGCTTCAGCTTTGTTAAAGTAAGGTGTGGACAGTGTGGTTAATATAATTAGTGTGATTAATACTACAACATTTCTTTGCTTTTGAAATTGAGCATATATAGTGTGTGATTGCCTTTGGAATAAATAGACCTTCCTGGGTTGACAATTTATGTAGCACTTGAATTGTTAAAACAATTAAAGTGACCAACATTTTGGTGCCGTTGCCGGGGAAGGCAATTATAGATTTCAAAAGCATTGATTTTTTTCTTCTAGATGTGCAAATTGAATGAGAGGACGCAGAACCCATAAGAAAAATAACCCTACAAGTGGCAAGGGAAAAGGAAGGGGAGGAAGAAAGACTTTTATTGACAAAATTGTATCAAAGGTTGAATCTTCTCAGAGATTAAGCTCTCGAAGACCAAAGCCTCAACGCTCCCCTCAATCAAATTATGAAACAGAAGAATTTGTGACCCCTGAAAACGTTGAGGAACCAACAGCAAGTATTTAAGAACCAGTAGACAGTGTTGAAGAACCAGAAGAAAACACTAAAGAATCAGCAGAGAACGTTGAGGAATCAGCAGGAGACATTGAAAAACCAGTGGAAAACATTGAGGAGCCAGTAGAAGATTTTGATGATCGAGCAAGTGTAGTAGGAGATCAAGCAATGGAGGGAAACAATGAAGGATTCTTTGGTGGAGGACGAGTGGATCCTGAAGGAGAAGGAAAAGATGAAAATTCTCTCTCTACCTTGGGATTTCCTATTAGTGATCTCCCTAGAGGAGCAACTCCTATGAAGAATATCCCACTGTCAGCCTTGCCCAACTTCCATGGTTTATCCTCTGAAGATCCTGACGAATTTATTTTTGAATTTGATATATTATGTAGAAGTTATGATTATGTTACTAACGCTCAGAAGCTGAAACTGTTTCCAGCAACACTAAAAGGAAATGCATTAAGGTGGTTTATGAGCCTTGGAATCCAGGAAATCACAACATGGGAACAAATGAAACAGAAATTTCTGCTTAAATATCAAGACTATTGTCGGACAAGAGAAAAGAGGGAGGAACTATTCAAAATGGTACAAAAGGAGGACGAGAATTTGGAGGACTTTGTGAAGAGACTGCAGTACAATCTGCAGAGATTAGATCATCCCGGGGTAAGTAAATATATTCTTAAAACAATATTACTGAAAGGAGTGAGGGATGATTGTTTAGAAATGCTAAATATGCTTGGTAAAGGAGATATATCTAAAGAATCATATGATGAGATTGTTGACCTCTGTAAAATATGTTCAAGAGGAGCTGCAAGGAACAGATCAAATAGCAGATATGCCACATATTCAAGAGTTCAGAAATCAGCTAGTGGGGGAGAAACAAGAGCTGAAATAGGTAATTTACTTGAAGAATTTAAAACTGAAATGTTAAGTTCTTTTGCTTCACAAATTGAAACCTTGCAGGTTAAAAAGAAGCAGGCTGAAGCAGAAGCAGCTTTGGCTATCTTTTGCCCCAAATGCAAATACAAACACCCACTAAGGGAGTGCCCATTGGACAAGATACCTATCTACACCCTTTGTGAGAAAGATCACGAAACACAACAATGCCCTTCTCTACCAGGAATAAAAGCAGCATTGAAACCAACGGAAGAAGAAGCTGAAGCAGTCTATCTGCTAACACAAAGGAGACAATGGAAACTAAGAGGACAAGGTATGAATTCTAGTATGCCATTTACATCTTCTAATCGTTGGAACAATTATCCTTCTTTTAGTCAGACAAATTACCCTGCCTTCAACCAATTGCAATACCCACCCTTTAATCAAATGAATTACCCACCCATGCAACAAACAAACCCTCCCTTTGTAGATCCTGCAATGTGGACTCCTTGGCCTTCACAACAACCATCTTATTTTAATCAATGGAATTCAAATTGGAGGGGCCAACAACTCCCATTTCCAAATCAATTTCCTCAATTTCAACAACCACTTCCTCTACCATCAGGAGCTCCACCAAATAATCAAATGAGACCCCAGCTACCTATACAACCAAATCCTAACCCCAATAATAAAGCTGTGCAATTCATTGATATTCAGAACCAGCCTATATTTCCTACTTTCCTTGCACAATGTAATGATATTCATTTGAGATCTGGGAAACTACTAGAACCCATCATTGATGATAACACTTCTTCCGATTCTGATAAAGAAGAAACTGAGAAACATGATTCACACAAAGAAGTACAACCACCCTCTAATAAGGATGCTGAAATAACAGAGCCACCATTCCCCAAGCGTTTAGTTTTAACCAAAACACCTGAACCACCTGCTTTTAATATTTTAGGGGAATTGCACAATCTGTATGTTAAAATTCCACTTTTACAGGCACTAAGAGATGTACCAATTTATGCCCGAACCATGAGAGACATTTGTGTTAAGAAACCTAGTAGGAAAGCTAAAGATCCCCTTACAGTTCATGTTATGGGTGACCTATCTTCATTAATGCCCGGTAAAACTCCTCCGGTGAAATATGGTGACCTCGGCCATCCTACTGTGACAGTCCAAATTGGTAAAACAATAATCCCTCAAGTTCTGGTAGATTTAGGTGCTACTATAAACATTATGACTCTTGAAACTTCATAATTGTTACAGCTAAAGAACAAAATTAGAGATACACCAACCATCCTAGAGCTAGCTGACCATTCTACAATTAAACCAGAAGGATTTTTTGAAGACTTATTTATCTCGGTTGAGTCCTGGAATTACTCAGCTGACTTTGTGGTGTTACAAACTAAAACAAAGTTGGGGGGACATCCTCTAATTCTAGGAAGGCCTTGGCTAGCCACAGTCGATGCCTTTATCAGCTGTAGATCTGGTTCAATGACAATTTCCAATGGATATGAAACTAAACAGCTTACTCTTTACCCTCATGCTACACCCATGACTAACAATGAGAATTCTGTGTGGATGGACTATGATGATAATGATATTCAACCTATTTTGACTGTCGGACAAGCTTTAGGTCTTAAATACAACACAGAGGATGAATTAATTAATAATTTTATCTGTGAACCCTCCTCTGTGACTACTGAAACACACAATCAATTGACTACACTTTTGGAAATAGATACCCAGGAGAATCTTAAATCTGAAGATTTACCTCAAACATCAATTACCATCTCTTCTAAAAGTATAATAGTAGAAATCGAACCTAGCAAAACACTGAACATAAATCTTGATCTGATAGTTGCTGAAACACGGCAGTTAATGAAGTTACTCCTTGAAAATAAGGAAGCATTCGCATGGGATTACACGGATATGAAGGGCATCTCTCCTGAATTATGTACTCACCGGATTCATATTAAAGAAGGTTGTCGACCAGTCTGCCAACCCCAAAGACGAATGAACCCTAATTTAAGAGAAATTGTTAAAGAGGAACTTCAGAAATTGCTTAATGCAAGATTTATATACCCTATATCTAACAGTGAATGGGTTTCCCCATTGGTAATAGTCCCTAAGAAAAATTGGAAATGGAGAGTGTGTGTATATTATAGAGCCTTAAATAAAGCCACTCAAAAGGATCACTTTCCTTTACCGTTCATTGATCAGGTGTTGGATAGTTTGTCAAGGAAGAAATTATTTTCCTTTTTAGATGGATTCAGTGGGTATAACCAAATCAGAATTGCACCCCAAGACCAAGACAAGACCACTTTTACTAGCCCTTGGGGAACTTTTGCCTATAGAGTTCTTTCATTCAGACTATGTAATGCACCAGCAAATTTTCAAAGGGCTGTTATTGGAATATTTTCTGATATGTTGAATGACTCCATGGAAATATTTATGGATGATTTTACCCCTTATGGTGTGTCTTTTGAATATGCATTACAGAATCTTGAGAAGGTACTCAAACGTTGTATACAAGCTCATCTCTCCTTAAGTACTGAAAAATGTCATATGATGATGAGTGAAGGAGTAGTGCTTGGACATTTTATCTCATCTCAAGGAATTCAGGTAGATCCATCCAAAATACAAGCCATTCAGAACCTTCCTGTTCCTAAAACACAAACTGATGTGAGAAGTTTTCTAGGACATGCTAGATATTACAGGAGATTTATTAAAGATTTTTCCAGGATAGCTTCTCCATTATTTGTGTTGCTTATGAAAAATGTTGAATTTAAGTGGAATAATCTTTGTCAGGAAGCCTTTGTAGAACTCAAGCATAAGTTATCCATAGCTCCTATTTTGAGAGGACATGATTGGGCACTTCCCTTTCATATGTCTTCTGATTGTTCAGATACTGCAATTGGAGATGTCTTGGGACAAGAGGAAAACCATCTTCCTTATGCCATCTACTTTATTAGTAAGAATATGACCCTTGCTGAGCTTAATTATACAGTTACCGAAAAGGAATTTTTAGCAGTAATTTATGCCATTAATAAATTTCGACATTATATTACTGATTATTCTACTTTTTTCCATACTGATCACTCGGCTATTAAGTATTTAATGAATAAATCTGTCACAAACTCTCGAGTTACCAGATGGTTATTGTTACTGCAAGAGTTTGATATTACAATTGTAGATCGACCAGGTAAAGAAAATGTTGTGGCTGATTTCCTTTCACGGTTAAAAACTTATAATAATATTCCAGTAGATTATTCCTTTCCTGATGAGTATTTATTTGCAGTATCTTCTCACTCACCCTGGTACGTATACATTGGTAATTACCTGGTTGCAGGAAAGTTACCATCACACCTGTCACATAGAGAAAAGAGAAAAATTATTCAACAAAGTGCCAGGTATAGCTGGATAAGTGGGTGTCTTTTCTACACAGGATTTGATCATGAAATCCGAAGATGCATTAGAGAGGATGAGGTGTATGATATACTAAAAGCTTGTCATGATGGCCCTTGTGGAGGGAATTTTGCTGATAAAAGAACGGCACATAAAATTCTGAGGATGGGTTACTATTTGCCCTCACTATTTAAGGATGCAAAGAAATATGTGTGGGCTTGTTATAGCTGTCAAAGAATGGGTCAACCTAATCATAGAGATGAAATTCCATTAAACCCCCAGGTAATACTTAAATCATTTGAAATATGGGCCTTAGATTTTATAGGACCCATTAATCCTCCATCCAATCAAAGGATTTATATATTATTTTGTATAGATTATATGACCAAATGGGTGGAGGCTAAAGCATTTCTTATAGCTAATGAAGAAGTTGTCCTAGATTTCTTATTTGAAGAAATCTTTGTTAGATTTGGAATCCCTAGAGAGCTAGTTACAGATGGAGGACCTCCTTTCAATTCTCATGGTTTCAAATCTACCCTTCAGAAATATCATATTCATCATAGAATGACTACACCATACCATCCCCAAGCCAATGGGCAGGTGGAAAGCACAAATAAAGTAATAGAAGCCATTCTAACCAAAACAGTGAAGGATAACCAGAAGGATTGGTCTCAAAAGCTCCCTGAAGCACTATGGGCTTATAGGACTACCTGGAGAAATACTACAGGATTTTCTCCCTATGAATTGGTTTATGGTAAAAGTGTTGTTTTTCTTGTGGAAATTGAAATTAAAACTTTAAGAACTGCTTAGCTGTTAACCTTGATTTGATTGATGTGAAAACAGCTAGGTTGCAGCAGCTTCTTGAACTGGATGAAAAGAGATTAGATGCCATTCATCAGACAACCATGATCCAACAACAAAGAACAAAGTGGCATGATAAAACCATCAAGAACAGACAGTTCCAAAAAGGTAATTGGGCCTTATTGTATGATTCTTGGTTTGAGAACTTTCAAGGCAAGCTACGTACAAGATGGCTGGGACCTTACGAAGTAGATGTTGTTTTTCTCAATGGAACAGTAAGACTTTTAACAATTGATGATTTTAAAACACCTCTACTAGTAAATGGTCATAGGCTTCGTTTGTACCAACGCCCTATTTCTAAAGAAGATTTTAAGGCCACTTGTATGACAGATGCACATTATCTTTTTCTAGGGGAGTCTGCTGCTCCTCACAGCATTTAATTGTTTTCTGCACTATATTTTCAGTATTAGATTAGATTTCTTAAAACTAATAATCCCTGTCAAGGGTTGGCATGTTACAATTGTATTTTGCAGATTAAGGAAGAACTTACCAAGGAGGACAATTTCATCACAAGAAGATCTAAGCTTCAATCTAATAAGCTTTGCTTCCCTTATTTAATTTCATTTCCTCATCTCACAGTAACATTTCATTACTTATTCCCTCATTCTTTCTTTCCCTTTTCATATCATTTTCCTATTTTTCCCATTTTACTCACTGCTGAAACACCATTCTCCAACAAGTATTTTCCCTATTCCTTACTGCTGAAATATCATTCCTCAGCAAATACTTCCCCTATTTTCCCTTTCAGTAGCATGTCATTTATCTTTCCGTTGCTAAAACACCATTTCTTTCCCCTAAAAACATGATTATGCAACTTCTTAAGTCCTTCACTTTTATTCTTCATACTCCTTGTGTGAATACTGTCCATTCACTACCTCTCTCTTATGATTAAGCAAACTCTAATATGATCCTCCTTACATTTCAGAGAATTCTAAAGTTCTTCCATCAATATCAAGCTATTATAAACAAGCACTATATATTTCGAATCAAATATAAGGTATGTGAATTTTATGTAATATAATTAAACGATAGTTTAAAGAGAAGATTTCGCTCATTATGACTATAATCTCCGCACACTTAAAACATCATTTCACCATACCTGGGGGGGATTTCAAAATTAAAAACCATCATTTCACAGCATGCAAACTACCGTCACTCTTTACACCCATTACTTAGGCCCTTTACCGATACTCCATGTTCTCAGTCACAACGATTACTCTGTTCAAAGCCTGGTAATTTTGCTCTATGCCTCTGCATTTTACCTAAGCTAGTAACTATGGGAGGACCGGCCATTAGACATGAGCTCAGCTCAATATCTCTCCTTGAATTGTTTCCGGATGCTTATCAGATCTTCCAACAGGCAGGATGGGTGGCATATTTTGAAAGACTTCAAGAATTCGACCCTCAGCAGGTCCTGGAATTTGCACAGAACCTTCAGGAGGACGATTCTACAGTTCAGGGGGTCTGAATTCCGGTTTCAGAGGATGAAATAGCGCAATTCTCAGGTTTTCCAGTCACAGGTGCTTGGTGGTTTAGTAGGAAACACATCATCCTAAACGCGCAACAGGACTTCCTTCTTCCAGGAGAACATGTTGAGATTAAAGGCTGTGGCGTAGGACTGCACTCATTACCTCCTCCATGGCCAAAGGTAGTTGAATTTTTCAAACATTATTTAACTTGCGAGGGTCGCTATCAGGTAGTTTATCAGCACGACTTTGTTTTGATGAGCCACTTACGAAATGGTAGACTATTAAACATTCCTTATTATTTTCTTGGATGTATTAAAAATATGTCATATTACTGTAGACGAGTAAAATTTCCATTACTTTCCCTTACTCATCATCGCCTTTGTAAACTATTAATTCAGAGGGGATTTGCTCAGCAAAACCCCCCTCTAAACAATTTACCTTTACCTCCTGAGCAAGCCCTCGGAATTCCCCAAGAAGTTGAAAACCCCCAAGAAATCCCTGAAAATTCCTACGAACAACAATTGGAGAATATCCCGGATCCTCCATCGATCCCATCATCAAAACCAGTCAATCCAGTTGACCTGTCTTCAAGCCCATCTCATTTAGCAGAGTCATCCCATCCTACCTTCCACATCCCTAGTGATGACTCTTAGGCTGAAACATCACCATCTCCCCCTATTCATAAAAGAAAGAGGCAAACTACAAATACCTCTGTATCAAAAAGGAAAACAAGGGTTGCATCTAAAGCAGCCACTTCCTCCGATAGCCCTTCTCCTAGGAAAAAATCTTCTCATAAAAAGAAAAAGCAAGCTACTAATTTTTCTGCTTTCCTACCTAGAAGAAAAATGAAAACAACCATTGAATCTGAAACCATTCCCATTACCCCTGACCCTGCAACCATTTTGCTAAAACTCCAGTAATCACCACCTTTCCAAATCCTAGAATCATTACCCGTCTCGTCCTGTGGCACTGCTCCACAAGAACCAGCTACTCACTCGGCAGCTGAAACACAAGAACCATTTGCTGACGTGCAAAAGTCAAACATCCAAGATGATACTACAAGGAAACCAGCTGTAGTTGTAACACAAGAACCAGCTACAGCTGAAGAACAGCAATCAACTTCAGAAAAAGCAACCGATATATAGGGTCCAGTCACCATGGCCTCTCTTTTAGAGGAAAATGAATTTTTAAAATCAAAATTAGAAGCCTGCAAGAAAGAATTGGTAATGGCAAGGGAAGCCTTTGACAAGGAACTAAATCTTTATACTTTGGCCCATACAGCATCCATGCAAGAAAAACATACAGAGAATGATCCCTATAAAGAATACATGTGTCATCAGTGTGGAACCATCTATCAACAGGCAGGATACAAGATAGTTAAATTTCCAATGCCTGGAGCATCCACAACATCTGTAGTTAAGGAAGAATGCCCTACTATTACACAAGAACCAGTAGAGCCTTCAAAAACTTTGGAGAAAGAAACCAAGGTACAGGTATCCTGCCCTATATTAACTGATTCTGCTACTCAACCTATGCCTCAGCCCATTACTTATAATGTCAGAACACAAATTCCACCATGGAAAGAGTTGGAAATAATGAATAAGTGGAAGAAGCAATATGTTATTGATCAAGACAAAATTTTACAACAGCATAAATTCGCCTGGCAAAATCATATGTATTCCAATTAGGATAACTGGGATAAAACACTTCAGCAACTTAGAGATTCTAAGAAAGAGAATAAAGAATTAAAAGATAAACTGATCCTGATGTTTCAACTAGTACAAAAACTATTAGCCACAAGGAAACCATCTTTGAACTATTCTTTGTTTCTTTCATAACGCCTTGTTTATTTCCAGTTGAAAGCAGTTAAGGATGGAAGACCTCATGAGCTGCTCACAGCTGAGCAGTTTGTCAAAACATTTGTTGAGGCTTCCACTAGTGATCAACATCTATTATGTGAGTTGCATCTTCATAATGAGGCTATGCCTGAAAACAGAGAGATCAATCTTAATCCTATTGTTGGTGATGTACAGATTAGGGCATTTGTTTCCTTTCTTGCCAATCAAATCACATGGCAAACCGCTTTTCTTGTAACTAGGCACAATGAGGATAATAGCCTTCTCTGGATAAGGCCAAAACCTCGAAACCCGGCTATTTTTGTGGCAGAATATCATCAGTTTTTGCAGAAGCCAGGAATGATTAGACATATACAGCGATTGCAAGCCTCAGTACTCCAAGAGTGTCACCAGTTTATCAGGGCCAAAGAGACTGCTGCTTTGAGGGCAAACAACATGTTGTGGCAACAATCCTCTAAGGAGAGACAGGAGTATAATCCCTTTAGCCCCATTAACCTTGAAACTGCACTATCCAGAGTACCAAACTACATCAGATGTGTTCAGCAATGTGCTGAGAATTTGATAGGCTATCATTTTCACTTTCCTATTTTATGGATGCCAGCATAACAATATCAGGCTCATTACAGATTGGCTAACATGGATGAAACAGCAGTATGCCAGAAATTTCAAAGTAACCAAGGATTCAAACCTTTAACAGATACCACCTTCCATAGTTATTGCTTGAGTAATTTGCATGCAAAAAGTCAGTATCCAGACTCTGACTCAGACTAAAAGTTGCTTGAGGACATGCAACCCTTTCAGTTGGGGGGAATGTTAGGACCTCATAATGTACCATTTTGACTACATATTTTGTTACCACTTTACTCTTTCTAGTCCATATTTAAAGCTTACATTATCACTTCCATCCATTTTTCCCAAAGGTATATAATGTTCTTCTCTTTACTATATGTTTAATTTTTTTTGCATATAATTCTACATTACTTTTATATTTAATCATTAATCAAAGGTATATAGTTGCTGAGACAGTTTAAAGATCGCAAATAATCTATTTTGAAGATCGCATTGCTGAAACAGTCAACGGGCACGCAAATCCCGTTGCTGAAATAGCCTGTGATTTGCGATTTTGAAGGTGTATTTCAAATATGACGGCAACAAGAAAAAGACAAGCAAGGGAAGCTGTTACACGGACCATTCTGAAGCCAGTATTCTTATATCCATCGTAACAACATTCTGCTATGGAAGAACAGAAAGACCTGTTTTAGAACAGAAGATCAGATTTGGATAAAAATAGAATTTCTATGATGTAACTGTAATATATGTCTCCTCTTTAAAAGCAGGAGACATCAATATTAGGAAGTTAGTTATAGACTGTGGGAGGTACATTTTCTTGAACAGAGAAGGAGCGAGACTCTATTGTAATATGTTGCTTTTTGACAGATGAATAAAAGTTTTTTTTGAGCACTTCAATTTAATTCCTTTCTCTGGGGAATCTTGTGAGAAGGAAAGGACCCGCCTTCATCACAAGATTCACCCATTTACTCCTGTAGTCTGTTAACTGTTTGTGTTATTCGCACCTTGATTAAACCCTGTTTGCTGAAGTTATTTATACAGTTCTGAAATCTCGTGTTTATTGTTAGAGCTATGTTTTCCTTATTTACTGCATTGGTTTTATACACTTCATTCTTGAGAAGCTGTGAGTTACTTTATGTCAGCAATCAGTTTATGGAATGAGTGTGTGACAGTTTGATATCAGGAAATAGGTGTTGAAGATTCCTACTTGGAGGAATATGGTCTTGTTCTCCGTTATAGTTGATTGATCTTCCTTTCTGCAGAATGATTTCCTTTCATTATCTTTTCTAGGATTATTTTAATGAAAATCTGCAATAGAAGGATTGTCTTTGTTGTAACACAAGTAGGCTTCAGCTTTGTTAAAGTAAGGTGTGGACAGTTTGGTTAATATAATTAGTGTGATTAATACTACAACATTTTTTTTCTTTTGAAATTGAGAATATATAGTGTGTGATTGCCTTTGGAATAAACAGACCTTCCTGGGTTGACAATTTATGTAGCACTTGAATTGTTAAAACAATTAAAGTGACCAACACATGCATCACACACCCTTTCTTGTAACTGCACTTAGCCTGCATAGTTGTGACCATCCTCACTAGTGTAGGATTCTTCTTTCCCTGTAAGATTCTCTTTTATCGATTAACATCAAGGCACTCAATAGCCTTGTCATATAAATCTACTTTGGTTCTGTGAAGATACAACCAGTCCATACCCAAAAGCATACTATATGAACCCAATGGAAGTACATTCAAATGTATTGTTGTAGGCATACCGTTCAACTCAAATGCACAAGATCTTTCCCAATGATGAACTCTCTTTTTTGTACATATATCCAACTGCACTAACCAAGGCTTTGCATGCACTTATTTTCTCAAGCCACACTTATCCACCAGGTCAGTATTAACATAACTATAATTATATCCAGGATCAATCAAAATAGAAATAGCTTGATCACAAATATTTCCATCCATCTCAATGATAGATTCTTTGTGGTCCACCTGCCTCTTGCCCACAGTCGCATAAATCTGAGGAATACTATGACCGACATCCCCAATTGTTTGTGCCTCATGAACACTATAGATCTAGAGCCTACCTCCCTAGTATAATGGAAAAACATTCTTATGATGGTATTTGCCACATACCCAACACTGCGCTAGTGCTCTATTATCTCCTCTAGTCTGCTACTCTCCAGGTTGTGATACATGTCCCTTCTCAACTACATTGAACTTCTTGTAAGGAGCAACATTTTTTTTCTCGCCCACATCTTGAGGTATTCCTCGCTTTGGTGACCATTTCCATTTTACTTTCTTATTTCCTTTCAAGTCACATTCAGGCTCAAATTTACGCTTTGAATTCTCATATAAATAGTTGAATTTCTGGATGGATTCCTCTAATGATCTAAGATCATTAAACTCAATCCATTTTTTGCATGTTGTTAGAAATCCATTGATGAATCACTGAATCTTAGCCTTCTCCTCCTTGAGATATGGAGTATACCTAAACAACTCCAAGAAACTGCTCTTATACTCACCATATGTCATAAAACCCATATGTAGCTCATAAAAATCTGTATCTTTATCATCGTTGTAACAATCCAATAGGTACTTCTTCTTGAATATCCTCACGAAATCATCCCAATTAAAATCCTCTTCCCAAATTCCCTTGACATTCTTCACATATTCCCACCATATATCTTCTTTCCATTTAATACTGAAGGTGGATATCTTGGCTTTCATATTCCCTGAGTAGTTATGCAATCTGAAGAATTTCATCATTCCAAACAACCGTGCCTCTGCATCTTCTAGATTATTCATCTCTCCACCAAATGTAGGAGGCTTCACTTCTTGAAATCCTCAAGAAAATATCCCCTCCTCTTGTAAGGATGATGGTGGTGATGATTGTGATGATTTCTCCTGGATGAGGAATTATAATGATGCCTATTCATACCAGTCCTCCTGTCAGGTGTATCTAGTGATATACCACCTCTCACTGTGTCCCCTATTTTCAACCTATATCCAGACCGAGATATGCTACCATAGGCTCCATTATTTTTCTCTTCCTGCTCTTGATTGATTCTAAATTGTCCCTGCTTCTGCAACTCTAACAAGCTTTGAAGAATAGATGCATTAACCTATACCTACTTCTCCTGAGCCATTGCAAGTATTTCCTAAGCCTCAACCAACCTATCATTATCTGCTTTGCAACTTCTGATCTCTTCCCTCAAGCTCCTCAATGTATCTGCTATACCAGGAGAATACTCTTCTCCTTGCTTCCCAACTGATCTGTAGGGAGAGTCACGGGAACTATAGTCTAAAATTTTTCTTGTCATATTGGGCATCCAAATTTTCCCTTAGTTCTTTCTTAATGAGGGGTTCAAGCGTAGGATGAAATTTTCTCAATTTCTACTAGAAATAATTTACCCCTTATTTTATAGGTATCACATGCTAGATTATTCAAGTGTCATAAGTTTTTAATTCATTGTACATCCATGCAAAAAAATATCAATACTTATTAAAGAGGCAGATAAAGGCTTGGTTCTCTTTAGGTGTGCAACATGTACAAAGATTTACATACTTCATATCTTCTTTGATACCAAGATTCACTTGTTCATGTGAAAGGGTAAAGTTGTGAGTCTTTGAATTAACTGGTCCCTTGAAATGGTTTTGTAGGTAATACAATTGTTCCCAGGATACCACACCCTTAGGTATGTAATTTCCTTTGTTTTCCTAAGCTGATCCCTGCAAGGATTTATCATGCTCGTCTTCATCAATGGATACATCCTTGAAAACATCAGCATTTTCCATGAAGTCTAGTATATGCCAGTTGTCACTAAAAACACTAAAATCAGTAATGTTATTAGGCATGGATGGCCTATAAAAATTCTCAACTAAAAATCCATCCTTTAATGGTGACAACCTAGTAGCATTGTTAGCTAATGTATCTAAAGCAACATTACAAATTTGAGGAACATAATTAATATTAAAAGCTTGGAAATGAGAAATGAGACGCCATACCTCTTATTGATAATTTTTTAGATTGGGTGACACACAATGGATTGTCTTTCGTACCTGATGTGTAACAATATTTGAGTCACCTATTACTTTGAGTGCTTAAAATTTGAGGTCAATGGATTTCTTTAAACCCAAGATGAATTCTTCATATTCAACATTGTTATTATTGCACCCAAATTCCAAGTGGCATGAGATCATATTTTTGTTATCTTGTGGGTATATTAAAATGAAACCAGCTCCAGAACCCTCCTTTGTCTTTGAAAAATAAATATAAAATTTTGAAATGTTATAAATACTAGGGTTAGTTCCTACACTACTAATATTTACATCTATGATACAGATTCATTTGCACCAGTTGGATTACAAGGAGGGAGTTCCAACTGTGTATCTAGTGGTACGGGTGAAGGTTGTGCTAGATAACATCCATGGTCAACTTCTAGAAAATAATTTCCAAAAATGATCTATGCATAACTGATGGGCTGATTAGGCGCTTCAAGAACTATGATGGTATGATTCATAAATGGCTCACTCTCGACTCATATTTGGTTTTTATTTCCCTTATACGTAAGGCATAGATGCAACCATTCGGTAAAGAAGTATCCCTAAAATTTACTAGACTAGTCTTGAATCAACATAAACCATAATATTCTAGAATGTACACAACAATGATATCGATACCTTGGTGAACCCTATGATCTAGTGATAAATGGATTATAACATTATTAAGTTAACCAACTGTCTATACTAAATATCTATCTAAATGAATGATTTTTGCATTGGTCTTTTCCCATTTAGCATTGAATTTCCTGGCAACATTTAGGGGCATAAGATTTGCAAATGCACCAAAATCAACTAAGCAATTATGGACATTATAATTGAAAATATAAAAATTTAGAAGAAGTTGAGGGAAAGTAGACCTATCATTTAAATTTGAACCATTAACAAATGATTCAGGAATGGTTGGAGACTTACCAGATAAAGCTCGAAAATCAGAAACAATTCTATCTGAAAAAGGTTGAGATACCAATGCTTGAATGAGTAATCCCATTTCCCTGCCATCTTGGCTAGTTCATAAATGGAAATATTTTCTTGAGAATTTTTTATGTCTTCAATAATGTTTCAATCAATGTCTTCAACATGAGCAGGGTGTGTCAATGTGGTAGGTGGTGTAACCTTGTTTGACACCTCAGGGGTGTTGACCTTATTCTTCTTGTTCCCGTGAGCACCCTTTAGTGACTATGTATTTTCAGGCTTATCTTGAGTGCCTTGAGTAGGATTACTAGGTAGTATTATTTTTATTAACAATTTATTTCTTACATATTTCTTAGGTATTGTTCCTTTTCTCCTCAAATTATATTTCTTAGCAATGTTGTGGATGAGAAGCATCACCCACTGAAGGTTCATCAGCACTTGCTTGATCATTATTGAGGATAATATTAAGAGTTAAAATTGCATCACCTACATTTTATTTTTCCTCTACCAAGGTAGGTTCATCAGTATCTTGTGTCTACTTGGAGTGATCTTCTGCTGTCAGACTTTCAATAATATTTGCAACCAAAACATTTTTTTTTTCTTCCACTGAGGGCATGTCTTTTATGAATGACCCTCTTGATGAAAGGTACAATAATTATCCATGCCTAAGTTTTCCACATTAAACACAAAATTGGATCTTTGTGTAGAATTAGTTGGCTGATTTAATTTCTTCTTAATGAATGACTTAAAATAATTTTTGCTACTAGAAACCTCACTTGGCATCCTCTTAAGTTTTAATACTTTGTTGTTCAAAAAATTTAAAGGTTTATTCAAGTTTTCCATATCGAAAGTGTTAGCACTCCACCAGTTCTCCGAAGGCTGAAAAGGAGACTAACAAAGGTAACCACAAACCACTTTGACCTAGTAGCTATCCCTACCAGGCTGAGAGGGCTATCTCAATGAGATCACAGTCAAGGATTGACTATGACATGAAGGATATTAGGCTAGATATGATAGGCTCAGTTAGGTTTTGATTGTTTATGGTTTGATGTTGGATCAGGGATGAAACCAAGTATCTAGGTCTAGGTATCAAAGGGTTTACAACTGCAAAAATATAAAGGAGAAAGGTAGAAATGGATTTATGATGGATTTAGGGTTTTGTAGGTATGGTGGTGAGTCTCAAAGAGTAGAGGGATTCAATGAGCATGTTCAACCATGAATTCATTAATCTTTAAGCATGAAACACAAAATGACATTTCCATATAAACAGAGCTAAATTAATAGAATTCTGCCTATGAACTGTAAGGAAAGCCACTGAAGATACAAGATATGGAAAATGAGCTATATATAATTCAATAAATACTATAATAGAGAAAATAAATGATCATAAATTCACTGCATATGAATTCCTAGATAATAGTTGCAACTGCATCCTTTGATTTATGAATATGGAAGTGAAAGTACAAGCCACAATAGTTACAATCCTCTGATGTCCAACTAGTCAAATGACTCTGAAAATGATAGATATAGACCAAAAAAACATCTCCCCTCTCTCAGGGGTTGAATCCATTAGTTTTGGAGCTGATTACATGATATTCTCAACGAAACCCTAATGTCTAGTGGAGTTCAACCAATTCACCACATCACAGGAAACTAGATACATTTGGCCAAAATTATATTAACAAGCATGTATCTACCCTATTTCACTATTTACCAGCTCAATTATACCTAATGACATCACAAAATCATCATCATTCATCAATTACATAGGTAAAATGTCAAAATAGGTCAAACTTCCTGTGAAAAATGCATGTTGGAAAAAGCATAGCAAAATCTGGAGAAAGTGTAGCGAAATTGGTAGAAGTGGCTTTTGGAGGCCTTCCCGAGGTCCAAATCCTGATCTAAAAGATGCTATGGAAATCCCTTGATCTATGATACATGATAGGATCATCAAGCACTCAGAAAGGTGGCTCGTATCATTCCAAAAATTCATTCTCCCAAGAGTACTCAGAAAGTGTAGTGTGGCCTCCAAGAACAGGGCAGAAAGGTGATTTTTTGCATGTTTTTGGGCATTTTGACCCCCCAAAACAGGCTGACATAGTTCAACCGCTGAATAGGATTGATGTAATAATCAAGAGGGTTCTGAAAATGTTTAGTTTTCATCCAATAGACCCCCCCAACAAAAGCATAGCATGGCCCACACTACACTTTTTCTAGTGTGATTGGTTTTCAAAATTTCCAAATTTGACCAAAAACTCAAAAAATTTTGTAAGAATAGGCCTCAAAGGTAAGTCAATATCTATCTAACCATAAGGTTTTTTGAAAAACTGAGAGGTTTTTTTCTTATTTGGCATGTTTTGAACAAAAACCTCCATTTTTCGAAAATACTTTACCATTTTGTCATAATCAAAGTTTAAAGTTGATAACCCAAAAACTGGAGAAAGCGCAGTGTTCCTGAAGAAAGCGTAGTGTGCTTGGGAAAAGTGACTTTTGGAAGCCTTACTGAGGTGAAAATAATGATTTAAAGGTACCATTGGAAATATTAGTATTTTTGTTACACAATGGAGCCATAAAGCACTGCAAACACCTTCTCGAAGCCCCTGAAAAACGGTCTTGAAGTCAAGTTGTCTAGAAGTGCAGAAAACCTCCTATGGCAATTGTATTTTTTGCATTTCTCCCAAATAATAATACCTTTGTATAAAATGGAGGTTTTTTTCCTTGGTCTATGATGGACAAATACATCTTTCAATTTTTTAAAATTCATCTCTATTTTGTCACAAACACATTTTGAAGCAAAATTGTCCATGTATGCACTGTAAACACTAGGCAGCCCATAACTTGGAAAGGTGAAGCTATGATTTCATGGAATTTGGAACTGCTTGGAAAGTAAAGAGGAAATCATCTCATGTGTTCTGAGTGGTTCATATCTTTAAATTTTTTCTCCCTTTTTGTAAGGCCTCTTATCTCCCTCCATATGTACTTTCCAAGGGGAAAACCCTAATAGTGAAAAACGGGGGGATGGATAAATGGAGTAGGATGGAGGGGTTAGGAGAGGGAACTTGGGATGGGAAAAATTAGTGAAGTAGGGAAGGGTGTTAGGAAGGTTTAGGAAGTGTAATGGAATGGATATAGGGTAGTATTAGACCTATGGAATTTTATTACAGGTCTAGGTCTAGGACGTTGCCAAAAACGCAGCATAGGGATAGTGGTGTGGCGTAGGGTCTAGGATTTGGATGTAGAAGCTTAGGGAGTGAAAGTGAGGGGGTTTTATGGCTTCAGGGGGTGTATGTGGATGTGTGTAAACTGAAAATGACTATGGGAAGGGTTTATTTGACTTACAAATTCAAAGAGCTAGGGTGACCCACCTCATGATTTTCACTTTTCTTTTGGAACCTTGTAGCTTTGGAACTTTCTATGCAGCTATAGGAACATTAGGAACTTATTACATATTTGAAACATAAATTACAATTTGAAACCAAATTTCATTGAAAAAATTTGCCTATTACCACTCCTCCTTGCCGGATTTTATGCATGGAATGACAGATTTGGTGAACTTGAACCCTAATGACCTAATGGAGACACTAAAATGAATGAAATCATGATGATGTTGACTATAGTGATGATGATGAAATTCATTTGATGGTACACTCAACTGAGTGATGGCAAGGACTGACATGTAATATTTTTGAAAGGAGTGGAAATAGCCCTAAGCACACTAGCCAGTGGCCAAATTTTTATTTGAAAACCTAATGAAATGACAAAAATTGACTTTGAGAACCTAATAAGACATGATAACAGCATATTTGATCACTGGTGACAGGCTGAACAGACTGACACTAACATTGGCTCCAACTGGGGATGCCAACTCCTTGGAGGTGTCAAGAACACCGTAGACCAAGTAGCCTTACCATTGGGCATGGAGTCAAAATAAAAAGGCAAGATTTGAAACAGAAAACAAGCTGCCAAACTGAACTAACTCTGACTGGAACAAAAACTTACAAAACTTATTGATGGCATCGTATCATCGAGACTTGAGGGCTTCAAATATTGATGACAACTACCTGCCATCTGAAGACATATGTACAATCATGTGAAGTGATCCTTATAGTGTAACCAATCCAATAGATGGCTACTTACTTGAATTCTGCTCTCATTTTCCCCGAGCAGGCAAAAAAAACAAAAACTAGGCCACTCCAAGTGTCTACTAAACATGTGCTTCTGGTCCATGAAAACAAGAAAATACATCTCCCCTGTTGACTGTAAAAAATCCGTAAAAGGATCTTCAATAACTTGAAATGTTACCTTATCTTGAGATATAGTGGAAAAAATGCAAGTACTCCCTTCATTTTGATCTGAAAGAATACTTGGTTGTTGATCCATAGGAAGGCATAGGGAAGTATGAATTTCTGTTATCTGAGTGTTGGCAGTAAATTCCTCAAGCATGGGAAACTATGACTCTATCTCTTGGACTTATACTCCTCAAATTCATAGTCTAAATCATCCTTGAACATAAAACATTCTTCAATATTGTTAAACATGACAGCCCTATCATCTACATGAAAGAAAATAGTCCCTGTTAGCTGATATGCTTGCAGGAAATCATCATCACAAATTGGATTACTCACGACAACTTTCTGTATAGTTTCATTAGTCTCATGATTTTCATCATTTAAACTTAGACTTTCATTTTCAATAATGGAAGAATTTTCACTAACACATTCTTGACTATGGGAACACTGAAAACCTGCATTAGCTTAGGCTCTAACATGAATTTTCAGGAGATGATCTATTTCATCTTCAGACAAAGGATAAACTTGAGTTTTATGGAAGTTAACATTCGTTTTATGATTTTCATTTTCAGGATTGGGAATAGGCATTTCACTTTTTTGGTCCCAATCTATTTCATCCAAGGAGAAAACTATTGATTCTTTTTAGGAGGAAAAATCATGAAGGTATTCTATGATCTCATCATCTAGTAGACACTCTTCATCCCCATTCAAATTTCAATAACCTCAATGAAATTTTCAGAAATATCACAACTATTTATCATCGAAAAGGAATAATTAGAGTTTGATCATTTTGAAAGAAAACTAAATGAAAGTCCTTTCTAGAATATAAACTAGCATATGGTAGACTCTCATACCATTTCCTCGCTTGTTCCTCCAAGGTATCCATAAACATATTCATCAGACAATCTTCAGGAAACTCAATATTTAGTCTATGAATATGAAAATGAAATTTCACCAAATGCAAAATAGCATCTTCTCCGTCCTGACCTTTAAACTTTGGCAACCTTGTTTTCCAATCTATACAATAATCTGATTCAAAAAAATAGTAATATGAGCATACCTTCGAGCAGTTGAATCCATCTTGAAAATAGTGAGGTCACCAAGAAATTATTCGAACTACTGGTTCTTTAAAAGCTGAGTCACCATGAAAATTATGAACCTTTGGATTCTTCGACACTGGAGTCGCCAGGTGAAAGATGCACATCCTTCTTGTGCTTGATCATTGTTCACCATCAATAATAAAATTTGATCCTTGTTTTTCTTTCCTAGGGAAAATTTTTCACTTCATTCCCCAACAACAACACCAAGATGCTAGCACTCCACCAGTTCTCTATGTTGAGAATTTATAGGGCTTGAGATTAATACAAAAATTATCTTCTGATAATTTCTTGTGAGCTTTCTTATGTATTATCTTCTTTAACTTAGCTAATATTTCATCAAGTCAATTACCAAAGTACTTAGTCAAATGTAGAGATAGGATTATTTTCACTTGTAACTGAATATCTTGAAATGTAGTTAGGAAGGTAAATCTTTGATTTACCTTCCTCAATTTCTACCACTTTTAGATCAGACTGTCTTCTTACAATCATTGTCTTGATGTTGGAAAATTCCTTCAATAGATACTTTAAATCTCAAATCTATCTGCACTGTACCCTTCTGCACCTATCCGCAATCCAGCTTCTGTACCTTTCGTAATTTGTACTATGTACCTTCCGCAATTTGTACTACTGTACCTTCCGCAACCTATACTCTTGAATCTTCTGCAATTTATACTCATGTACCTTCCACAATCTATACTCATGTACCTTCCACAATTTATACCCTTCAATCTGCACCAAACTCTGTCCTTATATCCACAACTTTTAACCGCTATAAAATCTCGGACAGATCTGCAATTATTGTCTCTTCTACACAGCATATGTAAGGGTATAAATAGTTTTTCCTGCTAGATAATAAGCTGACCTTCCAACCATTATGTAGGCTGACTTCCACACAATTTTTAGGCCGACCTCCTTGCATCAAATAGGCTTATCTTCAACGTTACATATGAGCAGTCTTGAAGGCCATTCTTCCACATTGTCTTGGAGGATATTCTTCCATATACATGACTCTTAATTACACTTTTGTTCATAAGAAAAATCCTAATATACAACAACAAGAATTCTATAGACCTATAAAAATCTTGCTCATGAAAACCATGAAGCAGGTAAAACAAAAACACATTTTATTATTTTTGACTTCTTCTTTACATAAGTACATAATTACATAGTTAACATGAAGACCGAAATAGTTACACTTTCAACACTCCCTCTTAACTAGGGAGGTATTCACACAGGTACATGGTCATTTTTAAACTAAATAACCTCATAAGAAGAATCGGATTGGTAATTGCATCTATATAGCATCATATCAACTAGCATTGTTCTAGTGCAAGGCCTTGACTAATAGCCCCATCTCTCAATGAGACAATGGGCTTCAATGTTGGCGAGACACATGACTTATAGACATCTTCGTCATTGTCTCTCCAAGGTACATACTCCACCCAGGTGCTCCCAAAGTATGACCTTCTTGGACTATTCTTATCTTGGGTATATAGCCGTCAAATAATATTGGTCCCCAACTACTCTTATCTTGAATTCCCTAACACATTCTCAAATAGTATTGAATTCCAGATGATTACCCAATCCTCCATTCTGTCTTCCCAAGACCAGAATGATTTGTCTATCTCTCCCTCTCAACCAGGGAGGACCTATTCCACAAGGGAATGTACTCATTCTTATACAAAAAATGTACCTAAGCTCATCCTTAGGAATTACCAAGTTTCTTCCAAGTAAGAAACTTACCATCAGGCTCCCTCTTAACCAAGGACCTCCAGCAGTAATGGTGAGACACCCAACTCCTCATGAATAATTCCTATTCTTGATGTCATGGATTTCGATATTGAGGAATCTCCAACTTTTAGCTTCATAGGGCACAGATCATCCATCACTTCCATCCTGAGTCATGTCAGTTATCAGAGAGTGATCCATCAGACTTCCTTTATCTGGTCCATTGTTATGCCATGCTACTTTTCTTCGAATCATTTCCAAGGATCATACATCATTTCTCATGATTAGCAGCCCTGCAAATATTCATCCAGATAAACATATTCATATTAACTTTTAGAACGAAAGTTACCTTAGTGATGATATTTCACGATGACATCTTCCTATAGGCATCGGTATCCTTCACACAGATTGACACATCTCCTAATGATATTTTTTTGCTAAGGGTTTCCAGAATTTTGTCAAAGTCTACATATCTTCCCAAGAGATCTTTTAGTCATATCTACTTGGCCTCTGAATGATACATGCCTCAAGACATGGTTGCATTTCATGATATCTTACTTTCTGCACATTTTCCATTCCCAGGAACTTTCAACAGCCACCTCCTATACCATGAGGAAATATTATATTGATTTCATCTTTTCGTGCACTAATAGATACACTTTTATAGATCATACTTCTAAATATAGAAGTTCATTACCTGCAACCATATGACATGACTTCACAGCATCCAATGTTAGCATATAAGTCTACATACCTCATACATGTTTTTCCTTGAGTCATCCTATAGGGATTTTTTTTTAATGAAGAGCTTCATTCCTTCGACCTGCTTCATTAATATGTCATCACATCTCAAAAAATTTTCCCCATGATGACCCTTGATCTGATGACTGCTTTACTTAAGTAGGGAGATTTTCCAGAAGCTGTTACATTGAGAGCTTCTTCCATGCTTCTTTCGAGATGCTTCTTAATGTACATTGATATCATACAATTTTTACAAACAATTAGAGATCACTTAAAGAGAAAGATGATCTCAATCATAATAGAGATCTCTTGCTTCCTCCTTCTTAGATCTTTTAGTGTCAAGTTCTTCTCTTTCATACATGACATGAGCTTCTTCCTTTTTCCTTTTGACATTTTCAAATTTAGGAAAATCTCTTTTATAATGTCCAAGTTCATCACATCCAAAGCATCGCACATTGTCCATATTTCTTCTTTTATTTTGACGGCCAAATTTTCCAAATCTTCATTTCTTCCTATATGAGGCTGCAAAGGCATGATTCTCTTTACTTGATCATGTATCAGATTTGGCCTTTAGTCTTGTTTCCTCTATTTTACATAGAGACCACAAATCATGGAATGGAGTGGCTTCTTTCTTCCCATATATACTAGAAGTGAAGCTTCCCCATTCCTCTGGTAGAGCATTCAACACCACTGTTGTCATCTCAGTGTCAGACATTACTTCTCCTAGTTCCTGTAGTTGATCTCTTATTTCAGAAATCCTCATAAAGTATGGGACGATTCCTACTTCCTTTGATAATTTCATTTTTTATATTTCTTGTCTCAGAGAGATTACTTCTCCAGCAGTACTCATAGAGAATAGCTCCACCAATTTCTCATATATTTGTTTTGCAGTCTTTATTTTTGATACATAGGGAATGAGAGAGTATTTGATGGATTATATGAGAATCCTTTGGGCTCTAATTTCTCCCTTAATGTACTTTGAATGGGCTGAAGTATCTTCTTTTGGAGGTTGAACAATAGATCCTTTGATATAGTCCATTACTTCGTCTTCAATTAAATTCAAGTCTGTTCTCTTCTTCCATGCACTGAAGTTTGATGATCCAACCAGCTTGTTTCTTTCTTTACAAAAAGGCATCTTGATAGATAGGGTCATGAATACTTACTTGAGTTTTCTTGCTTGCATCTCCCTTTATGTTGATGAAGTCAAGAGTTTCTTTTCTTCAATGTTGTTGTTCTTAAACTCTTGACTATAATGACTATCTTTAGAAGTTGTGATTCTCCTTAAAACAATATTTTGAGTGAAAATCTTTTGATACCAAGGATTAATGAGTTGATCTTTTCATATAAACTAGTTGGATAGTCTTCCTTGCAAACTTTGTCTTTTCAATCCAAACTTTGATCCTTGCTTCTTTGAGTGACTTTGTTGACAAGCAGCCCTTATGTTCAGCACCTTAGCTCTGATGCCATGTTGAGAATTTTTAGGGCTTGATATTAATACAAAAATTCTCTTCTGATAATTTCTCATGAGCTTGCTTATGTATTCTCTTCTTTAACTTAGCTAATCTTTCATCAAGTCAATTACCAAAGTACTTAGTCAAATGTAGAGACAGGATTATTTTCACTTGTAACTGAATATCTTGAAATGTAGTTAGGAAGGTAAATCTTTGATTTACCTTCCTCAATTTCTACCACTTTTAGATCAGACTGTCTTCTTACAATCACTGTCTTGACGTTGGAAAATTCCTTCAAGAGATACTTTAAATCTCAAATATATCTGCATTGTACCCTTTTGCACCTATCCACAATCCAGCTTCTATACCTTCCGTAATATATACTCTATACCTTCCACAATTTGTACTCCTATACCTTCTGCAATATGTACTCTTGTATCTTTCACAATTTATACTCCTGTACCTTCTACAATCTATACTCCTGTACCTTCCGCAATTTATACCCTTCAATCTGCACTAAACTCTATCCTTATATCCGCACCTTTTAACCGCTATAAAACCTCAGACAGATCCGCAATTATTGTCTCTTCTATGCAGCATGTGTAAGGGTATAAATAGTTTTTCCTGCCATATAATAAGCCGACCTTCCAGCCATTATGTAGGCTGACTTCCTTGCATCAATTCGGCTTATCTTCAAAGTTGAATATGGGCAGTCTTGAAGGCCATTCTTCGGCATTTTCTTGGAGGATATTCTTCCATTTACATGACTCTTAATTACACTTTTTTTCATAAGACAAATCCTAATATACAACAAGAAGAAGTCTATATACCTATAAAAATATTGCTCATGAAAACTATGAAGCAAGTAAAACAAAAACACATTTTAATTTTTTTGACTTCTTCTTTACATAAGTACATAATTACTTAGTTAACATGAAGACCGACCTAGTTACACTTTTCAACACTCTGAAGGCTGAAAAGGATACTGAAAAAGGTAACCACTGACCACTTTGACCTAGTAGCTAGCCCTACAAGGCTGAGAGGGATCTCTCAATGAGATAACAGCCAAGGATTGACTGTGACATGAAGGATATTAGGCTAGATATGATAGGATTAGGTAGGTTTTGAGTGTTTTATGGTGTGATGTTGGATCATGGATGAAACAAAGTAGATAGTTTTAGGTATCAACGGGTCTACAACTACAAAAATATAAACGAGCAAGGTAGAAATGGATTTATGATGGCTTTAGGGTTTCATAGGTATGGCGGTGAGTCTAAAAGAGTAGATGGATTCAATGAGCATGTTTAATAATGATTTCATTAAACTGGAATCATGAACCACTAAATGACATTTCCATATAAACATAGCTAAATTAATAGAATTTTTCCTATGAACTGTAAGGAAAGCCATTGAAGATACAAGATATGGAAAAGGAGTTATATATCATTCAATAAATACTATAATAGATAAAATACATGATCATAAATTCACTGCACATGAATTCCTAGATAATAATGGCAACTACATCCTTTGATTTCTGAATATGAAAGTGAAAGTACAAGCTACAATAGTTGCAGTCCTCTGATGTCCAACTAGTCAAATGACTCTGAAAACGATATATATAGACCAAAAAAACATCTCCCCTCTCTTAGGATTTGAATCCATCAGTTGTGGAGATAATTACATGATATTCCCAATAAAACCCTAATGTCTAGTGGAGGTCAACCAATTCACCTCACCATAGGAAACTATATATATTTGACAAAAATTACATTAACAAGCATGTATCTACCTTATTTCACTATTTACCAGCTCAATTACAACTAATGACATCACAAAATCATCATCATTCATAAATTACATAGGTAAAAAGTCACACTAGGTCAAACTTCCTGTGAAAAATGCATGTTGGAGAAAACGTAGCGAAATTGGTAGAAGTGGAATTTGGAGGCCTTCCTCAGGTCCAAATCCTGATCTGAAAGATGCTATGGAAAGCCTTGGATGTATGATACATGATAGGCTCATCAAGTGCTAAAAAAGGCATCTCCTATCCCTCCAAAACTTCATTCTCCCAGGACTACTCAGAAAGTGTAGCATGGCCTCCAAAAACAGGGAAGAAAGGTGATTTTTTGCATGTTTTTGGGCATTTTGACCCCCCAAAAGTGGCTAACATGGCTCAACCGTTGACTAGGATTGATGTACTCATCAATAGGAATCTGAAAATTCTAATTTTTCATCCAATCGACACCCCCCCCCCCAACAAAAGTGTAGCGTAGCCCACTCTACGCTTTTGCCAGTGTGACTGGTTTTCAAAATTTCCAACTTTGACCAAAAACTCAGAAATTTCTGCAAAAATAGGGCTCAAAGATAGGTCAATATCTCTCTAACCATAAGGTGTTTCTCAAAACTGAGAGAGGCTTTTGTTCTTTTTCATGTTTTGAACATAGATATCTTCCATTTTTCGAAAATAATTTCCCATTTGGTCAAAATCAAAGTTTAAAGTTGATCGCTCAAAAACTGGAGAAAGCACAACGTGCCTAGAGAAAGCATAGCATGCTTGAGAAAATTGACTTGTGGAGGCCTTCCCAGGGTAAAAATAAAGATATGAAGGTACCATTGGAAATATTGGTATTTCTGCTACACAATGGACTCCTCAATCATTGCATACACCTTCTCCAAACCCCTGAAAAATTGTCCAGAAGTGCAGAAAACCTTCTATGGTAATTGTGTTTTTTGCATTTCTCCCAAATCATAATACATGTTTATTAACTGAAGGAGGATTTTTTTCCTTGGTCTATGATGGACAAAAAATTCTTTCACTTTTGGAAAATTCATCTCTATTTGGTCAGAAACACATTTTGAAGCAAAATTGTCCATGTGTGCACTGTAAACCCTAGGCAACCCATAACTTGGAAAGGTGAAGCTTTTATTTCTTGGAATTTGGAACTACTTGGAAAGTGTAGAGGACATCATATCATGTGTGTTGAGTGGTTCATATCTTGAAATTTGTCCTCCCTTTCTGTAAGGCCTCTTATCTCCCTCCATATGTACTTTGCAAGGGGAAAATGCTAATAGTGAAAAACAAGGGGAATGGGGATGGGAAAAATTATGTAAGTAGGGAAGGGTGTTAGGAAGGTTTAGGAAGTGGAATGGAAGGGAATTATGGTAGGATTAGACCTAGGGAATTTTATTACAATTCTAGGTCTAGGAGGCTGCCAAAAACACAGCGTAGGGATAATGGTGTTGTGTAGGATCTAGGGTTTGGATGTAGAAGCTTAGGGAGTGAAAGTGAGGGGGTGTGAGGGCTTCAGGGAGTGTAGAAAATGACTATGGTAATGGTTTATTTGACTTACAAATTCAAAGAGGTATGGTGACCAACCTCGTGATTTTCACTTTGCTTTTGGAACCTTGTAGCTTTGTAACTTTCTATGGAGCTTTAGGAACATTAGGAACTTATTAAATATTTGAAACATAAATTACAATTTGAAACCAAATTTAATTGAAAAAATTTACCTATTACGACTCCTCCTTGCCATATTTTATGCATGGAATGACATAATTGATGACCTTCATCCCTAATGTCTTAATGGAGACACTGAAATCATGATAATGTTGACTGGAGTGATGATGATGATAATTATTTGATGGTACACTCAACTGAGTGATGATAAGGACCGACATGTAAAATTTTTGAAAGGAGTCGAAATAGCCCTAGACACACTAGCCAGTGACCAAATTTTTATTTGAAAACCTAATGAAATGACAAATATTTAACTTTTAGAACTTAACAAGACATGATAAGAGAATATTTGATCACTAGTGACAAGCTTAACATGCTGACACTAACAAAAAGGATATTTCTCTTTAGTTTTGGTGGAGGAGACTTGGGACTTCTTATAACTGTATTTGGAGTCTTTTTAATCCTCCTAATCAACGATAATCACAATAGAACTTAAGTCCTTTTCAACTGCAATCGCTTTTGGAAATTTAAGAGCCAAAATTTCTTTTGTAGTGCACTTGAAAAAAACTGAAATGCAAGTGGGCAAGGCAACAATAATAATATTTCATAATGGAATTATGTGGTTGAACATATGTGGAGAATTTATTCAAGACACATGTAAACATTCTATTGAAATATTTAACTTTTTCCTTTTTCCCCATCTAAATATTTCCAAGTTCTTATGGCTAGAGTCTTATCATTGATAAAATTTTCTAAGAATAATTGTTTAAACTCCCTCCAGTTATGGATTGAATAAGGTGGAAGGCTATGGTACCGAACTAAAGCTCTACCTTCTAGAGTATATAGAAACAATATACAAGCAACATCATCAAAGTGTGCCTCTAACATTCGTACATGTAAGTAGAAATCATCAATGTGGTCATTAACGTTCGCTTTCTTGTCCGGATCGTACTTTGAGAGAAGCTTTTCCAAGTTCTTAGGTATGCGATGGAGATTTCCCGGAAGGGAAAGAGGTCTTTTGGCCATCCTATCGAACTGTTTTCCATCCATGTCTTTATTCTCCTCCTCCTCTTTGCTTTCTAATTCAGAAGAGTCTTCTCCTTCATCATTCTAATTTTCGTTATGATTGGGATGTTCTTATTCTCTCAGTTGTACTTCATTAGAGAAAGAATAATTCTCCCCGTATCCATCGAAATATTCCTAAATAGGTGGTATTTACCCTTTTTTATGTGTTCTTTCACTAGGATCATATAACTCTTTAAGGGTTGCAATAACCAAATATTCCATTCAAGAAATCAATATGCCACTGTGAGCTGTTTCTTTCTTTATTGGCTTATGAGGAAGGATAAGAGTGATAGGACGCCATCCAATAGATCTTGAAAATTGATGAGTAATAGGTTGGATTGTTTAGATTTGATCATAAGTGAATTCAAAATCCTACTTTGGACCAAGATGAGAGGACTCTCCTCTCTCAGGAGTGTGGGTTGGTGTAAAACTCAAAGCGTTACTTCCATGCACAAAATATTTCTTGTTAGGATGTTGTGAGTTTTCAGCCATAAAAAGGTTTCCCTCATTCTAGCGTCAAAAACTATTGATGGTGTTGGACGTAATCAATAGTAAGGGAGTCACCCTGGTATGAAATCCCAATTAGAACTCACACTATTTGGAGCTGGAACCCCAATAATAAAGTATGGTATATTTCCATTATCTTGAATATTTTCCTTGGTTGTAATAAATGACACAAGAGAAATGCATGCAATTTCTATATAATAAAGTATGTTATCCTTATGATGTATTCAATTCTGAAGTGTATGTTGGTTATTTCAAAAAACTGAAGAGAAATTGAGTCTTTGAAAGTAATAGTACTATCCTAGAAAAGACACACGCATCAATATGAAAAAATTGTTAGTAACCTAGAAAAATAGTTCACCATGAAATAATGATCATGAAAGCATAAGATACACATTTAAAAGAAGCATACTAAGGCCAATGAAATAGTTATTTTTCATTATTATGAATTAACATAAGCATATACCATAAAAAATGAAAGAATAGTCTCACAATCATTTAAGACATATGCGTGAAATGTGTGTCGTCTCCAAGAGCTTCAATTTATGAAGTGAAACCTCTAAGATACACCATTACAATGATACAACATGTGTTCCAATAGTGGAAGTTTAAGCCACTACTTGCAAGTTCTCAAAAGCCTATTTTTCTCTCCTATGCCTACCTTGAGAAGCCAAGGTGAAAATTCCTTTGTTTGAGCTATGAGGGTGTATATATAACAAATGAGGTGACTCTTCACCTCCCTTGTGACCCTTGATCTCACATCATGACTCTTGAGCTTCCAAATAAATTTTCAAACTCCTAAGAGACCTTTAGAATTATACATGACTTTTCACATTCTTTGGGTGACCTTTGGAATTCCACACACTTTAAATTTCTTATTTTCTTGAAAATTACATAATTACATACACAAATGATGTGGCGACATGATAACTCATATGAATCTTGAGGCGAAACTTTGAAAATACATGACTTCACACTTATGACATGGACTTTATGATGGTGTGTCAATGCCAATATTCTCTTCTTTCTGGCATATTTCTCTCACCATGATAGATGTTGCATGTTCTTTCTCTTCCTCCTCCAAAAGGATTGAAGATATGGAGTCTTCTATGTGATATGTATCTTCCAACTTCTATTGAAATCTAGTGTCCCTTCATATTTTTGTTCAGTGATCATCTTGTTTTGCAGTCTTCTTAAGTATCATCTTGCATGGTCTCCTTGTAATCCTTCTTGAACATCATCATTTCATGTAAAGATACAATACCTGCAAGTGCAATTCACTCATGACAAGACGATGTCAGTTTGGAAATATCCTAGTCTAGATTTCTTGGAGTAATTCACTGATAAACTTGGAACTAAGTACTAAACAAAGGAGAAGGCTCAGGAATTGTGAAATTCATAGTTCTAGGAGACAGGAGTGAGGGACTGGTGATTGTTACTGTGCAATGCACAATGGATGGATACCTGAGAAGCAATATTGTGCAGTTGAGAAAAACAATATATAGTGAAGCAGGCTTTCCCATGGTGATTGATCAATGCACATATCAAGAGAGAGATTGGGCCACTAATTTCAAAATTATGCAGTTCAAAGAGACAGGGAGATAAACTACAAATTGAAACTGCATAGTGTGTAGTGGGAGGATGACTAGGAAGCATTGTTGTGTAGTTCTAGAGAGAAGGACAAAATGTTTGAGAACTATGAATACGTAATGTGCAGTCCTTAGAGGTAGTGATTGCACATTTCGTAGTTATAGTAAGTAGGGATGTTGGTTGAGGCTTGTAACTGCGTAATGCATAGTTCAGGGAGGCAGAGTGAGGTAGGTTTGGTTAGGCAAGAAATTCTCTGGAATTTGGCTAAGTGTGGGATCAATGAGACATAGATGTAAGCGATACATGCCTTGAATGTGATCACACACTCAAGATGATAGATGACACAACAATGAACACACAATACCCAAAATCTACATGAACAAATGGAAACGACAACAAAATGATACTTACCTCCAAGTGTGACACTTAGAATACACTTTGTGATAAATATGACGACATCAACAAAATAGTGCATAAGACTTTGGGAATGAGTCTAATACATGGCTCTATGATAGATAAGACCCATTAGTACCAAAGTTTCCTCATAAATATGTGTTACAACTTCCTTTTACATTTTGCGACAGTTTCCTTACCAAAATATGACAATTGACTTTTATTAACAAAGGGACTATGAAACTTAGGGAACAAACATGGGATATATTTTAGTACTAGAAATGATAACTCGCAAGGTTAAAGTAGGCTCCAAAGTTTGGATATAGGAAAAAAATTATAGGGTGTTGTAGCAACAATAACATGCTCTTAACACATGATTCTCTAGGAAATGAACCCATAATGTAATCAATACTAGGGACACCTCTATCACCACCTAATCCAAAGCCTTGTTGTGTGTTTGGCTCGGGGGTCATTTGCTCAATAGTCACAACCAATGGTGTGGACCTAATGTTAGTACCAGGAGCATGACCACTCAAAGGTGGAGTAGTGAATAGTTGCCTCACAGATATATGTCGGGTGCTAGACCTAGCCATACGCTCATGTCATGTTTCGTTAATTCCACTAGTGCCAACATAGAGTTGAGGATCAATTGACTATTGCGGCAGGAAAAGTCCCTCCAAATAACTCTACATAATAAATAAAATATTATTTTGATTAAATAAAAGAAAAAATTTAAATACAAAATTTTATAATTAATCATATGAAATAAAAAAGAAAGAAAAAAAACTCACTTTAAAACATGGTTATTACCTCGTATGGCTGAATATTTTTTTTTAATTTATTGATTCTATCCTTGTTCATAGGACTACCATCCCTATTTTGAATCAAATTTTTTATTTGTTTGTTCATTTTCACCAAATAATTTCTTATTTTCACCACAAAGCTCGGTATGACCACAAGTCTTCCTCATCAAGAACGTCATCATCATGGTGCTCACACTAAATATATCAACAAAAGAAAATTTATTATTTCAATTATATAAACAAATAATCAAACTTTTACATGTGCATTGATTGGTCTAATCATAGAATACATTGATAAAAGATGATGCTGATATTCAAAAGTTGTTATGGAAAGCATGAAGCAAACTTTGTTGAAATATATTGCAGAAGTACATGCAAAGGCTGAAAAAGATAACAATTAAGATAATTTGTTGAATGATATTGATGTACATATATCTGTTTGATCAGGGAACACATGGATTGTGTGGATAGTATTATTGATGGACTGGAAGAGCATGAATTGATATGACTTATTGAAGAATATGACATAGAAATCTCTTGTGAAGGATAGAAGGCACGTGCTAGCAGTTGTGAGGAAGTTTGACTCATTGAAGATGATACATAACCCAATTGATGTCAATGTGGCATGAATATTGTCAAAATATAGGAAGCTCATTGTTTTGTTGATTAAATGGATCCATCCTTTCCATTTGGACCAAGCAAAAGAAGACTTTCTTCTTACCTCGTTGTTGGGAAAACTAGGTATGAAGGCACTTAGAGGGGAGGGTATTGAGAAGCTAATGAATTGGCCATATGACTTCCTTTTAGTTTACAAGTTAGGTGAGGTGACACCTATGGCTTTGAATAACTTCTTGGGTCAATGAATTAAATACAATACCTTGCTTATTTATGGTTATGAAATAAATTACCATTCATCCCTTAATGTTCAGTTCTCTCAGTGAAAAAGTACCCCCTTATGTCATCATGGTTTGATTACAAGGTGTAAAGAAACAAAAGAATTTATTAGATATTTGAGCCTACGATTTCATGGAAAAAATATCATCCTTCTTAATTGTAAGCAACCTTTAAATTTAATCATATATAATGTCTTGTGATTTGATTTTCTCTGTAATATCAGAGAATGATGTTGATGGACAAGTAAGCAATTTGTTTCCTACTTAAATTTGAAATTAAATGTTTGTGTACATGGTTGTATGTTTGAATTTTTATGCCAGAATGAGAATAGAGTATATTTGGTGTCCTATGTACAGGTTTCCTTTGGTGACAAGCCTACTATGAGAAATAAATATGTATACAAATAAATGTACACTAGTTGTAAAGACAAAAAAAAATTCATTTTAAACTATTGATTAGCTATGGTAGTTGACTCAACAGGGAGATTCCAATGATAGGTCTCTTAGTAAAATAACTCAACCAATCAAGAAATTTATAAACAAGTATGATCATGGATAGACAACCTTAATTTTCATGTGTACCCAGCTTCAAGGAAGAATACCTTATGTTTATAAAAAATTCCAAGTCAATATAGTCTTCACAGAGCATCTAAATATAATAAATTATAATTTTCACTAATTAATGGATAATGCCCGAAATGCTTACATATGAAGTTCACATTGGGTTTTCAATTCATTTTGAACCATGGCAAAGTTTGAGGGTTTTCTAATATAATTACGCCGAAGGTGTCCCTATTATGAGCTTTGCTGGGATGAACAGTGCTCCCAGCCAATCTCTGTGCTCCACCTATCGCCCTTCCACCCTCTCAAATGTCGACACTTGGTGGTTGCTCCACCCTCCTGTTGTCATCTCCGTCCCGCGCGCGTCAGGTCCTTCGCCTCCGTCTCCGTGCGACTTCACCTCCGTCTCGCGTCAGGTCCTTCGGCGTTCCGGCGGATCATTTAATAAAATGATCAAGTGCTAGTTTATAAAATTTTTGTATCTTGTGGAAGCCACAACACGTGGTTTTGAATTGCAATTGTTATTATTGAAAAAAAAATATTTTTAAATGCTAAAAGGAAATTGTGGCAAAGAAATTTTCCTTGCCATATGGTTTTATGTGCATATAGAGGCTTGAATTACTCAATTGGGTTGGAATTGTATGTCTCACACAAGACCTGTTAATATTAGAATAAATTGATATGTGATGAACTCATCTGCATTTCTTCTTGTAGTTGTTGGTTTTGTGCTTTAATTGTGTAAACAAAAAAAGTAATTATGTGGATTTAAATGCTTATGATCATTCTCTGTATTTGATTTTGAAAAATGAGTAAATATCTTTACTAGCGTAAAGAGGTTGCAATAATAGTGATTGAGAAATTGGATGTTGGGAATTTTTTTAATGGTTGCCCCATTGATTATCAAAAATATTCATTCCTACCATTTTGACCAAGCACACAAAATTTATTTTGATTTAGAAAGGAAATACATCTTTGTAACTTCATAATGTATGATTACTGAAAGAACATGTATCACTTTTTCAATCTCATGTTATACAAGAATTGGAAAAAAAAAAAAAAAGTCTTTTTTATATTGTGGGATGATCCTAAAAAAAATGAATTGGAGCATGAATTCCCCTCAAATTCAAAATATAATTTTTCCACAAAGAAATTTAAAAATATGGCCACATTTAGAAAATCACATTTTGAGTCTATTGATTCAGAATTTAACTCATGTTCAACTCTTGCTGAAATGATGTTAATTTGTCTAGCATCTCGCTGCATGATGCTCTAGAGGTAAGGAACACAGGTTATGTATATTCAAATGGAACTATCTATTAAGGTCATAACAATGATGATCAAAATAGTTTAGTAGTTGATGTAAAAGTTAACAAATCGAAGGAATTTTCAAGTTTAAATATTTGATATTGCATTTAATGTTTTATGCTTTTAAACTTAAAATTTTCCAATGGAAATGTTTGTTAAATTCATCATGTTTTTGTGGAGTGAATATTTACTCACCAGGAAATTATGAATGTCATTGACTCAAAAATATGGTTAGGACGTGGAAATTTCTTGTTAATGTAACATATGAAAAACATATGTCAACGAGTGTTCAACACCATTTCCTTACTATGCACTTCTATGACGAGCTGCTCTTAATGAATACACACTTGAGCATAATTGGGTTAGACATAGGTTTAGTAGTGATGGTACCTATGTATTATCTATATATTGTATTTTCCTGAGTCATTTATTATATTATTTTTCATATATGTGTTTATAAGCATCCACATTGAAGGGACCGATGGTGAAAGATGGGAGAAGAGCTCTTTTATTCAATCCTATTATGGAACTCTTAACTCTATTATCATAGTTTTATGTGATAATATGTGATAATCTACATGTGTAGTGAATTTTTTCTAGCAATTTAAATTATATTGGGATACAATCAGAGTACATGTATGTAATATGTTTTTCTCATTTTTCTATGAGATTGGGACTTGTAAACTAGAAAATTGTAGCACATAAATTAAAGAGAGCTCAACCTTATGGCCTACAACATGTTAGTGATCAAACCATTAGTTATGTTAATTTATTGTCATGCGATTAAATCGAGAGGATGGATTATTTGGGAATGAGTAACAAGGGATTTCATCTTGGAAGAGAAAAATCCTACAAATGAAGGTGATTTTACTACAGAGGATCAAACGAGAAAAATAATCACGTAAATGAAGAAAATGGAGACCTACAAAAAGGGTTTCAGGGTTGAATATTGAACCTCAATTCTAAGGTTTCCGAACCTTATTTAAAAAGTAATGTAGGAACATCCTCACTCCTAAAATCATTTAAGTTTTCTAAGAAAACATTTTCACAAGTGGGTCTCGACATTTGTGAAAATTTTTAATTCTTTATGTAAATAAATCTATTTTCTAAATTGATAAATGAATTCTATAAAGAGCGAGTTATAGATTTATTTGATTTGAGTGGATAGAGGTAGTTGGGTAAGAATATGCTTGGACAGGTATGAGATATTTTAGGAAATATATCAACATGATCGTATGATCTTGTTGGCATGATAATATGATCAAAACTATTTTGGTCATGTTTCTAAATTTTATGTTAATCATTGTAAGTCTACGGGGAATCAAAGAAAAGTAGAGTGTGAGTGAATGGAGTAATAAATGTGAATCGGGCCAAGAAAAGAATGAGATTCTAAGAAGAATTATTTGTGGAGAGTTTTTATGAAATAAAATATAATTTATATCATTGGATGGATTGTATCTATAATTTGGAGAATTCTAGTCTCTTATGTAATCTGGAATTAGTAGTAGTTTAGCATTTACAGATAAGTCAGATGTAGTGATAGATTAAAGTTTAATTTGAAATGGATTGAATTCAATTATATATGGCTATCAATGACAATTATAATTAAATGGAAGTATAATAAATACATACATGTTTTTTTATTCCCTATGTGTATCTACAGGTGAAATCAAAGGAGAAGACAAGAACAAGCTCATCAAAAGTGAGGTGATTTCATGTTGAATTGCTGAATTTGAAGAGACTTAGGAGAAGTATGTGTGAAGAGAAGATGAGGTTTATAACCTTGTAGAATCGGTGTGAGGAGAAGATAGTAATAAGGATACCTTCCCTACATCTACAAAAGTCAATTATGTTCAAGTAAAAGGGATATCACTATATATGGAAAAAATAGAAATACACTTTGAAACTAGTGTACTATGCTTATTTAATGAGATGTTTAGTTGTTTTAGACTTGAGCATTGATAAAATTTGAGTTTTCTTTGAAATCTTGGCCAAGGAATGGTCTATCCAATGATGGGAAATTTTCATCTATAGAAAATTAATAAAGTTTTCATAGTGATGAGTTTTGGACTAAGATGAAAGAATCAAGTTTCTATGTTGAGGTTTTATTTCCTGAGTGTGCTATGCATTGAAAAATATAATCCTGAAGTATTCAAAATTGGAAGGTACATCCAGTAAAGGAAATTATTGATCTGTGTGAGATCAAACATGAAGAAATTTGCAGTGGAGAATATAGACGCGATGAATGCGAAACCATCCCAGGATAAGGGGAAAGTAGTTTCCCAAATAGACAACCATCAAGAGACATCAAGAGAAGAAATGAAAGGAGATTCCGCAAAAATCTCCAAAACCTAGGCTCAATTTATTAGCAATTCTACAAAGAGGGAAGGAGAAACAAACATTCAGGTTTACAACATGCAAGATATAGAAAGAAAGGAAAGACAAGATAGAGCAACAAACATAATTGTTAAAGGGGTATGGGAAAAATGAATCTACTCTTGACCTTGCAAGGGACTTCTTGAAAGACAAGTTGCAATGACAAGGAAAAATATGCCAAACATGGAGAGTAGGTAAGCTTAACGGTGAGAGAGCTAGGCCCATAAAAGTCATCCTACCTAGTGTGCGTGATAAAGATATCATTCTAAGCAAGAAGCAGCCCTTGAGGGATTCTCGGTTTTTTCTAGAAGAAGATTTATCTGTAAGACAACAAGAGGAAAGGAGGGACGAAATGAAAAAATTTAGGGCAGCAAGAGATGAAGGAAAGAGAGTGATTTATAAAGGTAAAGCCATGATAGGGCAATTTGGACCTCCTTCCAAAACAAGGTAGCAAAACGATAACAAAGAAGATGCAGCAAATTCTTCAGCAAGAAATGAGGAAGCAAGTTCAGTCCGGGCAAGAAATGACAAAGACTCAACTGTGAGTCTTGCATGTCAAAAAAAATAGCAATCAAGTCGTACCCAAGTTTCCTTAATATTATTTTGTTGGAACTACAGTGGTTACCCATGAAGAAGAGGACCTGGGTTAGGGCCTATTGTGGAAGGTAGAGACATAATTTGCCTCGTAGAAACACATGGGCATGAAGGGTGCAAGACACCTTTTTTTGAAGGGTACTGGAAGATAGCAGTGTGGAACAGGTAGCAGGGAATGGAAAAGGGCACGGGGGTATCATGGTATTAGTGAGAGAAAAATAAGGTCATTTCATTCAGCTAGAAAAAGAAGACCCAAATAAGCAATTTTTCTGGCTTAAAATATTACAAAATGGAAATCACATCACAATTGCAGCATGCTATTTTGCACCGCAAGTTTCAAAAATCTACAAAATTAGAGGGCTTGACCACAAAGATCCTTTTGTAGCCATAAAATCAGATATTGCAATATATTCTCAGCTAGGTGAAGTCCTTATAGTGGGGGATTTCAATGCTAAAACTGCAGGTGAATAAGCTACCATTCTTTGTTGTAAAGAAGATGGTGACCCTATCTGGCTTACATAAGAGAGTAATCATCAGTGGGAATGAATTTCAGAGGATAAAGGCTGCAATCTCTTTGGAGAACAATTTCTTACACTATTTGGGACTTTCGATTTAGTCATTTGTAATGGTTTTACTAGGTGGGAAAAGTCTGGTAATTTCACTTGCAATACTTACAATGGAGCAAGTGTAGTAGATTATGTAATTTTCTTGCATAGTTTTTGTGAGAAAATGGAGAAAGTGTTGATTGGAGATCAAATTTGGGACTTAAAATCAGATCACAAGACAATTTATTTAAGTTTCTCTTGGACCGGAAAGAAGAAATTAGGGTCAAAAACTCAGTGTGTTCAACAAAATCCCCTAAAGGGCATAATTATTTTGACTCCACGGAATTGTAATACCTTCAAAATAACTCTAGAGAGGCTCTTCGAGAAGGAGGAAATCTCATTTCATGGCCTTTTTAGTCACAAATTAACACATTTACTTCAAAGCACACTTGCTAAGTGAAAAAGAGAAAAAAAATTAAGAAGTCTGAAACAAATTGCTTTCTGGTTAATGCTTGGTTTGACGAGGAATGAAAAAAGGCAAGGAGAATATGGAAGGAATTAGGAAAGGATAACATAAATTTCAAAGCTTACAAGCAGATATTAAGAAAGAAAAAGGTTGATTTCATGGTTTCGAGGAGAGAAGAACTAATCTCCCTTGGGAAAAATAACCCCAAATTATTCTGGAAGGAGCTCCAATTGAAAAAGGTGAAAACTAAAAACAACATTAAAACTTCTGAATGGTTCGACCATGCAAGACAACTTTATGAGTAGAATACCAAGGTTGACCCTCCTCCCTTGGTCAACGTAGACACAAAACTCTTCATGGTGCAAGAGGTAGAGATGGGTATCAAGAAGTTGGGTGCTACAAAAGAAAAAGACTTAGCTGAAATCTAGGCAGAGTATATAAAGTGGGGCTTAAAAAATTTTTCACCTTACATCACCAAAATTTTCAACAACATCATACAATAGGGGTTCCCCTCGGATTGGAAAACTAGTATAGAAATACCTCTTTTCAAGAGTGGGGACGTCAATAATCCCTCCAATCATAGAACCATAATGATAAACCCCTTGTTTGCAAAGTTATTTGGAAGCATGTTAGAAAATAAAATCAGCAAGTGGGTAGAAGAAAGAGATAAACGTGCTAAAACGAAAGCAGGTTTTATACCTAAACATTCCACAGTTGATCATTGTATAACTTTAAGGCACATCATTGAAAAATTTTGGGAAAAAAGGAAGAATATTTTTGTTGCTTTGTTGATTTCAGAAAATCCTTTGACACAGTTCCTAGGGATAAGATTTGGTGCCAAATGGAGGAACTCGGGGTTCCTAGGCATTTGAGAGAAGTTGTGCATAGACTGTATGAAGAGATGAAAGTAAAAATTAGAACTTCAGCAGGGATTTCTGAAAGATTTAGAAGTGATATCTGGGTCAAGCAAGGTTTCCATTTGTCTCCTACTCTTTTTGGTTTATATATTGACAAGCTTGAAGAGTGGCTAAATTCGCAAGGGGGTGATGGTATCCATTTGAGCAAGTTTGTTATAAGGCTTCTTTTTTATGCAGATGACCTTATAATGATTGCTAAATCGTCTCTTGGTTTGCAATAGCACTTATGTTCCCTTGATAATTTCTGTGAAAGGGAGGGGATGGAAGTCAATATTAGCAAAACAAAAGTAGTGGTTTTCTCTAACAAAAGAAAGCATAACCAGCATAATTTCTACTTTGAAGGCAGCAATCTATAAGAAGTTGTAGACTACAAATACCTCATAATTGACTTCAATAGAAATTTAACTTGGGATGGTTGTAGAAAGAAAAGAACTTTGGGGAGTTGGAAAGCATTTTATGCTCTTCAAAACTGGTGTAGAGAGGAAGGGATGTGGGACTGGAAAACCACTCTAACTCTTTTTGGGCTTCTAGTGATTCCGGTGATTCTCTACGGTTGTGAATTGTGGGCCAGCAGCACAACCGACATGCAGTGGAAACAAATTGAGAAAAATCAGAAGTGTTTGATTACAAACAAATTCAAAATTAAAAGTGTAGTTCCTTTTGCTATCTTGTTAAGTGAAGCAGGGGTTGCTCCTATTGAAGCAATTGCTATGGTGCGAGTCATAATACATTTGAAAAAAAATTGAAAATGGAAGAGGTAGATGGCCTAGGGCTGTGTTTAATGAAATATTTTGCAAAAAAAAGAAGACTTTGATGCGAAAAAAATCAAATGGTTTAGTAAATGGGGTATTTTTTTGATCATGTGTCCTACGAACAGTAAAGAGATAAAAACTTTTGTTATGGATAAGTTCCACAAATGTACTTGGGAGAAAGAGTTAGGGAGAAAGAAGAAGTACTACATTGAAGAGTTTAACCCGACTCATAATCTTCAGCAAAAAGTGTACACAGGGGGAAATATTTCTTGGAGATATAAAATTATTATTGCTCAATTAAGGACTAATTCTCATCAACTCTGTTGTGAAATAGGGGGCTGGAAAAGGCCAAAATAAATTTCGGAGGAAAGAGTGCGTATTTTTTTCTCTTCCGGAAAAGTGGAAACAGAAAAAAGTTTCATTTTAGAATGTGAGGCCTTCAAAGACAGTAGCGAAAATTATGCAGGTATTTTGGCAGCTAGCTCCTAGGATAATCTATTCAGTGAAGAGTTTGTTGAGGAGCTGGGAGCATTTATTGTAAAACTCCACAAGAAAAGGGTCGATTACAAGAGCCATATGGAGAGGCAATCAGTCCCATAGGCTATTTTTAGCCTCGTGGATGTTAAAATTACTTTATTTCTTTTCTTTCTTTGTGAGGTTTTGGTGATTGTGTTTCTCAATGCACCAAAAGGAAATAATTTTATAGAAAATGAAATAAAAACAAAGGATATGTTGTACATATTACATTGATTGGAATCATGTGTAAGGAATCTGGAATTTCATGGTCTAAATTCTGGATTTAAATCTACATTGAAATGGAAGTAAATAGAGCATGTTAATCCTGACCAAGGCGTGTACAAATCCTAAGGTTAAATCGCTAGAGGAATATTACATTTGGGCATTTGCATTGGGGTTTGTGGAAGTCATAGTCCATTCGTAATCCAAATGTGTATGCATCTAAGTCATCAACATCTAAAGCACCTAAGTCAATTGTTAAGGCATAAGTATATGAAATAGTAGAGATAGAGTCAGAGCAATATTATTAGCGAGTTTGAGTTTGAGAGCTTATTGCAGAGCCCACTACTCAAGATTCAGTTGTGGTTCAAGAGTAAGCATTCGTCCAATAACCTGTTGAAGGAACATCGGGTGATTAGGCTAGGGACCTTGATGTCAAGTAAGGAAGGATGCCAAAATAACCCTAAGAAATGATGCTTCACTTGATATATAAATAGAGGCCACTTCATCATAACATTATTACATACTAGAATTCCTGCAACAAAGGAAGGGATTTATTTAGAGTGAAAGACTGGCTACCCTATTTTTTGTATGGTTTTTATAGAGGTAATAAAAGTGCTTAAGAAAACCCTTGAAAAACCTAGCTCTTAATAATGATAGAATTGACCCGTATGAAATTATAGGGAGGTTGAGGGCATACGTGCAAAGGATCTACCCTGACGTTATTTTGATCATGCATTCCCATATTCCAATTGCAATTTCTATGAGGACTCTAAAATCATACTCCAAGCTCTGACTTAGTTCTGCAAGCTCTAGCTCAGTACTAAATCTCTTTCAATGCTCAAAAACTTAAACCTACCCTACAAAATCAACTTGTCAATACAATAGGTCAAATATGCATCAAGGTTAGAAGACAAAATTAGATTTGTAGAAAACTACATAGTTCATAGTTCACTGAGCATGTTTGGGCACTAAAGAATAAGAATTGGCATGCTTTGACGTTTCCATAGAATAAAATTTTGGGAAAGGGTCGCCCTGTTACAAAGTGAGCTTATAGAATAAACAAATCACTTCATTTTTTATTTCACAATATGTCTTTCACCATATTTTTATTTTTAATTTAGTTAAAAATATTCTAAAATTATATATATATATAATGAATTATGGTATAATTGGGCATGTGATCATGGAATTTTATTTTGTATTGGACTACATACCAACATCCATCTATCTAACTGGGATAATACTACTAATGAAAAATAACAATTTACAAACCCAAGTAAATGCATTAACTTTGTAGAATTATCATTTTAGATATGGATAGTCTGTCTCACTTGCAACACCAAATAGTTTGTCACACTTGCAACAAAAAACCTACGTTGTCTCAAGTGTGATGACTTATAAATAATATGTCACAATTGTGACACACAACAAATATGTTGTCGTAATTATGATGAATACGAGAACCAAAACTAAAAAAAATGGCATTTTGCTACAGTATGGGCCATACTGTCAAACTATGTCATCACAATTTACTCCTATATGTGGTAGTAAAAAGTGACTTTTATTCATAGGATTGATGGAGTATATCAACAAGAATATGGAGGTGTTATAACACATTCAAAGACCAATCATGTGGAGTTTTTTCTTTTGTAGCATGCATGGATCATAGTTTAGTTTATTTGTAATATTTATTATTTTAGTAGCAAGCAATGTGGTGGAATTACACGAAAAAAAACCATTTGAGTTTTCAATAATCTAGACACATACAACATTAATAAATTATTATGAACCATCGCCACTGAATAAAAGAAAGTCAATTTCGAGTAATAAAAACAGAAAATCAAGTCATGAGCGTTGGGTTCAAGAAGTAGATATACCCAATCTTCAAAAGTGTCTCAATTTCCCTTTAAACACGCAATTATCGTTACCTACCACTTTACAGATAGATTTTTGGGAGAGACAACAAAACTGGAGAAGAGAGTTGTGGAGGGGACTAGGATGCCTATTTTTCTATAAAGGAGAGGGAGACACCCTTGATCCAAGAAAGTGGTTTAGGATATGTGCCTTGGTATATAAAAGGCAAGGAAGATATTGGATCATCCACAAAGATGCTTAGAGAGAGTGGGCTCATGATTCGAAGATAGAGAGACTCATTGAGGAGGAAAAACACAGGATTAGTTCCCATATTCCTTTGTTGTTGTACATGACAAAGAGATATGGAGGAGTTCTTTCAACAAGGGAGTCATTAGTTGGAGATGGAGATGGTGGTTATTAATACTACCATGCCTCAAATTCACATTTATCCATGATGATATGGATCACTATTGTATTTCGGTGGTGAGTCATATGGTAGTGTGTTTCCTCTATTATGAGTAGGATAGGATGTTTAACGATATTCTTAGATGTTGCTAATATTCAAGGTGGATGCAATTTTGTGATGATGTGAGTTCATATGTATTTGGTGCTATGATAAAATTAACTATCTAATTAGATGGATACATAGAGGGATTCAACACATGAAGGTATGCATGGTTTTTCACAGTTAGATGATAGGTAGGCAAGATCCAGGGTTTAACATGTATTTGATAGTTGACTTCAATTGGTGATGTTGTAGGAATTAATAGAAATTTTCTACTACTGATCTATTCGAACTGAAAAAAATAAAAAAATAAAAAATAAAATAAAAAATAAAAAATAAAAAATAAAAAATAAAAATAAAAATAAAAATAAAATAAAATAAAATAAAAAAATAAAAATAAAAATAAAAAAAATATATATATATATTTAAAATTTAAAAATTTAAAAAAAAAAAAGGCGATTACAAATTTCCTCTACTATAATGCATAATGGAAATCGCAATTTAAAAACACATGCAATGGATTGTAACCATTAAAACACCACGGGAACATAATGATTTACAATGGAACCCAATTGGGAAAATCCCCTCTGTTGCTTTTCATTGACTAGATGAGAATGAGAAACTATTACAATGTCTTGCTTCGATCCTGAAGCAAAACCATGCACTGTAAACCAGTACTCCTGCTAACTATTATGCTCTGGCAAACACTTATCCAATTCAAAGCCCCAACTTTCTCCTATTTCCTTGCACAATCTTGTAGGAAATGAGCTCCTATAAGATAGGATTTTTTTCCTATTTTCTTGCACAATTCCCAAGGAATGATTCACCTAATTAACTACCAAGCTTATACATTCAATTAGTATACAAATGATAATTACAATATGTCTTTTCCTCAACTCCATCTAGGAAATTTAAATTTTATGCATGTCTGGACTATTTTGAGTTGATTGACTAGTTTAACTAAGAGATCACTGAGTTAACAATGATTCTACTAATCAAATTACCTTCAACTGAATAAACTAATGATTAGAGCTTAGTTAACTAATTTCAACTAAAATTAACTTAACTATATTACTAAATCTTAGCAATCAATACATGCACAACTCTAATCTTAGCCTACAAACTCAAATTTACTCATATAACTAGGAGACAATACCATTTCACTTTAGATAATTAAAATCTAAATCATCCTGCTGATGTGGAAAATTGAATTACTCAATTTTACTAAGGCATGAGTCAAAATTGAACCTTTTCTTGCTAAAATTTCTAACATTCCCTCTTAGCAAGAAAAGGGCCTTGCACAACCCCAATCCAACTCCACTGGAATGTATTGTAGAACTAACTTTCACTATTGTTATTTCTATTGCAACAATTGAAAATTGAAAGTATCTAAAATATTGAATCAATTGTGTCTGTGAGTTGCTAATATCACCTGAGTCTCTGCCTACTACTAGCCTATATTGTCTATTGGGAAAATTTCATTTGGCCTCATGCACTACTATCAATACTATTTTGCGCTTCTCAGCATCTCATTACAACTAGTCTGCAACTATCGCTTAATATCTAACTGCATCAACTAACACTAATAATTTTTCTACTAAATATTGTGGACCCCTGTAGCAAGGGTAATGATTTATGAGAAGATTATACTGCAACTACTACTTCTCTCCTATGGACCCTGCCCAAATATTTGAAACCATGGGACTAAGGCTCTACATCGCCCCACCTCACTCCTGGAAGTATAGTTGCATGCATGACAAAATCTACCTCTATATTGTAGATATTTTTCACTCTAACCCCAATATGTTTCACTTTCCCAACAACTACATGTTTTAGAAAGGCTTTCCCCTTACCAAAAACAACATAATATCCTTTGTCCTCATAAAAAAAAAAAATCTTCAACCCAGGTACATACATAACATTTTGCAGATGAAGAAGGGAACCTAACTCCCTCTTCAAGGTGACAGTTCCAATTCCTTTGACATAATACCTCCCATCATATCCAAACTCTATATGCAATTGGATATTCCTCTCCTCTAGGATACTAAAGAATCCATTGCATCATGTCATATGGAATGAGGAACCAGAATCTAGGTGCCGCTCACTCCCTCTCATTGTGCTTTCCAAGAAAGAAAATAGGGTAAAATATAGTTTGAGTTAAGATTCCAAGTCATCTCCTCCTGCTCCTGTTTCAGGCTCCTTGTTGGATTTCCTGTGACAACACTTGGTTGCATAGTGTCCATATTCATGTAAGGGAAAACATTTTATTTTATTAAGGTCCTTCTTCTTTCCTTTGTTCTGGTTGGACTCAGACTTCCCTTGGGCCTTCTTTCCCTTAGCATTGTTTTTGTTTCCAACAAGAGAAAAATCATCTTCCTCCTCATCTTTTGATGTTACTCAATCTCTATTGTTCCTTCAAATTTCTTCCTACACCAAATTAGACCAAATTCTCTCCCAATTTGGTAATTTATCCCTTCCATTTACAAATTCCTAGTAGTTGTGCTAGGATTTTTGGAGGCAAAGGAGAGCTAGGCTCACTAGAAAAAAGGATGGAAAATTTTATCCTACTCCACGAAGTTCATCTCAACAATGAGTGAATCTATAGAGGTAATGTGGAATGGTTTCATGTTTCTGCATGCAGATGTTTTTGAGCTTTTCCCTCAATGCCAGTTTCCTGACATCACTTCCATTTTAGAGTAACTCTATGAGGGTATTCCACATACAAAATGGATTCTTTTTCCATGTTAATTCGTATACTATGTGGTCTCTCACACCCTCGAGGATGGTCCTCTTAGCTTTTGCGGTATCCTTCTTCCAATGGGATAACTATTGTGCATCTGATACTGTTAGTTTTGGAATGTTAGTTTTGGTGTACTCTAGCACTCTATTATCATCAAGTATAACTTCCATCATGTCCTTCCAATATATTAAATTCAAGCTTCCCTCTAGTGCATACTCAAATCTCAATCTGTTGAAAGAAATTTTCCTGCACATAAGGAAACTGCTTGACTGAATCTGCAAATCAAAATCTTTGAAGGAGAAGATCTATTGATTGGTTTCTAGTGTGATTTTTTCTCTGATACAATGTATAAATTAAAATAAATTTGATACTACTGATGTATTCTAACTGAAAACATGATATTAAAAATTTCCTTTATTATTCCGCGGAATGGAAATCACAATTTAGAAACACATGCAATGACATGCAACCATTAAAACACCACAGGAACACAATGATTTACAGGGGAACCCAATTGGGAAAAACCCCCTCCACTTCTTTTCACTGATCAAAAGAGAATGATAAACTATTACAATGTCTTGATTCAATCCTAAAGTACAACCTACATTATAAACACGTTCTCCTGATGACTGCCCTGCTATGGCCAACGCTTAGCCAATTCAAGGCCCCAACTTGCTCCTATGTCCTTTCACAATCCTGGTGGAAAATAAATCCTAAAAGATAGGATTTGTTTCCTATTTTCTTGCGCAATTCCAAAGGAATGATTCACTTTCTTAACTAACAGACCTATACACTCAACTAGTATAAAATTAATAATTACAATGTACCTTTTCCTCCACTCCAGTTAGGAAATTCGAATTCCATGCATGTCTGGGATAATTTTAGTTGATTTACTATTTCAACTGAGATATCACTGAGTTAACAATAGTTCTACTACTCAAATGACCTTCAACTAACTCAAATAATGACTAGAGATAAGCTAAATAAGTTCAACTAACAATAACTCAGCAAGATTGCTAAATCTTAGCAATTAATACATTGACAACTCTACTCTTAACCTACAAACTCGAATTCCTTCATCTAACTAGGAGACAAGACCTACTCTAGCTAACTAAAATCCAATTCATCCTACTGATGTGGAAAATTTAATTGCTTAATTTGACTAAGGTACAAGTCAAAATTGATCCTTTTCTTGCTACAATATATAACACTCGTTCTTAGCAAAAAAATTCCTCTGTACAACCCTAATCCAGCTCATGTGGAGTGTATTGTAGCACTACGTCTCACTGTTATTGTTGCTACTGCAACAAATGCAAATAAGAAGTATCCAAAATACTGAATCAATTGTGTTTTTGAGCTACTATTGTCACTTGAGTCTCTGACTACTACTAGCCTACACTGTCTTCTGGGAAAACTGCATTGTGCCTCATGCACTGCTATAAATATTGTTTTGTGCTCCTTAACATATGGTTTCAACTAGTCTACAATTTTTTCTCAATATCTGACTGCATGAACTTACATTGATTCTTCTGCTACTGAATATTTTGGGCCCTTGTAGCAAGGGTAAGGATCCATGAGAATATTATACCGCAAGTTCTATTGCTCTCCTATGGACCCTGTCCAAATCCTTGTAACTATGGGACTAAGGCTCTAAATCACCACACATCACTCCTGGAGGTATAGTTGCATACATGGTGAAATATACCTCTAGCTTGTAGATATTTTTCACTCTAACTCCAATCTATTTCACTTCCCTGGTGGCTACATGTTTCTGAAGGGCTTTCCCCTTATTGAAAACAAAATCATAGCCTCTGTCCTCCAATACAGCTACAAAAATCAATTTTTTCTTCAACCCAGGTACATACATAACATTTTGCAAATGAATATTGGAGCCTGACTCCCCCTTAAAGGTGAAAGTACCAATTCCTTTGGCATTATACCCCCCATCATCTCCAAATTCTATATGCAGTTGGAAATCCTTCTCCTCTAGCCTACTGAATGCTTTTTTGCATCCTTTCATATGAAATAAGGCACCAGAATCTAGGTACCAATAACTCCATATTCTCATGCTTTACAAGCAAGAAAAGAGGGTAAAATATAGCTTGAATTAAGATGCAAGGGCATCTCCTCTTGCTCCTAATTCAAGCTCCTTATTGGATTTCCTGTGTGGAAACTTGGTTGAATAGTGTCCATATTCATGGTAGTGAAAACATTTTATTTTATTGAGGTCCTTATTCCTGCCTTTTTTCTAGCTGAACTCAACCTAATCTTGGGCCTTCTTTCCCTTATCATTACTTCCTTTTCCAACTAGAGAAAATTCCTCTTCCTCCTCAACTTTGGATGTTACTCCATCTCTATTGTTCCTTCAAAATTATTCTTACACCAAATCAGACCAAAGTATCTCCTAATTTGGTAATTTGTTCCTTCCATTTATAGATTCTTGGTAGCTATGCCATGATTTTGGGAGGCCAAGGAGAGCTAGCCTCACTAGCTCTGAGGATGGCACATTTTCTCCTACTCCTCCATGTTCATCTTGACATTGAGTGAATCTGGAGAGGTAATGTGGAATGGTTTCATTTTTTTGCATGTGAATGTTTCTAAGCTTGTCCCTCAATGCCAAATTCTTCGCATCACTTCTATTTTGAAATAAATTAGTGAGGGTCTTCCACAAGATAGAAATTGGAGTCTCTTTACCATGTAAATTCGAGACTATGTGGTCTCTCACACCCTCCACGATAATCCTCTTATATTTTTTGGTATCCTTCTTCCACTAGGATAACTACTATGCATATGATATTTTAGGTTTCAAAATGTCATTTTTGGTGCACTTCGGCACTCCATTATCATTGCGTAAAAATTCCCTCCTATCCTTCAAATATATGAAATTTGAGGTTCCCTCCATATCATAATCCAATCTCAATCAATTGAAAGACATTTTCCCACACAGAAGAAAATAACTTCATTGAATCTGAAAATCAAAATATATGAAGGAGAAGATTTATTGATTGTTTTCTAGTGGGAATTATGCTCTAATACCATGTAGAAATCAATATAAATTTTCTACAACTAATGTATTTGAACTAAAAATAAGAGATTACAAATTTTCTCTACTATTTTGTAGAATGGAAATCACAAATTAGAAACACATGAAATGACATGCAACCATTAAAATACCACAGGTTTTATCACACATAATTTTTTAATTTTTGATTGATAGGGTCACTCATCTAGGTTTCATTTTGTCTCATAAGGTTGATTCATGAAATCGATGAAAAATGCACAAAATGGTCTTTATCCTAAGTCTAGAATAGTCCATTGGTCACGCAATCATGGTCAAATATATAAAAATCCACCTTAGGTTCACATGCATTAGTTTTTAGCCACATGTCTGATTTTTCACGATTCTGCGGCGAATTCTATGCAAAACAGGTGATTTTCGCTACAGAATCATGTGATCATTCTGCAGCAAATCTGTCAAATTTATAACTGAGAACGCGCAAAATCATGTTTTTCTGCAACATTGTTTGCAAATTTATGAGTTGTCAAATTATGAGTGGATTGAGGTCATGCTGGTCAAGTTAGGGTCAATATTTAAGGATTTGAGCATGTTTGTTCATCAATTACTATCCTTTTACGAATTTCATCTCATTCTCTTTCTTTATTTAGCTTTCATTCTCCACACTCTTTTCTTCCATCCTTATAAAAAACTATTCAAGCAGCTCATTATCTCTGTTATCCATTTAGAGTCTAGGTGTTGTCATACTAGCCACTTAATCCCCAAGCAGCTTGTTGTCATCTAGTTTTGAATATGCACGTGTGAGTTTCTAAAAGAGGTCAGCGCTACAAACAAAGAAGATGGCGACGCAGAGGAAGACAAATAAAGGAGGCCTACCATTCAGATATGAGCCTATAAATCCAAAATTAATCATGGAAGATCATATTTTCATGGATTTTTTCATCGAGACATGTTCCATGCATTTCTGCCAGGAGCTACAATGGGGATTTGATGTGTTTTTGGATTGTTTGAGTTGTTGGTTTCAAGAGAAATTTGCAGGAAACTGAAGATGAGTTTCAAAAGTCTGAATGAGGTTATTGTTAAGAACAGAACAAGTAACAATAACCTCTTTCAATTTTCTCCCAGGTGCTACCAATTTGGAGATTCGAAGTTTCCTTTGGGACCTATTTTCAGAATTCAGAATTTTCTTGTTTTATACATGATTTTATAATGCCAATTCCGGATAGCTAGAGATGGTTTTCAAAAAAAAAGACAAGTTTTTCTTCTAAACATTCTTATATACAAAAACCTCCTCCCAATTTGGAACAACTATCAAGGATCAAGAGATAGGAGCTCATGATTTCAGCCTTATTTTTCATAAAAACGGAGTCATTTTTATTGGTAGATGAACTTGTTGAAGGTGAAGACATTGTTTCTTGAGGAGGGTAAGAGGTATTTTGAACCAAATTTTCCTTATCATGCTTCATCCTATCATCTCACATAACCATGGACCTTTTCTAGGCCTAAAATCCAAATTCTGTGAAGTTTGTGGGCAATTAGGCAATTCCGCAGCATGTCCCAGGCTTGAAGCCCAGTTTTTGCTGCAGAATTGTTGAAGATGTCTTTTTGGTTCAAAACCACCAATTTTGACTTGTTTGAGGAGCTCTAAGGCCTGTATTTAAATTTTTTTTTACCACTCAACACCATCCACTGATCAGAAGTAGTAGGAGTATAGCACAAGTGGCCTAAATTTCTTCGCTACGAAATCTTGCTGCAAAAGTGCCTAAAAAGCTCTGTTTTTGAGGCGAAATAAGTTTTTGGAAATGACCGAAGGATAAAGAGGTTTTTTAATGCTTATTTTCCATATCAAATATCAAAGTGTATCAGAGGAGAGATTTTTTGAATAGAAAAACTCATCACAAGGGTGTTTTGGAGATGCCAACTCATCATGTTGCCACATCATCAACATAACAGTTTATAATCAAAATCTAAAGAACAGTTCCTAAATTCTAGCCACTATGTTTTATTTCTAAATCATGTTCTCTGCCAACTCATAAGGTTTCCCTTTCAATAAAGCCTTTCTATGTATGGAGTTTAAATAGTTATTTAAGGTAATAATGAGTGAAAGACTCATATTATCTTTCTAATTCTCGAAAACAGAACTATCTCTACTTTTCCGCCTTGTAATCAGTTGTTAGTTAGATTAGATGTCCTTGAATGTATTCAATGATCTGGCTCAGCTGGCAGATATGATGTAAAGGTACCTAATTCTATAAATAGTGAGAGGAAAGAGTTTGAGAGGGTTGGGAGGTGATTACTTGACACTGCCACTGTTGTAATTTTTTAATATCAAAAATATACAGTTACAGCATGCCTATTTCAGAACTGAGATTCTTCTCTATATTCTTATGTAAGTTTGTTCTATCAGTATTTTACTTTCTTTCCAGTGTTCTAGTTGTTTAATCACTTGGAATTCATGATTACATGCTCCAACTTCTTGTATACACCTAGTATGTTGTTTTGTCATGTTTTATTAGTTTGCTTATGTATAATCACTTGGAATTTATGGTGACCTGCTCCAACTTCCTGTATGCATATAGATTGTTGTTTTTTCCTTCATGTGTGGCTTTATAAGAATATAATTGCCTCAGCTTCCATTAGATAAGTTGACTTGTGACTTAGTTTTCATATCGACTCCATAAGCCCAATGGTAGTTATTAGTTTACATCTTTCACCTACACAAAAAACAACAAAATTCAATCCAATTCATAGTTCGCCATCTGCTTTCAAGTTATTCGTTGAATATCCTTTATCGTTTTGAGAGAGACGTCTCAGACTGGAAAGGCTAATTTCCAGTTACAAGTTGGTTTGAAATAGTTACTCCAAGTTGACCATTGAAGCAGCCCAACCTGACACAATTTGGTGATAACAATAGGAACAAAACTATTTACATGGGAACCCAACTGGGAAAACCCTTCCACAACTTTTCATTAATTAGATGAGAATGAGAACCTATTACAATTTCTTGCTTCGATCCTGAAGCACAACCTACACTGTAAACATGTTCTCCTGTTGATTGTCCTGCTATGGCCAACACTTACCCAATTCAAGGCCCCAACCTACTCCTATTTCCTTACAAAATCCTAGAGGAAATTAGCTCCTAAAAGATTGGATTTTTTCCTATTTACTTGCGCAATTCCCAAGGAATGATTCACCTGCTTAACTGTCAAGCTTGTACATTCAACTAGTATACAATTGATAATTACAATGTACCTTTTCCTCCACTCCAATTAGGAAAATCAAATTCCATGCATTTCTGGGCTATTTTTAGCTAATTGAATAGTTTAACCGAGAGATCATTGAGTTAACAACAATTCTAGTAATCAAATGACCTTCCACTGACTCAACTAATGACTAGAACTTAGTTAACTGAGTTCAACTAACAATAACTCAACTATATTTATAAATCTTAGGAATAAATACATGCACAATTCTACTCTTAACCTAAAAAATCGAATTTACTCATCTAAATAGGAGACAAGACCATGTCACTCTAGCTAACTGAAATCCATGTCATCTTGTTGATGTAGAAAATCGAATTACTCAATTTGACTAAGGCGCAAGTCAAAATTGAGCCTTTTCTTGCTACAATTTCTTACATATGTGAGCTTGTTGGTTGAGGTGTTGTTGAGGATGGTAATGATTTTGAGTGAGGAAGCATATAAGGCCCTCAACATGATGGATGCATGTTCCCTCTTCATGATCAAGATGGAGATTGCAATGACATCATCGAAAGTATGTTAGTTTAGTACCTATGTAAGGAGCCTCTCTTAAAGGCCATTTATTAGTAGGTTTTAAATTAATTACAGGAGCAATCAAAGAGGATAAGGTCGGTTTGTAGTTAAAGGATCTAATGGAAGTTTTCTAGACACCCCATCTAATGAAGGTATACAGTCAACAAACAACCTTTTGAATGTGCTTTTTAAAGCTATTTTTATTTTTAAAGTTCTATGTACTATTAGTATAATTGTAATATAAATATTTGTGTAGAAACAATAAGATTGAAAATACTTTTCTTTGTAGTAAAAGGTTGGGGAATTTTGATGATTGTGCTAATGGGAACATTATCATTTGAAATAATTTATCATCTTTATTTGTAATGGATTTCTCTTTTTTTTCCACCTTTTTTTTAATATTATTATATATTTAATTTTCTATTTTTTAATATTTTTAATGTATTTTTTTGGAAAATTTTGTAATATTATTTATTTTCTTTTAAATCTTTTTTAATTTGTTTTCTAATTTTTTTTGTTTCCTCTTCTTCTTTTTTAATTATGTTTTTTTTTTTTTTCTAATTTGTTTCATGTATTGTTTTTTTTAGCAATTTGTTTAATTTTTTTATTGAAATTTTCAATAAATGTTTTTTTCTAAGATTTTTGAAATGTTTTGTTTTAATTTTTTTAATAATTGTTTAAACTTTTCTAAGTTTTTTTATTTTTTCCTTATTAGTTTTTTTTTATTTTTAATAGATTTTGATTTTAGTTGATTTAAAATGTTTTAATTTTTATGTTTTCTTTTTTTGGCATTTTTTTGTTTTGTTTTTGTTTTAGATGCGTTGTAGCGGCTACAACCACCCTCCAAAATTTTCCATTACTTAGCTTTTGGAGCCCAACCATCTCTTCACAGGAGCTTAACTTGTAATGCTATCAGGTATCTGTGTTTTAACTGATGTTTACCTTTCAGTTATTCTTGTATTTACTTGCTCTCCACTTAGCAATTTTTTCCTAAGTCACAAGCTAACCTTTTCTCTAATTCTTGCACAGAAGTTATGGGCTTTCCTCCAGAAAATGCACAAATCATGGACCTAGCCTTGATCTCATGTTTATAATTTTGCAGTCATGACTGGCAGCCTAGCCTTAAGCTTGGGAATTGCGCAGTCATGACAAGCAGCCCAGCACTGAGCCCAAAAACTGTGCAATCACTAACTGAGCTCAGAAACTGTGCAGTGCACTTAGTCAGGAGTTGTTAGTTCCCTGGAATTACGCAATCCTTCATGGTGATGTGCATGGCAAGTTTTCACAGAAAAAGAAAAAAAGAAAAAAGAAAATAACATCCCTAAAGTTAGGGATCTATTTTAGTAACCTGAAGGAAGCACACTTGCTTTTTTTGGAAAGTGCCTCGATGTGTCGCTTTTTCCTTTAATTTTTGGCATGTGCGTCATAAACCCTAATTTCTCAAATCTATTTAATCAACACCCCTAGAGCTCATTCTCTCATTCGATCTTGGAGCTCTAGCATTCCCGAGGAGATCAAGGAACCTTCGGTGCGATTGTCGTCGCTTTTTCGGGTGAGTTTTGCAGTTATCGCTTTTAGTCATTTTTTTGTCATTTTTTTATGGTTGGCTTGCATGAGTGTCGTTTTGCTTATTTATTTGCTTGCATGTTGGCAGTTTAACTTGCTTTATCTTGTAGAAGTTTTGTTTTCCTTTCATAAGTGTTGCATCGGTTTCTTCATTTTTGCATCGATGGTCGTCGTTGGGGTGACTCTCCTCACCGATCTCATTCATTTCTCATTTGTTTAGTTTTTTCACTTGATTTGTCTTGTTTCATCAATACTTAATCAGATCTACACTTAATCCTTCACCATCTCTCATATCTGCTCCTTTTTCACACTTCCATTGGGCATATATGTCTTCCCCTTGGCCGGAATTTACTTTGCCCATCTAGGCATTGCGTAATATTAAGGCCCAAGCTTAGAGCTTGGCCTCTGGAATTGCGCAATGAAAATTAAAAGCTAGCCTCTCTACGCATTGTGCAGTTCCAGGCCTCGGCCTCCTTCCTTGTCCAATGAGACTGCGCAATGCACAGTCTCTCCCAGCTCACTGCCCAGGGTGAACAGTGCATTGTGCAATCTCAAGCCACAAGCTTCGACCCTGACTGTTGGGATTACGTAGTGCACAATTTCTCCATCCAATCAAACCCTCTTCCCACCGATAATTATGCAATCCTTTAAGTATGTTTCTCAGTGTGTTGCATGAACATGTCCTAAAAGTATTTTTGCTTATAACTGATATTTTCTTGTCGTGAGTGTCTTTTCTTTCCCACGGGTACAACAGTTGTTGAGAACCTCTCCAACGGTCACTTTCACAATGGCATCCAAGAGACATTCCTGAAAGGAAATCATTGAAAGAGGTATTCGGGAAGTAGTTGAACAAGTTCTAGTGAACCTACGAGTTTACGTGGACACTCAGTTGCTTATAGAGAAGGGATCAAAACTAGCATGGCAGCAGATCAAAGATTATTTCACAAAGGAATTCCAGGCAGACTTAAAGGACCAGCATGTGTATCTCAACATCATGCAATCATGGCTTTACAAGGTTGCATGTAGGTATCCAATCTTCCCATGTGCTGATGTGATCATATGGGTTTTCTTGAACATTGATGTGAAAACTATGACATTGAGAAATAGCAGCGGGCATAATCTTGCTACATTCCTGACAGCAGATTTCAACCAAATATATCATCTTCCGAGGCCATTGAATAACATGGGCTCATTATTCTATGCCACTCACAACTACATGAACACAAGAGATATCATCAAGAGTTGGGTGAAAGATCCAATGTAGTTCAGGCAGACACCCGCCCACATGTATAAGACAAAATCACCCAGGAAGGCCTATCAACTTTTAATCATACTAACCTACAGAATATATGGACAGCCAGACACAAAGACCTTTCCTGAGGGGTGGGATATCTTGTTGAACCAGGTAGTGAACAAGGGGTAGTTGTTCAACTGGTCATATCTTTTGGCTCATCAGTTGAGATTCCATCTGACAAAAGCTCACAATCCACCCAAGGGCGAGCAAGCAGGATTCTACATGTTTGCATACTTACTGGATGCAATCTGTGCATAGAATCAGTTCCCTGTCACGAACAGGACATGGACACTAAGAGAAATTATTGGACATATCTATTGCAATCTACTCTGGGATTGAAATTATCGCGGAGTCATTAAGTAGCTTACTGATCACTTCATCAACCCACTTTATAGGATCATCTTTCAGGAGGACCCACTTTGCATGTCACGAGAAACTATGGAGGTGATATAAAAGAGTGTTGATTGGTTCGCTTTACCAGATGGCACATTGATGAGAGTATTCAGTGGGCAGAAGTTGCCACATATTTTGCCAAGATATGTCACCAAAAAACTTCTCATGCAAGAGGTATCTTATCATATCTTCACATGGTTGTCATCAGCACTGCATAGGACGAAGAAGGCACCATGTTTAACTCTTCCTTTGAAGTTCAGATTATACGAGATTAAGAATCTCAAGATCACAGATGTCAAAGGGAAATCCATAGTCATATTCAAGTTCGACACAAAGAGTTACAATCTGTATGATCCGAGGGGATTTGCAAATACATACTTCAACCAGGTCAGCGGGATATATCAGTGGTTGGAGGAGGAACCATGGAATAATTGTTATAGCTCCTCCTAACCTCATGAGATGATCAGTATGTTTGGAACTTCTCAAGTCGTTTCGCAAGCGGTAACAGTTCCAGAAGAAGCACCAACAATAGGTAGTGGTCCAATGCAAGACAAAGGAAAGAGGAAGGTAGCATACACTATAGAAGAGGAACAAAGCTGGAAAATGAAAGAAGATATTCTCACTGAGAAAGTAGCTTTGGAAATCGAATCAAAGAGGGGAAAGAGGCAGTAGAGAGAAGAGAAGAGAAAGAGAGAGAAGAAAATCTTGGAAGAAGTAGTGCAGAAAGCACATAGAGAAGAAAAAGATTTGAAGGAAGAATGGGAGCTTAGAAGAAGAGAACAAGTGGAGAGACAGAAGAAAGAAGAGGAAGAAAGGCAATGTGTCACGACAGAAGATATGGAACCTTTACAGGTTGAAGAAGAGATATAGGATCAACCGGAAGCAGAAGGTGTGAGCGAACAAATGTAGGAACGAGAGTTTTCTCAAGAGCTTGAAAACTTGATTGAGTTGCAAACATGAAAGTGGGACCGAAGTCACAAGATGAATATGTGGACCTGATGTCCAGTGCACCTCAGGCCACCTTTCAGACTCTACCACCTTCAATCACATAGCAAGAACCGAGTGAGGAAGGGGAGGTAGTTCCCCTTGATGATGATCCGATCATGGATGTGTACAATCTGTCATTTGATGAACTGCAGAAGAATATTGTAAAAACATGGAGAAAGACATTCTTGTTTGATAATGGATCACTTGCATTCATGAGAGAAATGGTGATAGTGGCAGACACCAGCAAGAATCCAAACGTCATTGTTGATGCTAGCTTTCCCTTCGCAGGAGAAGGAAGATATAACACTCACTTCTTAGTGGACGATAATAAGCAGTTGGTGTAGAACATACGGGAACTTTGGCAAGAGAATGAACAACTCTGTGTAGCAGCGCGGAATGCACCTTCTTCACAGGTCTACTGCGAGGAGATAAGAGCAGTGATACTTGTTGAAGTATCTACACTTGGAGACACTATGCAGGATCTTTATGAGGATTTGGTGACCGTACATAAGGTATTTGTCCTCTTGAATGACTTGCAACGGAAGATCAGATAGTTTTTCAGAATCCTTAAGAATGTACATATTACCATCACCGTCATGCATGAGTGGACGATGTGATACATGGCCACGTTGCTTACACTGGTAAACAAGATGAAGTTGCAGGAAAAGTTACAGAAATCTAGAGTTCAAATGCTAATCCAGAATAACAAGCATCTCGCCTCATTCATTATTCAAACCGCATATGTACGGATATACACCAGTTTCAATTTCATGGTGAGAACCCATGGGATACCATCAGTTGGTACACTCACCGAGGCTAGACATAAACAGAAATTCTATCAGGAGATTGTTCAGTACCTGAAGCCGCTGGAGCAAATGGAAACCCAGTAGGACATGGAGATAAACATACAGAATTTTCAGACCTACACTGGTGGCCTGGTTCATATCAAAACAATTTCTCCCCTGTTTGAGAAAGAAGTGAAGACTAGTTCTAAGAGACTGTGCCCGAATGCGTTGGAGGCAAGAGTCCGCTTCCAGCCTAACATTATCTCGAAGTTTGGGGAGACCGTCTCACAGTACCAAAATTGGCACAAGTATGTCACCGAGAGACATCAAGTCCAAGATGCCCTCCTTGAGTTCACCCCAACACCAGCATCATAGTATTTTGTCTTGTTAGGCTTTGAAGTTGCCTCTACCCTATTTTTCTTATATGGGTACGAGTGGAAATTTTAATATTATTTGTAATTATTGTGTAAGTGAAATTCCATGTCTCCATGATGGAATGTGAAGAGTAATATGTAACGAGAGGAGTCATGAGGGGAGTCCAAGAGTCACAAAGGGGGCATACTATGAATCACCCCCCTTTGGTTATAAATGCAACCTCATAACTCTTGTAAAGGACTTTTTCAGAGCCAACCTTTTGGCTAGGCTTAGGATTAGAAATGGCTTGGGATTTTTGCGTCATCCTTGATGTATCCATAGCGTAGAGGGAGTATACTTATTTGGGAGGATTAGGTCTTGTTGAATTCACTTTCCACTATTTGGGAAAGTGGTTCGTCATGTTGTATGCATGAATGGAACTTTCACTTATAATAAAGTCAAAGTCAGCACGTCTTCATGCATATATTGTAAATGTAATAGGACTATTCTTGGTATGTTTGATATTTATGTTGTTTAACTTACACATATGATTATGAACGATTTCGTTTTCATTTGTACGAATCTTGTTGAATGTGTGCTCATGTTTTAACTCATCACCTTTAACTTGTGGACTATTATGCTTGTTATTTTTTTTTTATGTATTTTTAGCTCATGTGTTCCTTTCATGTTGTGTACTATTACAAGACTCCAAGGGGCACACTTCCTTTTCCATTCGCTGTTAGAACCACTCATGCATCATATTTAATTTCTGCAAGGTCACACACTTGCTCTAACCAAAGACATCATACACCACTCTATGTGTTTTTCGATCCAAGGCATATCATTAAGCACCCCACTGTTGGGACTCTTACTCCAAATGGTGTGAGCTCTAGTTGGGACTTCATACTAGGCAGATCCCCTAAATTTTGGCAGGTCCAGCACTGTCAACAAAAATTTTACTATTATTATTATTTTAATTAATTTTTGTTTGATTTCAAAAAAAAAAATCTAATTTTTATTTTAAATAATTTATTTATATTCCATATGCTATGTTGAGACTTCTCTTAATATGTATGTACAACAAATAGGCTTCCTCTTGCAGAAATTCTAAGCTTTGAGTTGCTTCGTGATGGATCCCTCGGAGGGGGGCCCTCCCCATTCTCTTATGTCTTCCTTTGTGGATGAGTTAAAATGCCTTCGAATTGTTCATTATTGCCATCATGAAGCACCCAAAGCCCAAGGAAGCTTAATCGAAGTTTGTTAAGTGGGTCAAGGACATCCCTTTTGTAGCTCTTCCCAATGGAGTGAGCAGAACCACTCTCGCCTTCTCACATTATGCCCTTGTCAGAAAATTTATGGGGATGTAGTTTTCTACCCAATCTATGGAATCCTAGCTTAAGCATTCCTAGAAGCCAAAAATGAAATGTCATCTTTTACACTTGTGGCATTGGGTTTTTCAAATTTTTATTTGAATTTGATGAAGACGGGGATGTAATATTTAGAAATAGGACATACTTCGAATCCAAGGGAATGTATTTGAACCAGTGGTATCCATACTTTATCCCTAATGAATATATTCCAATGGAAATCCTTTCTGGGTTTATCTCCCCTTGTCTCTCTGGAGTGACGATTGTTTAAGTGCAATTGGGAATGTGGTTGGAAAATACTTGGATCGAGCCAAACTGAATGTTTCTCAGTTCACTTGTGTTAAAATTTATGTGGTGGTAGATCTGGAAAAAAGGGTTTCCCTCAGAGATAAATCTAACCCTAGGAGGGTGGACTCATTGTCAAATATTGGATTATGAACATATTCCCTTCCAATGGTGATTTTTCCACGAAGGCAAACACTTTTCTAGGGATTGCGAAAAATCCCCCGCTGACAAAGGCTCAGATATGCCTAGGAGAAACCTTTGATTCTCATGTTGAAGAAAACCAAGATGGAAGAAAGAGAAGCCAGTATGGAAGCATGAGAAATTTGGAAAGGTAGTGTCAGTATTGCACAGGATGTAAGAGGAGCATCAGGTGGAATTGGTATTTACTATTCATAGATGCATTTTCACTTAGTTGATATTATCATATCTCATTTCTCGATTGAAATCATCTTAGAAAGGAAAGATACCAAAGAAAGAATCCATATTGTTAATGTATATGAACCAGTTTTATATGAAGAAAAAGTATATTATCTCAATAAAAAAACCGAGAAGAATTTTATAACTACATTATGGGTGGTGATTTTAACATCATCCTAAGGTCTGATGAAAAAATAGGAGGATATATTGTTATAGATCCCTTTCGTGAAAGAATGGAAGGCCTCATTAGCGATTATGATCTGGTGGACATCCCTCCTAAAATTGGCAAGTACACTTGGACTAATAGAATAATTGGGACCAACTTTATATCAGTGGGGCTAGATCGATTTCTCAATCATAGCAGTTGGCTGCTGAGGGGCCTGGATTGATATTCATCAATTCTAACCCAAGGGGAATTTAACCATCATCCGATCTCTCTTCATCGAGACCCCCAAGAGAATTTTGGGCCAATGTCGTTTCCATTCAATCTAGTTTGGATAAAGGAATATATATTCTTGTATCTTATCAAAAAGGCATGGCTCACTACAATGACAGACTCTCCCTCTTTTTTATGGGAATCCATGTTGATTTTTAATGTACCTTGGACAAGTGGTTTCCCATGGGTTAGTCTCTACCTAGGGAAAAGTGTACAAAATAACTATTTTCCTAAGTGTGACTTTATAAAGTGAAAGTGACTTTATAAGTGGTAAAGTCAATTTTAAATTATAAAGTGAAAGTGACTTTATAAGTGGTAAAGTCAATGTTAAATTATAAAGTGAAAAGTGACTTTAGACATAAAGTACAATATGGGTATTTTATTTAATGGGTGAGTTAAAAAATAGAAAGTGATAATTAAATTCACATTTATTCTCATCCCTTGATCTAAATGAATCTGAGCCAATACATCTTAGCGTTTCCCAAAAGTCATTTAGGGAACAAAAGGGGGAAAATAAAAGAGAGACTGCATTCATTAATTCTTCATGAGCAATTTGGAGAAAGGAGGCCAGGGGCTAAAGAAAAGTTCTGAAAGAGAAAAATTTTGAAGCAAACTAAAGGAGTGATTTCTGGGCAAATTTGGGCATGGAAATCAATGCATAGAAGGCAACAGAAGGTACAGTATGAACAACATTTAATGCTGTGAGCTTCACACAATTCGAGAGAAGTTTTTCAAGAAAAAAAATACTCACAGTCCGTACAGAATCTGTATAGTACAGTTTGCGTTCGTACAGTACATTATCTCAGCTTTAAGTGGGCACAGAAATCGAGGCAAAGTGGGAACCGTTTCAAGGAGTTTTGGGCTGAAGAGATAAGTTGTATTTTGTTGTTTTGTTTTGTCTGCAAATGTATTTTTCCTAAACTTGAAAGATAAATAAATTTGAAGAGCTCTCTAATAGGTTTTCCCCGGAGAAGATTGAAGGGGTTTTGCCTCAGTCTAAGTTTACCAAAAATCTATGTATTTTTTTATGTGTTGTTGGTCTGTTTATGTCCATATTTATTTTCAGCATGTGTTAATAGTCCCATGTGTTTTAATCTGAAAATTTTATTTCCAGAATTATATATGTTGAATGTAAGTTTATGGGAAAGGGCATTTCACTGAATGGGAGTGATAAGGTGAAATTAAAACCGAGTTAGGATTGCAGGAAACTTTTTAGTCATCAAATTTCAACATGGTATCAAAGCTAAAGGTTGAAAATTGCAGTTTGGAGAAAAAATAGTAGTTTGGGACATCAAACAGTGGTTTGGACAACAAAATGAATTTTTGGAAAACAAACTCAGTTTGGACGGTAAACTGATATTTAGGGACAGGAAGGTGAAATTTCATACAAACTGAAATTTTGGGACACCAAGGTGTGCTGGAAATTTCTTTTCTCCATTTTCTTGGTATTATAAATTTTGGACAGCATTCATGGTCATGTTCTTAAGGATAGAGGATAGCCTAGATAGGATATCCAACTATGTCTTTTGGAAGGACAAAACTCAGAAAGTGTTTGAGGAGGTGACAGTTTGGGACATAGTGCGGCAAGAGGTTGTACCTCCTACTACTGTAGATGAACTTGTTGAATACACAGAAAATAATGCAAAGACAAAAAGGATTTTTATGAAAGTTTGAAGGATCATGTGGTTCCTCACGTGAGAGGAAACACATATGCATATTAGATGTAGACAGCTATAACCACTCTCTATTAGAGTACCAATGAGAGCAAGAAGATGGTACTCAAAAAACAATTGAAGAACAGCAGGATGACAAAGGTTTAAATTGTAGTTCATTATCTTGGCAGTGTCAAATAGGTACGTGATGATTTGACTGTTATAAGTGAGGTAGTTAAACCCACAGAGTTAGTCAGGATATTCATAGCGGTACTTCCTAAATTTTAGGAGGTCTTTGGAGATATTGTTACCTCTAGGTAGAATCTTCCCAATTGGGACAGATTCTGGGATGATTGTGTGCAGCATGAGATATGGAAGGCTGGCAGTGGTGGGGTGGAGATAGAAGATAAGGAGGATGTAGCCTTGACAGCCAGGGGGAAGAACAAAGGGAAGGCCAAGAAAGGGGCCTCGTCATATGGGGCTAATGGAAAGAAGAAGAATAAATATATAGATATGTCCAAAGTCAAATTTTGGGCATGTCAGAAGATGGGACACTATGTTGCTACGTGTCCTAAGAGGAAAAACAAGGGGAAGAAGGGTATTGTAGCTTCAGCAGAGGTGGATCAGTTTTCTTCACAGTTTGACGTAGACTGCATTTATTACTTCTACATCTAGTAGGATTGCATCATCCGACGGGTGGTACATAGACAATAGGGCTTCCCGCCATATGACAGGTGCACGAGAGTTCTTTTTAGAGCTTGCACAGAGGGCACTTGATATTGAGATTGTACTAGGAGATGGCCACACTGTGAGAGTTGTTGGTGTGGGGACTATGACCTTTGAGAGGGATTCTTTGCCTCCTTTGAAGGTCATGGATGTTTTTTATGTTCCGAGGATGAAGAAGAACTTGATTTCAGCGTCTTCTATGGAGGAGAAGGGGTTTGACGTCACTTTATCAAGAGGGAAGGTATTGATGCATCCCAAGGGAGCTTCCATCACTTCGGCCAAAGTTATTGGAGTCTTCTCTGGGAAACTATACAGGTTCATTTTTGAGTCGATAGGAGCATCATTGATTAGCACATTTGGTAGCACTCACACTAGTACCACCTGCGGTAGAGACTTGTGCGAGTTATGGCACTGGAGGATGGCGTATATGCATCATGGAGCTTTGATAGTTCTAAGGGAGATCACTACTGGAGTTCTTGATTTTAGTGTCGAGCATTATGAGGTCTGCAGAGGGTGTGCTTTGGGAAAGTACACCAAGTTACCATTCCCAATTAGCGACAGCAAATCTAAAAGTATACTAGACTTGATTCATATTCATGTTAGTGGTCGTATGTCGCATGTGTATTTGGGTGGTTATGAGTATTATGTCATATTCATTGATGAATACTCCAGGAGGACTTGATAATATTTCTTGAATACCAAGGGTGAGGTCTTCAGTCGCTTTAAAGAGTTAAAATCTCTTGTGGAAAAGAAAATTGGTAGGAAGATTCAGGTCTTGAGGTCATACAATGGTGGTGAGTACACCGATGCTGGGTTTTTTTACTTCTGCGCATAGGAGGGAATTAGGAGAGAGTTCACGGTTCCTTACAACCCCCAGCAGAATGGGGTGTATGAAAGGAATAAGAGAGATATTGTTGGGGATTCTAGAGCGATGATTCATGATCAAGGGTTGCCTTTGTTTTTTTGGGTTGAGGCCTGCAATACTATTTTTTATCTTCAGAACAGGAGTCCTCACAAAGTATTTTGGAATATGACTCTGGAGGAGGCCTTCACTGGAGAGAAGCCTCATGTGGGAAATCTTCGTATCTTTGGATGTCTCACATATTCTTATATCCCCAAGGAGCAGAGGACGAAGCTAGAACCCATGGGAGAGAAGGGTATCTTTATGGGTTACAACGAGACTTTGAAGGCCTATAAGATCTTCATTCCTTCTAAACGTAGAGTGGTTATTAGGAAGGATGTGAAGTACGAGGAGGAGAGCGCCTATCAAAGATCACGGGAGTGTGATGATATAGATTCACAGACTTCTCCTTAGAAATGAGGTCAGGTACAGGGAGTAAGACCTCAGGGTTCTAAATCAACTGTTACAGGAGGTACTTCAGTGTCTGTTACATTTGGGCCACCAGTGGTGATTTCACTGAACACTTATTTATGGATTCCACTGGTACAGAGTTCACATGGAACTTCAGCTGACACAGGCACAGGTTCTTCGAGGACAGGTACAGGTACAGGCACATCAGGGTCAGTTGGCAGACCTCCAGGTTCACTAGACTAGGGAGTAGAGGATGATGTTCCCAATCGGGAATCTTCTTCAGGGAAGAAGAGGCCCAAGTGGCTTTAAGACACCTTGAAGGAAGCGGACTCTGTTGGTCCTCTGAAGAGGGTGAATAAGGAGAGTGTGCCACCTGAGAAATTTTGCAATTATGTAGCCAAGGCTACCAGCATTGTTGACTCTGAGCCTACTAGCTATGAGGAGGTTGCCAGCTAGGAGGTATGGAGAGAGTCTATGGTAGAGGAGTATGCCTCTATCATTAAGAACAATGTCTGGGAGGTGGTTCCTAGGCCTGAGGGCAAGTCATTTGTGACTTCCAGGTGGATCTACAAGATTAATCATGCTTCGGATGGCAGTATTGGTAAGTTCAAGGTGACGTTTCTGGCTAGAGGGTTCTCACAAATAGAGGTAGTTGACTATGATGAGACCTTTGCTCCCATAGCTCGGTACACTTCTATCAGTTCCCTTATTTCTATTGTTGCAGAAATGGGTTGGCAGATCCATCAGATGGATGTGAAGATCGCATTTCTGAACAGAGTTATAGAGGACAAGATGTATGTTGAGCAGCCACGGGGCTTTGAGGTACTTGGGTGGGAGACCCATGTATGTTGGTTGAGGCAAGCACTCTACGGACTTAAGCAAGCTTGAGAGCTTGGTATTTGAGGATTGATACTTACTTTCAACAAATGGGTTTCACGAAGAGTGATGCAGAACCGAACCTATACTACATTGTTGTAGGGGATGATCCGCCCATTCTTGTGCTATATGTTGATGACTTGTTCATTATTGGGGCAGATATATTGATTAGTGGTTGCAAGGGGGATATTTCTATGGAGCTCGAGATGAAGGAAATTGGGTTGATGCATTAATTTTTAGGGCTTGAGTTATGCAAGGAGGAGGGGCATATATTTCTGGGGCAGGGGCACTATGTTGTGGATGTGTTGAGCATATTTCACATGGAAGAATGTAGACCCATTTATACACCTATTATCACCAACTGGAAGAATCTTCATGCTTCATATTATACTTTTGTGGATCCCACATTGTATAGGCATCTTATTGGGTCCTTGATGTATCTAGTCAACACTAGCCCAGATATATGCTTTGCAGTGAACACACTTAGCCAGTTCATGGTTGAGTTGAGGAGGGTGCACGAGGTAGCTGCAAATCACATTATTTGCTGCGTGAAGGGGACTGTTGATTATGGTCTGGACTATATGTGGGGAGATGAAGTGAGGTTGGTAGGTTACACAGATTCAGATTAGGCAAGGTGTGCTTCTGACAGGAAAAGCACTTCATGGTGTTGCTTTGGATTAGGTTCGGCAGTTGTGTCATGGTTCAGTCGAAAGAAAAAACCAGTTGCTTTGAGCTCTTCTGAGGTTGAATATATGGATGCTAGCCAAGTTGGTTGTGAGGCCATTTGGCTTCGAAAGCTATTGTATGACCTATTTGATCAGGAGTTGAGACCGACGGTTATTCACTGTGATAATCAGAGTTGCATTAAATGCACGAAAAATCCATTGTTTCATGAGAAGTCAAAACACATTGACACCAGGTATCATTTCATCAGGGACTATGTTTAGAAGGGGTCAGTGAAGTTGTAGTATATATCAACAGATGAGCAGGTGGCTGATTTTCTCGTGAAGTCCTTGCCAAGAGACAAGCATGTCCATTTTAGGGACAAGATGGGTGTGGTGAGAAACACTTTCCTCGGTAAGAGGGAGTGTTGATTTTTAATGTACCTTGGATAAGTGGTTTCCCATGGGTTAGTCTCTACCTAGGGAAAAGTGTCCAAAATAATTACTTTCCCAAGTGTGAATTTATAAGTAGTAAAGTCAATGTTAAATTATAAAGTGAAAAGTGAATTTAGACATAAAGTACAATGTGGGTATTTTATTGAATGGGTGAGTTAAAAATTAGAAAGAGAGAATTAAATGCACATTTATTCTCATCCCTTGATATAAATGAAACTGAGCCATTAGATCTTAGGGCTGCCCAAAAGTCATTTAGGGAAACACAAAGGGGGAAAGCAAAGAGAGACTGTATTCATTCATTCTTCTTGAGCAGATTGGAGAAAGGAGACTGAGGGATGGATAAAAGTTCTGAAAGAAAAATTTGTTGCAGCAAGCTAAAGGAGTGATTTATGGGAAAATTTGGGCACGGAAATCAAGGCATAGAAGACAGCATAAGGTACAGTATGAACAACATTTAATGTTGTGATATGCATGCAGTTCGAGAGAAGTTTTTGAGAAAAAAAATGAAAAAAAAAATCCGTACAGTGGTATAGAAATCCATACAATCTGTACAAGATCCGTACATTTTTCAGCTTCCATTGGGCACAGAAATCGAGGCAAAGTGGGCACGATTTTCAAGGAGTTTTGGACTGAGGAGATAAGTTTTATTTTGCTGTTTTTTTTTCTGCAAATGTATTTTTCCTGAACTTGAAAGATAAATAATTTGAAGACCTCTTTAACAATTTTTCCCTAGAGAATATTGAATGGGTTCTTCTTGGGTCTAAGTTGTCCAAAAATCTGTGTGTATTTTTTTACGTTTTGCTGGTTTTTTTATGTCCATATTTATTTTCAGCATGTGTTGACAGTCCCATGTGTTTTAATCTGAAATTTTCATTTCCAAAATTCTATATGTTGAATGTAATTTTATGAGAGAGAGAATTTAACTGAATGGGAGTGAAAAGGTGAAATTAAACCGGGTTGGGATTGCAGGAAACTTTTTAGTCGTCAAATTTCAACAATCCAAGTTGAAAGCTATGAACCAAGCTCTGACACTTTGGCTTAAATACAATTATGCTCCCCCAAGGAAAAAGAGAAAGTAATTGGTTCAATAGTTAGCCCATCACCAAGGATCGATGGAAGAAATTCCAATAGACCCATGGTACTTAGACAAAGAAAAAGATCTCAAAAAATATATTTGTAGTTAGTTAACAAGAGGAAGAGACATGGCATTTGAAATCGCGAAGTGTATGGTTTAAATTTGGTGATCATAATACTTCATTCTTTCATAAACAAGCCAAGGCAAGGGGATTAAGAAATAGCGTGAAATATATTATTCCTGAAGTTGGATCGAGAATCTCCTCCTTTTAATAAATAAAAGAGCAATCCTTCTAGAATTTCGATTCCTTATTCAGGGAAGATAAAGAGGTTTATATGGATCTGGCTCACAACTTCCTCAAGTGAGTTACATCGATGATCTTGGAGTCCTCTAATATTTTTCTAGTAAGCGACATTCAAGAAAGCGAAGTGTTGGAATCTATTTGGAGCTTAGATCCCGATAAGGCACCAAGACCAGATGGATTATCCATCAATTTTTTCAAATAATTTTGGCATATAATTAAGAAGGACCTCCTAGAAATGTTGAACAACACGATACTTTGAGAAAGGTTAGGGGGGTCAAAAAATTATGCTTTTTCGGCCTTCATCCCCAAAGAAGTAAACCCAACAAGTTTCTCTAGATTTTTTCTATCTCATTGTGCAACTCGGCTTATAAGATTCTGAAGAAGATCATAACAAATTAGTTAAGGATATTTCTTCTAGACTTTATCTTGAAGAAGCAAGGAGGCTTCATGAAGCAATGCCATATCTTGGATAACATCATCCTAGTCCAAGAGGAAATTCATTCGAGCAAAGAAGCCGGAGAAAGAGGTATGGTCATTAAGTTAGATATGGATAACACCTTTGATCAAGTGAGGCACTCCTTACTTTACTTAATGTTAGAAAAATTAGGTTTTTGCAAAGATTTCATAAGATGGATTAAATCATTCATAGGATCCCATTGGATCACCTCTTTGATAAATGAATGACCAACGACTTTATTTAAGGCCTCTAGGGGACTTTAGCAGGGATGTTTGTTATCCCCTCTTCTGTACATTATCATGGCAGAAATCTTAAGTAGAAATTTGGAGCTAGCTATACAAGAGCGTAAGTTGGTGGGACTTGGTATAGCTTGCAATGTAAAGCAGATAAACCATTCTCAGTTTGTTGAGAAAACTCTCCTTTTGGGAAACACCTCTAAGATTATTGCTTTGAGATTCTGAAAAAAATTGGACTCGTAACTTCTTCTCTCAAGAGGATAAGTCAACAAAAGAAAATGTCAAATACATGGATGGAATTGTGACAATCCATCTCTTCCCGAGATTGCCAAAAATTTTGAATTTCTTGTCCACTCAAATTTGAGAGCCTTCAAATATTTGGGTATTCCTATATCTCTCAGAGCGACCAGCAAAGAACTTTGGTAAGAGATTCTACACAGGATGAAAAAGTGTATCCTATCTTGGGGAGCGCAATGATTAACAACAGCGGTAATGTGATCTTGTTCAAATCTATTTTATCATCACTTCCAATTTACTTTGGTTTAAGGCTATTGGCTCCTAAAGTAATTATTAATCAACTAAGTGGTATGATGAGGAAATTCATGTGGCAAGGTGGGAATAATAACAAACATCGCTTCTGTCTTTTCAGCTAGAAAATGGTTTGATTGCCAAAAGTAGAAGGAGCACTGGAAATTAAAGACCTGAAGCTTACGAACATAGCATTAGGTGCCAAAATAGTATGAAGATTAATTTCAAAATCCATTGAGTGGTGGAAACGAGCATTCTTACAGAAATATTTCTATAAGAATAGAATCATGATACCAAAGCAGGTTATTTTTCCAAATCAAGGATCAAAAATTTGGAAATTATGTAAAACAATCACCTTGGGTGGAAAACAGGGAATGGTACTCGAATTCATTTGTGGGAAGATCATCTTCCAATAGTAGAATTATTGAAACACAATGCAAATATGGAGGAGTTGGTGCTTTGGATGGAGTATTATAAGGGACTCAAAAAAATTGCAGATATCTCCATTTGGGACAGTCAGAGTCGATGGATTGGATGGAAAAGAGAAAAAATCCCTCTCAATATCTAGAAATCATGGGATCAAATGATTAAGGCCCTTAAAGGATTCGCACCAATCATCACCACAAGATTGGATTGAATGACCTGGCAGCCCAGCAAAAGTGGAAACTATTTAAGAAAATTAGGATATAATCTCCTAGCCCAAGGTCAATTGCAAGGTAATCACAATCGAATTTTGGGTACAAAATGGAACACTGATGGAATACCGAAAATATTTTTTTTTCTTAGGACAAATGAAAGGGAAAATGTTAACTGCATAAAATCTGTAGAAACGAAACATTCATGGCCCATCCAGGTGTGTTTTATGCCAAAAATAGAGAGAAGATAACCCTCATCTATTTTGGAAATGCCACTTCTCTTTGGAAGTATGGAAATTATATCTAGCCCATGTTCTTGATGTGACAACAATTCTGGATTCATGGGAAGTAATGTTTGTTAATTGAATCCAAAAAATTCCATGGCAGTTGGCAAGATGTTGGAAGTCCTTACCAAAGTACCTATGATGGGCAATATGGATCGCAAGAAACTGTGCCATTTTCAAGGATGAAAAAACAAGCACAATTTTTGTGACCTCCAAAGCAACAGCAATGTTGTTCGAGACAATTTTAGTTATAAGTTTTGAAAAAAAATAATTAGAAGAGCTCTCACATACATAAAATGAATGGCTAAAATTGGATTTGTGTTCAAATCATGTTGTCAACTTTAGACCCAAAGAATTGGAATCCCAATCTCCTTTAATCAGGTTGGAATAGAGGACTTCCACACATGGAAAAGAAGTTTTGGGAAATTTCATTATTATTTGATGGTGCTTTGAAAGGAAACCTTGGGGAGGCTAGAGCGGGAATGGTTCTCTTTCACCTCAATGAAGAAAAAGAGTCTCAATTCGCCTAGGGTTTAGGAGTTGCTATAAACAACGTTGAGTATCTTGCACTATGGCAAGGCTTGCATCTGGCGCTCTCCAGAGGCATTCGCCATCTATCAGTGTCTGGAGACTCTAAGATCATCATACAATAGGTGAAAAAATGCAGAAAGAATAATGATCAATTCCTTCCTCCAATAATACATCGAATCAAGTTGTTGGCAGAAAAAATTGGTTTGATTGAATATTATCATATGAGAAGAAACCTCAATGAGGTTTCGAATTCTATGGCCAATCAAGGCACACAGTTAACACAAGAAGAAATAGAATTTCATGATGGGACTATATATCCAAATCTATCCCATAAAAATTCCAAGATTAAATGAAATAGTTACGATGTCGAGGCAAATCAAGCAGGGAACAAGGTGTCCGAACAATGTTTTTATTTCCATAACGCATAAACATACTACCATATTAAATGAATTGAAGGAAAGGCTCAGGGAGAGGATGGAGAAACACGTCAATCAAGACAAGTGGGATGGAATCGTCTCACTGAAAAGGACACAAGACAAATGGAATAAGGTGGATGAGACATCTAGTGCAAACCGTATGTGCGAGCTTTCATCCTGTGATAACGAACCTCAGGGCGACGGAGTTTATTTCATCGATTCCTGGAAGGTCGATCTGATTCTCATTATGGCTCCTGCAAATGGTGCTTCGGCAATGCATCCAGTCATTAATGCGGAATAGAGTGAGCTCGAAGCATATTGGGAAAGCGAGACAGTATATATAGCAAGTCTGGGGATTTCAAGCAATTGTGAACGTGAATTGTGGAGATGCATTTGTCAAAATTGCCTTCATCTCTAGTGTTGTCTCAATATGATGGAGAGTTCTCTGAGAGATAGTGAGCAGGATTTTGGTTCTACTCTCGCCAGAATGGTTGGGCGCTTGAGTTTATCATTTCCTTAATATCGTGTCATGTGGAGTTGAATTCAGTTGGAGCTAGGGCTCAAAAAGAATTGATGGCTTGTTGGATGGGCCTAATAGACCTTAAAATAGATTGGCTCTAGTTTCCTATGGAGGTGAAGTAATTGTTTTTGTAAACCCGCGATTGGCAGAAGAACGAGGTGCAGCTGACGAGATTCTCCCAACAGACAACAAAGTTGAGCAGATTGAAATTGTTTCGTTTAATGGAGATGCCAACAGCAGTCAAGAACGTGAAAGCAGTGACCGAGTAGGGGACCAGGAAGACAATCCCATAGAGGACGTCGAGATTGAAATTAGAGCTCAAGAATCCCAGGTTCTTGGAGATATGTAGACATTTTTTTCTTAGTATTATTTTATGTTATGCAGATATAATAGTTTTTGGCAGGGTTTTTTTTGGAGGATTTATGGAATACACTAGTTTAGTATAGTTAAATACATAATAGAGGATAGCAAAGACAATATTTTTTGAATTTTTGGGACAAATGTACAGAATTATCTGCATTAACTGTGATACATTGTAAAAGGTTTTCTTAGTAGGATGAATACTTGTTTTTAATTATTATTATTATTATAATTATAAGCTAATTTTTTTTTTATTACTTAAAATTATATGTGAACAATTATTTTTGGACTATTGTTTATATATTTTTCCAAATCTTCATGAATAAATGGTTATCTTTACATCCATCTATTCCACCTCAAAATCAAATGCAGCAGCAATAGATAAAAGTAATATAATAGAAGCTACCTTGGTAACACAAGAAAAAATATCGCCAAAATCAATTATTGGCACCTCAAAATAACATTTTTCTACCAATTGAGCTTTATATTTCTCCACCTTGTCTTTTGCATTGATCTTCTTCTTAAATTATCATTTTCTTCCAATGGGTTTCCTTCCAGTCAACAACTCCACTAGATCCCAAGCCTAATTTTTATTCAAAGATGCCATTTCATCAACCATGGCCTCCTTCTAGAGTTTTACATCCTCTAAATCCATTGCCACCCTAACAGTTATGTGATCATCCTCAGTGATAGATAAAGAAAAATTTGAACGGAAAGCAGATGGACTATACCTTTCTGGTTGTCTTATTTTTTGAACTGATCTTCTCAAAGCTAGAGTTTGTGCCACTTCCTCTTCTGAATCTTGTTTTGTTGTAGAGTCTGATTCTTCCACATTTAGCTCAAAGTTTATCTTCTCAGGTTTCTTTGGAAGGACTTCATGTTTAATAATGTCTTTCACCTCTCTAAACACCACATCTTGGTTGTACACAACCTTCGTTGTTTCTGGGTTCCAAAACTTATAACCTTTTAAACTATCATTATACCCAATAAAGATGCACCTTTCATATTTACCATCCAAATTATTTCTTCTTCTTTGGAACATGTACATATGCATCACGGCCAAATACCCTCAGATGTGAAAGAGAGGGTTTCTTACGAGTCCATACCTCATGTGGATTCTTATCCTCCAACGTTGATGAAGGTGATTTGTTAACCAGGTAACATTAAGTCTCCAGTGCCTCTGTCCAGAAATATTGTCCTAACTTGGTACCACTGAGCATGCTTCTTTCCTTTCCATCAAAGTCTTGTTCATTCTTTCTAACAAGGCCATTTTGTTGAGATGTGTATAGTGTAGGCTTTTTTCGTGCTATACCACACTTCTTACACAAAACTCTTCAAATTCCTTCTTGCATAACTCTCCACCATTCTATATCCTCAATGCATTTATCTTCTTCTTTGTCTGGTTTTCCACCAGAGCCTTAAATTCTTTAAATCTGTCAAAGACTTTAGGTTTCTTCCAAGGGAAATATATCCATGTATTCCTTGAGAAGTCATCTATAAATGACACATAGTACAGAGACTTACCCAGTGATGGAATCGACACTGTTATAAGTCAATTTGGGCATCATCCCCCATGACCTGGTTAAACTGGACATCATCCCCAGAACCAATGAAATAGGGTCTATTATCCACAATCAAATGGACAAGTTGAGGCTATTGACAATATTTTTAAATGAATGCTTCAATGACTAATAAGAGTTCATAAACGAAATTGGTATTTTATCATGTACTCGACTTTGTGGGCATACCGAACCTCGGTGAGAAACGCAACCGGATTTACCCCCTTTCAATGGTGTATGTTCTGGAAGCTATCTTGCCTATCCAATGTGAAATGTCATCGTTGACTTGTTACCTGAAACCTCTTTTGAAGAAGCATGTCTTTTTAACCTCATCCATCTTGGTGAAATGCGTCGTGAAGCCGCATTTGCCAACGAAGCGCATAAGAGACGTATAAGGGCACAATATGACAAGTATGTCCAGCGTCTCATCTTCTCAGATGGTGACCTGGTCCTTATTTATGATCAGGAAGTTGATGTAATAGGTACAGGGAAATTTGAGCCGTTATGGCATGGCCCCTATATTGTCAAAAGAGTTCTTGCTAAGGGCACCTACAAGTTCATAGATTATGATGGAATTCCATTAGCGCAGCTTGGAAATGGGTTGTATCTAAAATGTTACTATGTTTAAACATGAGCGTAGTAAACTATTGTATTATATTGTATATATGATGTTGATTTGCATTTACTGTCTTAGTTTGTTTTTCTAGGGTTTTCTTGAAGTTAGTAATCTGATTTACATTTCATCGCAGATGTATGAATCTTTGGAACCATTCGTTGGGTTTTTTTATGGTGCTAGTTGTAGTACAAAAAATCTATCCTCTGCAGCTTGGGCCATTTTCGCTCTGAACGAACAGTTACTGAGTTTTCAAGGGATTTGTATCAGTCGATCTACAAACAATATCGTTGAGTATAGCGCGTTGATCGAACTTCTCTCTGATGCCATTTCATTTGGTATTAGCCGCATCATCATTAGGTTAGACTCACAACTTATGATACTGCAACTTACTAGTGTTTATACTATACTCAGAATTCCAACACTCCATCTCATGGTCCTAAGAGTTCGACTTTTGAAAAGACATTTTGATTTCATTCAATATCAACACATTTCCAGAAATTTGAAGACATTAACCGATTCATTAGTGAATTATGTTATAAACAAAAATTTGCGACACATGTAAAGATATATTTTCAATTCACATCACACAATTGAATAGGATTATGCAATAAACATAGGAAAACATTGAAAGTAAATAGATGGATAGTTATAGTTTTTTACAAAATTTGCGCCCAAGACACATTGGTCATCCGACCTCAAAATTTATGCAAAATTTCAAAAGTAAACTAGTGATGCTTGGGATAACAAGCTACTAATCTAGCTATCCTACGCAATAACTGCATCCAACAATTAGGAAAGTTAATAGTATGGCACTGCAGTCTCATGGGTAACTCTTAGATTCGGAAATCCGGAATCCCAAGAGTCAATCCATGTATGTGATGTTGTAGCTCAGGAAGAGTCTCAGCCATATCCAAATCTAAAGGACTGCTCTCCCAACAGCCCTCTCTGTTGGCTCATATTCTCTCTCCTCTGGTTGTCCCATTGGTCGAACTCGACCTACATCTGCATAAATAAAAACTTTAGTTTAGTCTTAGGAAACATAAAAATACAAAAACACGTATAAACCTTAGAGAAATCAAAAAACATGGTCAAAACATTCTTACCAATTGCACCCCATTGAGCCTCGTCTGGTAAAGCCAAATCTGGATCTCCTCGAAAGTCTACGCGTGCATATGCATAATCATCAATGGCGACCATTTTTCGCCTGAACCGGGTGAAGAATGCAGTCGAGAACACAATGGTCGATTGACCAACATTTCTAGCCATCAGTTCTACCCATCTCTGCATCCTTGGATATCTAGGGCCAAATATACCCAATGTCACATGTTGGGGCTACATTAATGGAATCCGCTCTAAGGCAAAATAAATCATGATCAAACCATAGTTGAAATTATTCTTCCTTCCTCCCTTTTCCTTGGTCAGTTGTTCTTTCATCTGAAAGAGGACAACTTCATCCCAATTGAAAAATGTTGGTTCCAAGCACTCTAGTACATATTGCATGTAAGATATGTTTGCTACGTGTAGTGTAGCGGTACCAGCAATATTTACAATAGTGAATAGGATGGTCCTCAATGGCAAGTCACGAACATCGCGGATGTTTATTTTCCCATCCTTACTAGATTCAATCCCTGGATTGCAATACTGCAATATATAATCTCTCATTGTCTCTCCTCTGGGAGCAGACCCTGGAAGAGAAATGGGCTGACCTCTCCTCAATAATCCTGTGAGAAAATAAATATCCTCCACTGATATAGGGACCACTTTATCCCCAATGTGAAATTCCTGTATTTTTGGATCCCATGAACGAACAAGGAACGTCAATAGTTCCATCTGTTGCCTCATACACGACAGTCTAAAGTACTTTAGCAACCCACAATCTCTGAGGGCTCTTACGGTACCTGGATTGTTTAGGCCAATCATGTTATGTTCCTCATGTTCTCTTTCCCTCCATGTAATCGTCATTTTAGTCCAATGAATACCTGAAACACAATCATAAGACTCATAAGGATCCATTTCATGCAAAAAACTAGGCAAAATTTGGGAACTCTCCAAGAAACGAAAATAGGAATTGTGCCCAATGCACCCCAGGTCAAGGGCCAGTGCGTTGCAAGTGCACCTGGCCTTCAATTCCAATGCACTACAATACACCTTTCGACATTGAAGGGTGTGTTGCCCTCTGATCAAAATAAATTTACCCTAAGGGGCTCAAAACCCTAAAAATTTGCAATGAAATAAAACATAAATGATACTAAAGGAAAAAGAAAGTTCATAGCTCTAACTTGGATCGAACGACGAGAAAAATCGTCCACAAAATCTGTCGCAATCAACTGCTGAAGTTCGGGGACAAAAACTGGTTCAGAGCTCCAAAATTCAAATGGTAACTTTCAAATGGTAAAAACCTTTTAATTAGTCATTTGATTATTTCAAAATCATATTTTATGTTGTGACTATGGTTTTTATTCATTTTTTTCTATGAAACAGGTATTTCTAATCCATTTGATATTGTTCTGAACATGTTTTACAGCTGGTTTAGCAGATTAGTCGTGCACACTTATTTAAGAATGATTTGACCACAAAGCATACTTTTATCCTTATTTTTAGAGCTTTGATAAAAATGAAAAAGGACTTGAAGTGCATTTTTATCTCTTTTTTGAGCTTCGATAACGGCGAAAAAGTAACCCTTGGAGTCTTATTTTAACTCTTTTCAGACTCTGATAATGTGAAAAATTTTCCGAGCACTTGTCTTTTTGAGCTCGTAAAATTAAATGAAACAAAATCTACTCAGTATATGTTTAACCCTTTTCCGAGATGAGATAGATTATTTACGAAAAAGGAAAACCTTAGTCAAACATAACTAGGAGGATCTCTCAGGTATCATTTTACACTTTTTCGAACCTGAGCGATAAATTTACAAAAAAGGACTGATGGAGTTTTCTTTTCTCCTCTTTTTCAAAATCTCTAAATATGGAAAGGGACCAAGTTGTCACTGTCGTTAAGCTCGTTAAAACATAAAATAGCGAAGGGCTTGTCGATCATGGAAAGAATTGAGTTTCTTTTATCACTAGACTCGTTAAATTATTAAATAGTGATGCATTCACCTGAAGGTTTGAATTATAGATCAATCATATATTATCTTCCTCAAACTTGTTAAAAAATAAAAAGGTACTGGTCGACAAATGACCGGGGAAAATTTGGGAAAGAGAATAGAACACTTTATGGTAGCAGGTCGCTCTTGAACATGACACTTTCACTCCATCATCGTGATTTTTGGGTTGGGTAATCTTCTTGATGGTTCATCATACCTTCACTTCTGTTTTGGGTCAATGTTCCCAACTCATCTTAGTGTCATCGATGTGTTCGAGAGAAGTCATCCAGTGAATATTCATCCTTCTGCAATACTCATAAACATTCATTTTCATGACGGACATCCCTGAACATTGCTATATCAAGATACATTTTGTTTCCAAAATCAGTAACTCCTGTTTCGCGATAAAGTGGCTTCCTGTCGACATCAGCTCATCATCCAGGAAGTTTTCTTAGAAGCATCATCTTCCAGTACCATGAGGCTTGTTACACCATTGACAATATTCTCACTTCTAGACCTTTGACTGAAAGATTTTGTTTGGCGTTAGACATAAAATCATCTATTCAAGCCTTACAAACTATATTGCAATACCTTGAGAGCCATTAACATCAATAGTGTTTCTCTCGTGTTTGTTAAATTCTCACATTATTGGCTGGTAATCAAACAATGTCTTACCATCATCAACCACAAATCATATATTCGCATGGCTAGACTTGTACCCAAACGATCGAGTGAACGAGATAAGAAGACCTCAGATCTTGTTTCATCCATCCGGGTTGCGATTTCAGGATTATTGTACACATCATCTGTACGATGGATTTACATACAGATCATCATCTGAACATGGGCCTATATCTGTATGCATGTCTGTATTGGGAAACATTCCAATATAGACGACTTTGTGAACTATGTACATGTTATTAGATAGTTTATGTGCTGAGCATGGGAATGCCTCCCTCAACAATTCGTGATCAAGATGAAAATATCAGGATGTACTGTATTGTAAGATTGATGCAGGTCACCTCTCCACTTCAACTCCAGCTCATCACATCTTAAATCATCTCATCCAAATACCATTATTATTATTTTGACTTCATGATTTAGGGGGTAGCTGTTATAGGTCAATTTGGGCATCATCCCCCATGACCTGGTCAAACTAGACATCATCCATAGGACCAATGAAATAGGGTCTATCATCCCCTCATATTTCAGTTGCTATATGCCCTAAGAGAAGAACAATTCATTCATGGCTTCTATTGTGAGATTTACAAGGTTTGAAGTATATGTTATATCACTTATTGACTCATGAACGCAGCCTCTAAAGGGACTAACTGCATTACAATGAAAAATAATCCATTCAAGGGTGCACTGCAATGCACTTCCTGACATTCAAGAGTGTGTTGGTCACCTGCGACCGGAATTATCATTGTTTCGATAATCTCCACATGGCCAATGCCTTCTAGAAGAGTCCATATGTGTCAAAATTCGAATCCAAGTGTCCATATAACACCTCTAAACTTGGGAACATGTATTTCCTATTATTAGAAAGTCATTCATTGAGAAACTACCATCAGTGTCCCTATAAATTGAGCACTAATTCTAGTGCTAGGGAGGGAAGAATGTTGGAAATGTTGTCATTGATGACAACGGAAGTGGCAAAGAAGGAGCATATGATCAGCAAAAAAGAAAAGAGAGAAGCACGAAGCAGCATTAGACAAGAAGCAAAGATAGTAACAGAGAGATAGCAGAAGCAGTGCAAAGATAGTAACAGAGAGATAGCAGAAGCAGCAAAGAGACCAGCAGAAAGACCAAAGAACCAGAAAGGAAGATAAGGAACTAAGGTAGCAGACAACGCAGAGACCGTGAAGAGAAGCAGAGGCAACGAAGATGTGATACATATGATCGCATATTGCAATCGGCGAAAGAAATAGAGAGGCAGAGTAATGAATATGCGATGCGGAGGCACTCCTTAGTACAGAAAGATCATCGGGCTTGTGCTACCACAGTTAACAACAACCGTCAATCTGTGGTCAACGCCCGATGGACGGGTCAACTACGGAGGCACCCCCTTGGGTTAATCATCGGACTGTTTGTGCCCCCGCAGTACCATTGATCTCAGTTAACCACACAGCTTTTAACGTAAACTCCGAAAGATGGACGGAACTTTAAGCGAAGGAGAATCACGTGCGGAATAAACAGTAAAAGCGGATTCTGGTTTTTATCGCACTGCTTTCGACGGGCAAGCGGTATTCAAGAGGTTAGCTCCGATTCCATAGATCTTTCGACACGTGGCGAGGTGGACCCCCACAAAACCGCTTGTCACTGCGTGCCATCGTGCGTTATAGTTCGACCCAGGATGCCCAGTGATATTGTTGTGCACCGTTGATCTGGGAAGGAGTCATCGGACGGTCATCATTTGTTGAAGGTGCGCGAAGATTAACACAGGTACGGCGGGCCATCACACGTTAACGTTTGGCATCGGAGGATGAGCGATATGCATATACGCCGTTGATCTGGAAGCTTGCTAATCTAACGGTGATCGGACGCTGGACTTGCGCGAAATTTACTTATGGTACCGTGCGCATATTGGATTGGATATTGACTATATTTGTGGGGCCCGGGGTCAAAGGTTTATCATATTGTTTGAAAGCATTAAAATGCAAAGGGTTAACCTTAATCCTAAATTTAAGTTCAAAAGTATTAAATTAATTATTTAATTACCAAGATCAATAGAACAGTGAGAGTTATGGAGACCCCGCAGGATTATCTATTGACCCCGTCTAGGAATACCATTAGCAAGTGAATGGTTTTGACCCAATGTTTTAATAAAGGCGAAAACTATATAAGGTGATGAGAATCATGAAGAACGTGTGCATGCAAAAGGGTTGATAATAAACGAATCTCTTCTAGAGATATCTGTATGGGCGAACTCTGTTCTTAACTGATAAATCTGAAACTACGATGCACCCATGGATATACTGATCTGACGATGATGAATCTATGGTTTGAACGACGGGCGAAATCATGAAAAACTGGTGTGAGTGTACTGAATGAATAAATCTGGTGACCTGCAAGGTATGTCGTTTGGAAACTGGTGGATCCAGTGTGAAAATTGATGAAACGTGGTATGCAGTAGATCTGAGGGTTGAAGCCTTCAGTGAGGGGGTTGTAGCTCCCTTCCAGTGGTAGCTGGTAAACGAGAGAAGGGGGTTGTAGCTCCCTTCCAGGAAAGGCTGGTAAATGAGAGAAGGTTGTAGCCTTCTGTAGGTGGGTGCCTGCGTGCTGGTATGAGTCTGCACCAGCATAAAATTGTAAGAAGTTTTCTCTATAATAAATATTGAAGACTAAATTAACAGCAGCGGTGGTTTTCTCCTGAATTGGGTTTTCACCTTAAATCCTGGTGTTCATATGTGTTGCTTATGTTTGATGGTTTGTTCTGTTATTTATGTTCATGCTTACTGCTTATCTGATGAATGAATGATGCAATGATCTAAGTAAAGATATAATAAGATCTCTGGACATACAAGTTGGATGCAGTAATGTAACATATGGTTTTAAGAGAAATGAAAACTAAAAATTGATTGTCATCTCTAAATACTGATTCACCCCCCTCTCAGTATTTTTCCCAACAATTGGTTTCAGAGCTGGGTCCTTCTGAAAAAGCTTAGCCGCTAGAAGGAAGATCAAGCAAGATGAGCAATCAAGATGGAACAGCATCTATCAGGCCTCCGCTCTTTAACGGAAACAATTTAATCTTCTGGAAAACAAGGATGAGATCCTATCTTCAGTCTCTGGGAGCAGATGTATGGGCTATTGTTGAAGGAGGATATCAATATCCAGCCGCAGTACCAACAAATCCGACGAAAAGAAAGAATTATGAAACAAATGCAAAGGCGGTCAATGCTCTATTGGGAAGTCTAACTGAATCAGAATTTGTCAAAGTCATGCAGCTGAATACAACAAAGGCAATATGGGACAAAATCATTCTAAGTTATGAAGGTGATGCAAAGGTAAAAAGTGCTAAACTCCAAACTCTTAGAATTCAATATGAGAATCTAAAAATGGATAATGAGGAGAGCATTGCCAATTTCTTTTTACGTCTTGATGATATTGTAAATCGTATGAGAAATATGGGAGAAACAATAACCGAATCTACTTTGGTTGAGAAATTCTTAAGATAACTAACAACAAAATTTGAGTCAAAAGTTTCTTCTCTTGAAGAAAAGCAGGATATTCAAAATCTTACTATGGTGCAACTTCATGGCATACTAACTGCATATGAAATGAGAAGAGGAGGACCATCTGAAGTCAAAGAAGCAGTCTTTAGAACTTCTACAAAAGGGAAGGAAGTACAAAAAAAAGAAGGATCAGGATATATCTCAGAAGAAGATGAGATAAACTTTGTAAAGAAACTTCAACTTGGCACAGGACGGTTCAGAGGTAAGCTTCCTTTCAAATGCTTTGATTGTGGAAGATTTTGTCATTATGCTGCTAAGTGTCCTTATAAAGAAACACATAAAAAGGGGAAGGAAGTAGTGAGAAGAAATAAGAATCGTTTTAGTAAGAGTTACTATACTCATGAAGACAGTGATGGGTTATCTGATAGTCAGGAAGAATGTGAACAAGATCTTAGACTTCTCATGGCATTTGAAAAATAATCTAGAGAAGAAAAGGATACTTTTTTGGATGCTCTAGAAGACAGTTATTTTCTTGATGAAAACAATAAACTCAAAATTTTCTTAGAAGAGAGTAAAATAACCATAGAAACTCTGAAAAATCAGCTTGAAGAAAAAGAGAAACACAATGAGAAATTAGAGTGTGAAGTAGTAAGTCTACGAAAAGAACTTGAGAAAGTAAAGACTCTGAATCTCAGATTTGATAAAGGATCTGAAACCTTAGATGAGATTATCAAGGTACAACGTTCTCCTCTCATAAAGACAGGTCTTGGATATATCGGAGAATCTTCTCAGGCTTCAGCACCAAATTATCTAAAAGCAGTTACAGCTGGTTTACAACATGCTGCCACTCAGCAAGGGAATAAAGAATATTTACAGGTAAAGCATGATCATCTCAATTCAAAGAACACTAACAGGAATGTCTTTCAAAGAAACACCAATCAACAGGTAAATTCAAGTAGAAGATTTTATGATCGCAGAAATTTCTTCTTCAATGGAAAATGTTTCTCATGTCACAATTTTGGTCATAAAGCTGTTCAATGTGTTGCATATAAAACCATCATGACAAGAGAAGCAAGAAAGAAAATGATGGATATTGGAACAAAGAAGAATACCTATAACAACTTTTCTCCTCTTCAAAATGAAGTTGAATGTGCTTATTGCAATAACTTTGGCCATGAAGAATTTGAATGCAGGAGAAAAGTTCAGCCAAAAGAACATGTTCCTTCAAGCTCCAAAGTATGGAAAAAGAAGGAATTACAGGTTGAAAATTGTGGCATAGCGTTATTTGCAGAAGATGAAGAAAACCAATGGTACATTGATAGTGGATGCTCAAGACACATGACAAGTGATAAAGACAAACTTCTTGCATATAGTGCTCTAGAAAAAGAAAAAAATGTTACATTTGGAAATGATACTCCTGCGGTCATTAAGGGAAAAGGGTATGTTTTTCTAAAAGAAAAGGTGAAAGCTAATGAAGTCATGTATGTGGATGGATTAAAGCATAACTTGTTAAGTGTAAGTCAAATGTGTGATCAAGGAACTGAAGTTATCTTTAGTTCAAAAGAATGTGTGGTACGTGATCTTGATACAGGTAAAACAATTATAAAAGGAAACAGAACTCCAAGCAACCTGTATGTATTAAAGAACTGCAAAGAACAATGTTACATGAGTAAATCTTCAGAAAACTGGCTATGGCATAGAAGGTTGGGGCATCTGAGCTTCTCTCAAATCAACAAATCAAGCAGACTTAAAGTTGTTCGTGATCTTCCCAATATTACTCTACCTAAAAATATCATATGCAAATCTTGCCAATTTGGTAAGCAAACCAGAGTAAAATTTAATGCCAAGGAAGGATCATCAAGTAAGCCTCTTGAACTCATTCATACTGAAATATGTGGACCTATGAGGAAAAAGTCACCACGTGGTGAAGAATACTATATCTTATTCATTGATGATTTCTCTAGAATGTGTTGGATTGGGTTGATTAAACACAAAGATGAAGCATTTTAGAAATTTCAGATCTTCAAAGCACTGGTTGAAAATGAATTAGATCTAAAAATCAAGTGTCTTAGATCTGATCGAGGAGGAGAATATACATCAGATGAATTCCTTTAATTTTGTGAACAACATGGCATAAAAAGACATTTTTCTGTAGCTGGCACTCCACAACAAAATGGCGTAGCAGAAATAATGAATAGAACAGTTCAAAAAATGGCTAGAGCTATGCTTGATGATTCCGAAACACTTGACACATTTTGGGGAGAAGCAGCACATACAGTGGTAAATATTCTTAACAAGGCACATGTTCGTGTAAATAGTGATAAAACTCCATATGAACTTTGGTATGGTAATCCTCCCACTGTGAAGCATTTTAGAGTTTTTGGAAGCAAATGCTTTATCAAAAATAATGATGAAAAACTTGGCAAGTTTGAACCCAGAGCAGATGAAGGAATACTTCTTGGTTACTCCTCTAGAAGTAGAGCATATAAATGTTACAATAAAAGACTTTAGAAGATTGTTGAATGTATTGATGTTGTTATTGATGAGTCTCCTGCAGCTCCAAAAGAAGAAAAGCAAACAACAGATGAAGATGATGATGACACATATCCTTCTACATCAAATAGTAATGATACAAACAGTGAACCCAGTGAAGAACCCGAAGATGATTTGTCTGAAAAGGCTCCATCCAGATATGTTCAAAAGAATCATCCAGAATTTCAAATTTTGGGAGAAAAGGGATCAGGTGTACAAACAAGAAGGACTCTAGTGGGATATTCTAGCAATCTGGAATTTTTGTCCACTATTGAACCTCACAATGTTAGTCAAGCTAGCAAAGATGAATCTTGGATTCAAGCCATGAATGAAGAGCTTGATCAAATTGAAAAGAATCACACTTGGGAATTAGTACCAAGACCTCATGACAAAAATGTCATTGGAACTAAATTGATATTCAAAAACAAGTTAAATGAGAATGGGGATGTTATAAGAAATAAAGCTAGACTTGTTTGCAAGGGGTATGCTCAACAAGAAGGTATAGACTTTGAAGAAACTTTTTCTCCTGTAGCTAGACTTGAAGCCATAAGAATGTTTCTTGTTTTTTCAAGCTTCCAACAAATCAAAGTTTATCAAATGGATGTTAAATCTGCTTTTCTCAATGGTGATCTAGAAGAAGAAGTTTATATAGAACAACCAGAAGGATTAATTTTGGGAAATGATGAAAAACTTGTTTGTAGACTTAAAAAGGCTCTATATGGTCTCAAGCAAGCTCCAAGGGCATGGTACTATCGTCTTGACAAATATCTCAATCAACAAGGATTTTCAAAAGGGTCTGCTGATAGCAACTTATACACAAAAAATGAAAATGACAAACTATTGATCGTGGTTGTATATGTTGATGATATCATTTTTGGAAGTAATGAAGAGTCTATGAGTCAGAAATTTGCTTCTGATATGCAGCAAGAATTTGAAATGTCTTTACTTGGGGAACTAACATTCTTTCTTGGCTTGCAAGTGCAACAAGCAAAAAATGGCATATTCTTATCACAAGAAAAATACCTCAAGCAAATCCTGAAGAAGTATGGCATGGAAGATTGCAAACATGTAAGTACACCAATGATAACCAGATGTAATCTCCGTTCTAATGATGATTCCCCCACGGTGAATCAACCAGAATACAGATCTATGATAGGAAGTCTACTTTATCTCACTGGGACAAGACCAGACATTATGCATGCAGTTGGGATTGTTGGACGATTCCAAGCCAATCTAAAAGAGTCTCATCTTCAGGCTGTGAAAAGAATATTCAAATATCTACAAGGAACTCAAGACTTTGGACTATGGTATCCAAAGAATGTTGATCTTACTCTTCATGCATACACTGATGCAGATTGGGCTGGAAGTGTTGACGATTTGAAAAGCACTAGTGGTGGTGCATTCTATATGGGGTCCCGGTTAGTATCTTGGTTCAGCAAGAAGCAAATCTCTATTGCCTTATCTACAGCAGAAGCAGAATATGTGGCTGCTACATCATGTTGTACTCAACTTCTCTGGATGATGCAAACCTTACAAGACTTTCAAATCAAATGTTCACCTCCTATCTCCATTATGTGTGACAATACAAGTGCCATCAGTATCTCAAAGAATCTTGTTATGCTTTCCAAGACCAAGCACATTCCCATCAAATATCACTTCTTACGTGAACAATTGCTTGAACAAAAGGTGAAATTGGAGTATGTTCCCTCCAAAGAACAAGTTGCTGATATATTTACTAAACCTCTACCCAGGGAAGCGTTCGAATATCTCAGACAGAAACTGGGAGTAGTCTCTACCATGTAGAGGATCATATCTACTTAAATACAGAAGTTTAAATTGGTTGTGAGGTGCTGTTAGGCATATCTGAATGCACAAGCTAAGGGGGAGCATTGGTCATATGAAAAGGATGCATTATTGGTCATATTATGTTTGAAGATGCAGCATGATCTCAGGGGGAGCATGATCAACTCTTTGCCATTGATGTCAAAGGGGGAGGAAAAGCAACAAAGGGCTTCTATAAGACAAACAGAGGAAGAATATTTCCATCAATGCCAAAGGGGGAGATTGTTGGAAATGTTGTCATTGATGGCAACGGAAGTGGCAAAGAAGGAGCATCTGATCAACAAAAAAGCAAAGAGAGAAGCGTGAAGCAGCATTAGACAAGAAGTAGAGATAGTAACAGAGAGATAGCAGAAGCAGCGCAAAGATAGTAACAGAGAGATAGCAGAAGCAGCAAAGAGACCAGCAAAAAGAGCAAATAAGCAGAAAGGAAGCAAGGCAGATAAGGAACTAAAGCAGCAGACAACGCAAAGACAGTGAAGAGAAGCAGAGGCAACGAAGATGTGATACATATGATCGCATATCGCATTCGGCGAAAGAAACAGAGAGGCAGAGTAATAAATATGCGATGCGAAGGCACTCCTCAGTACGGAAAGATCATCGGGCTTGTGCTACCACAGTTAACAACAGTCGTCGATCTGTGGTCAACGCCCGATGGACGGGTCAACTACGGAGGCACCCCCTTGGGTTAATCATCAGACTATTTGTGCCCCCGCAATACCATTGATCTCAGTTAACCACACAGCTTTTAACGTAAACTCCGAAAGATGGACGGAACTTTAAGCGAAGGAGAATCACGTGCGGAATAAACAGTGAAAGCGGATTTCGGTTTTTATCGCACCGCTTTCGACGGTCAAGTGGTATTCAAGATGTTGGCTCCGATTCCATAGATCTTTTGACACGTGGCGAGGTGGACCCCCACAAAACCGCTTGTCACTGCGCGCCATCGCACGTTATAGTTCGACCCAGGATGCCCAGCGATATTGTTGTGCGCCGTTGATCTGGGAAGGGGTCATCGGACGATCATCATTTGTTGAAGGTGCGCGAAGATTAACACAGGTACGGCGGGCCATCGCACGTTAATGTTCGGCATCGGAGGACGAGCGATATGCATATACGCCGTTGATCTGGAAGCTTGCTAAGACTTGCGCGAAATTTACTTATGGTACCGTGGATTGGCTATTGACTATATTTGTGGGGCCCGGGGTCAAAGGTTTATCATATTGTTTGAAAGTGTTAAAATGCGAAGGGTTAACATTAATCCTAAAGTTAAGTTCAAAAGTATTAAATTAATTATTTAATTACCAAGATCAATAGAACAGTGAGAGTTATGGAGACCCCGCTGGATTATCTATTGACTCCGTCCAGGAATACCATTAGCAAGTGAATGGTTTTGACCCAAGGTTTTAATAAAGGTGAAAACTATATAAGGTGATGAGAATCATGAAGAACGTGTGCATGTGAAAGGGTCGATAATAAACGAATCTCTTCTAGAGATATCTGTATGGGCGAACTCTGTTCTTAACTGATAAATCTGAAACTACGATGCACCCATGGATATAATGATCTGACGATGATGAATCTCTGGTTTGAATGACGAACGAAATCATGAAAAACTGGTGTGAGTGTACTGAATGAATAAATATGGTGACTTGCAAGGTATGTCGTGTGGAAATTGGTGGATCCAGTGTGAAAATTGATGAAACGTGGTCCGTAGTAGATATGAGGGTTGAAGCCTTCAGTGAGGGGGTTGTAGCTCCCTTCCAGTGGTAGCTGGTAAACGAGAGCAGGGGGTTGTAGCTCCCTTCCAGGAAAGGCTGGTAAACGAGAGAAGGTTGTAGCCTTCTGCAGGGTGCCCGTGTTGCAAGGAGTTCCACCAAAGATAAAATTGTAATAAGTTTTCTTTATAATAAATATTGAAGACTGAATTAACAGCAGCGGTGGTTTTCTCCCGAATTGGGTTTCCACCTTAAATCCTGGTGTTCATATGTGTTGCTTATGTTTGATGTTTTGTTCTGTTATTTCTGTTCATGCTTACTGCTTATCTGATGAATGAATGATGCAATGATCTAAGTAAAGATATAATAAGATCTCTGGACATACAAGTTGGATGTAGTAATGTAACATATGGTTTTAAGAGAAAGGAAAACTAAAAATTGATTGTCAACTCTAAATATTGATTCACCCCCCTCTCATTATTTTTCCCAACAAAGAAATTTGGTAAAGTTATGATGTTGGATTTTCATTTGAGAGAATGAAAGTATTGATATGCTACTGGTATGATGTTGGATGTGATGAGGCTGGAATGGAGTTGGAGCTAGTATGTATTTGCTTGAAAATTTGCATATGAAAAAGAGTCAAGATTATTTTCTTGGGAAAACCTCCATGGATTTTCGTACATAAAGGAATAACAATTTTTTCTTTGAATTCTCAAAATATTTTAATGGTTGAATAATTGTGTGAATTGCATGAGTTATCGAAAAATAGAGTTTAAATATATCTTAATATCTCTCAAACCATAACAAATATGTAAAAAATAAAAATGTTCTTGTAAATAATTTCGTTCTTTCCAAGAGCCTCTTTCATATTTGAAATTTTCATTTTCAACTTCTCAAAATTGTGTCCAAATTTGATGACAAAACAAAAAATTATTTAATATTTAAATCATGAAAAATGGGTTGCAAAGATTCGTTTGAATCTTCCAAAATATGACACATGTATAAAAACTAAGAGAGGTTGTTTTTAATGAAGTTGTTCCCAACAAAAACTTCTTTTGTTTTTCAAAAATTCGTTTCAAAGATGTTCGGAAACCGGACCCAAATTTGATGGCTAAAATAGGAAAAAACAAAGTACTCTCTTTTGGTTTTTTAGCACAATAAGAATAGTTGTTATGTACATATAGAGATCAATATTGTGTTAATGTTCTATAAAATAAATTAATTAATTGCATGAACAAACAAATAACTATTAAGTTTGGTAATTCTTAAAAAAGAAATAAGTTATTCGCATGCACAAAAATAGAACAATTGTGTTGATATTTCTTGAAAATAAATAAGTTATTTACATGCACAAAAATAGAGAAAATGTGTTGATATTACTTGAAAATAAATAAGTTATTTGCATGCACAAAAAATAAAACAATTATGTTAGAAATTCTTGAAAATGAATTAATTTATTTCAGTTAAAATATTGCCAAGGATTTTCTCATGATACATATGTGAGTAACTTTTTTGAAAAAGAGTTCACATAAAACCTTTGCATAAAAAAATATTGGTTGTGTTATTTGAGAAGGATTTGTTATTCATGTTATTTCTTGAGGAATTATTACAAATTTTCTTCATGTGTGAAATGATAGGAAATATCTTGTATTGCTTGCATAATAGCTAGTGAGTTAGCTAATTTTTGCAAAAAGAATAATTAGTGTTAGATTCCTTGGAATATATATATATATATATATATATATGCAAAGAAGTATTTGTTGTGTTATAACTCTTCAAAAAGAAGAGAAGAGAAAAACATGTCATTGTATGCATTATTGAATTATATCCTTGGAGAGGAAAACTAGTAATCACATGCTTTATTGTGTTAAGATTCTTTTTGATGATTCTTTAGAGAAGCATATACACCCACATGCATGGAAACTATAGTTTTGGTATTACATTTTTGTAGAAAAGGAAGGCGCAATTACATAATACTCATTGTGTTATGATTCTTTTGGGAAAAATAATATGCATTTGCACACCTAAAGGGATTAGATATGGTACTGGTTTTCTTTTGGGAGAAGATTATGTATAGATATTGGGCTAGAGATTTTAGGCTAAAGATTTTGGTAAGAGGAAAATGTTTCTTTATATGAAAGAATATATGTTATGTGTTTGATCCCTTTGAAAATAAATGTGTTTATATTTCCATGCAAGATTTCATTAGTTTCCTTTGGAAATAAATATATGTTTCACATGCAAAAAGGAACTAGCTATCATGTTATTTTCTATTGGAGAGAACAAGTATTTGCATGCATGAAATTATAACTATTATGTTAAATTTGTTTGAAATATAATTTTCATTTGTATACACAATAGCCATTGTGAATAGCTCTCTTGTGGAAAAGATATTTTTGGAAGAAAAAAAATGCATTCACATGCACAAGTATAGAATATATTGTGTCAATCCCTTTGGAAAATAAAACATAATAGTAGGCACACAAAAATTTTCTTGTTGCGCTAGTTCTCCTGAAATGTTGTTATGCATTTGCATGCACAAGAACAATATTTAATATGTTAGTTTTCCTTTGGAAAGAATATGAAATTGCATGCAAGATTATGTTAGTGTTTTGTTGGAAATATGACGTTTGATAGTGATTTGCTTGTTACTAATGCATGTGAAATGATGTTAAATAATGTATTTCATTACATTTTGCTTATTTTTTATGCATGCGCACAAATAGATGTTGTAGTGTCACTAATAAAAGATGATTATTGGTTTATTAATATTTTATTTAATCATGATATCAAGTGTGTTGACGACAAAAATGACAAGAAAGAAAGGTGACTTGGGAAAATGATAGTTCACGTTTAACATTGTGGTAGATAAATATTTGTTTAGATTGACGAATTCTAATTAGAGGATGATCCACTTATGGAAACCGTCAGACAATAAAGGCATAGAGATTGATGATTTGTGGGTAAATGATATCATGATGATTGTAATAGCTTATAGTTATTTATCTTGCATTTAAGATGATTTTTATATGTAATATTTTATGATGATGGTCAAGGGATGAACTCCCTTATAACCATTGAATGAGGGGTGAACACCCTCACAAGCGTTTAATAATAAAATTAAAAGTTTGTTGGTTTTCACCTTACGGGGTTTCCAAGGTATATCGATGCAAATTATGTGATTTTTCATTGTGCATTTTTATGATGTTAATTTATTTCATTATTTGATGTCTATATTGTCAAGTATGTGATTTACTAATTGACTTAAAATAATCATGGAATCGAGGCATAGTTATAGCAGGAAATTGAAGTTAATTTGTTACAACAATGACAATTAATGGTTGTGTAACTCATTATGATTTTACTAAATATTTCTCTATGTAATGATGATGGTTATTCTAATAGTCATTGAGGGAATATAGAAAGTAATTTAAAAGGTCACACATCGGTAAATGCTGAAAAAAAATCCTAGCTCCATGCATTTTCCTGCGAGGTTACCGGGGAATGTTACAAGTGGTATCAGAGCTAAAGATTGCAACACTGACACCTGTTGGGAACCATTAAGCACAAAATAAATAGAGGTATGATGCTAGTGGGCATCATCTCAGGTATAATTCTAATTGAACTTGCAATAAACTACAATTAACATGAGATTCAAGATGCGTGATTAATGACCGCATGAAAGAATAGAAAGTGATAATGTTTCTTTAAAATTTGTGCTCGTGACATTTGAATATGGATGCGGATAAAATAAAATAAAACATTTTTTGCACCTATGAGAAATCCTAAGCACTCATTGGTTATAGTGTGGATTAATTACCAACATTTGCATGCATATTATTACAACAATGATTATGATGCATAAGAAAAAAAAACATGACTAAAGTTACAATTCACTTCTTACAACGAATGAACACATGTATGGTTTGTGTGATAACTGAAGAATGTAGAAGTTGGGGTTGGCCCTCAAGAGAAAAATAGAATATTTTAAAAAATACATTGGAAGAACCTCTTTAGATGTTAAAAATGAACAATGAGTCAAGTGGAATTCATATAGTGGACTTAAATTCAATGAAAAACTCATAGCAGCATAATGTTAGGTTGTCTTTCTTCATGTAAATTTGTAGATAAAAGTTTGCATTCCACGTGTTTGAAAAAAGTGGCAAATGAGATCCAAAGTTTTGTTGTTTTAAATAATTTCATACCTGTGAGTTTTGGATGTGATTCAGCTAAAAAGTAGGGGGTATTCATACCATATGGCCATATAACCCCACTTTTCTTCCAATAAAATTATTTTTAGACTTGGATTCTATAATCTGGTCGATTTTTTCGATTTATTGTTGCCATGAGGGATTGTTGATTGTGTTGTTTTGCAAAAAAAATAGCATTGATAATATTAATATGATTCATTTAGGTTTTAACCCTGTACAGAAATTACCTGCAAAAGAATTCTTAAAAACAAAAAATAAACAATGGCGAGAACATAAACATAAAACAAATATACACAGATATTTTCCCCTAGATCCCAAAACTAGGACTACCAGATTGATTTTTCATTATATTAATTTCAATGTTACAATACATATATATACATGTTGAAGCATTCATAAACCCATATCTATCAACCCTGGATTAGAACATAAGCATAATTCCCTTAACCAGACCTACAAAATATCTTAGACAAAAAATAATCATGCCCAAAACCATGTACAAAACCCATGCACAAAACCATAGGTACGTTTTCCCACCTAATATAGGGTCCAAAAAAAATTTCCTAGGGCGTCGCCCTAGACGTCGTGCAGGGAGCCTACCACCACCCGTGTGACCCCCCCACACATGCGACAAGTCGTGGAAAGAATATAACACACACCCAACATTCTCCCACTTGTTGTTTTCTTTTCCACACAGGGGGTCACACGATATATTAGTCATTGGTACAACCCTACAACACCCATTGATTCTCTACACCAATAAAACTCCTTAGTGCTCACAGACTTTCTCAATGCATCTAAAACATTCTTCAAAGTCTCTACCTTTACTAGAAACACCTTTTGTCCTCAACCACATCTCTCACAAAGTGATACTGAAAATCAATGTGTGTTGTCTTTGAATGATAATCAGGGTTCTTTTCCAATAAAATTTCACTTTGGATATCACAGTCTATCTTTATAGCTCGTTGTACCAACATCATACTTGAACACAATATCTGCAACCAAACTAATTCCTTGCATGCATGAGTGGTTGCCATGTATTCAACCTCTGTAGTTGAAAGAGCCACTATAGATTGTATTTTTATCATCCAACTGACTTCTCCTACAAATAGGTTAAATACATACCCACTTGTAGATCTTCTTTGATCTAGATCTCTAACCCATTCTGCATCAAGAAATCCATGGATGTCCAAAACTATGCCAAGTCTTGGTCTTCCTTGGTAGCACATATCATAATCACTAGTTCCACACAAATATATGAAAACCTGCTTCATTGTTATCCAATGATCCTTCCCTGGTTTTGACATAAACCTGCTCAATACTCCCATTGCATGTGCAATGTCTGTTCTAGTACAGACCATTGCATACATCAGGCTACCCACCTCACTTGCATATGGAACGCAGGACATGTCCTCTTCCTCTTCTTGTGTTTTGGGACATTGTTCAGTACATAAATTTACACCTACAGGAATAGGAACCTTTACCAGTTTACTATCCTACATATTAAACCTCTGCAATATTTCCTCAACATGCTTCCTCTGGTTTAATCAGAGCTTCCTCTTTGCTCGATCTCGTTTAATTTCCATGCCCAAAATATATTTTTTAGCACCAAGATCCTTCATTTCGAATTTGGAGGACAATTGGGTCTTCAAATCCTAGATAATTTCTTTTTCATTTCCAATCAACAACATATCATCCACATCCAAGACCAACTAAATAACACGGTAAAAAATTAATTTAAAATACACAAAGTGATCCGGTTTTCTTCTGGTGAAGCCAAGTCCCTGTATATATGTATCAAATTTCTAATACCACATCTTTGGTGATTTTTTTAACTCATACAATACTTTTTTTTCATCTACATACCAGTGTTTTCTTACCCTTCACCGCAAATCCTTCTAGTTGCTTCATGTAGATATATTCTTCCAAATCCCCATGAAGAAATGGTTGTCTTCACATCCATCTATTCCACCTCAAAATCAAATGCAGTGCAACAGATAAAAGTAATCTAATAGAAGCTACCTTGGTAACAGGAGAAAAAATATCACCAAAATCAATTCCTGGCACCTGGGAATAACCTTTTTCTACCAACTGAGATTAAATGTATTTCTCCACCTTGTCTTTTGCATTCATCTTCTTCTTATTCCCATTTTCTTCCAATGGGTTTCCTTCCAGCCGACAACTCCACTAGATCCCAAGCCTCATTTTTCTGCAAATATGTCATTTCATCAACCGTGACCTCCTTCCAGAGTTTTCCATCCTCTGAATCCACTGCCACCCTAACAGTTATGAGATCATCATCAATGATAGATAAAGAAAAATTTGGACAGAAAGCAGATGGAATATACCTTTCTGGTTGTCTTATTTTTCGAACTGATCTTCTCAAAGCTGGAGTTTGGGCTCTTCCTCTTCTGAATCATGTTTTGCTGTAGAGTCTGATTCTTCCTCATTTAGCTCAAAGTTTATCTTCTCAGGTTCCTTTGGTAGGACTTCATGTTTAATAACATCTTTCATTTCTATAAACACCACATCTCGGTTGTACACAACCTTCATTGTTTCTAGGTTCCAAAACTTATCATACCTTGTAAACCATCCTTATACCCAATAAATATACACCTTTCATATTTACCATCCAACATATTTCTTCTCCTTTGGAACATGTACATATGCATCATAGCCAAATACCCTCGGATGTGAAAGAGAGGGTTTCTTATCAGTCCATACCTCATGTGGAGTCTTATCCTCCAACGTTGATGAAGGTGATTTGTTAACCAGGTAACATTTGGTCTCCACTGCCTCTGCCCAGAATTCTTGTCATAACCCAGCACCACTGAGCATGCTTCTTTCCTTTTCCATCAAAGTCTTGTTCATTCTTTCTAACAAGGTCGTTTTGTTTAGATGTGTATAGCGTAGTGTTTTTTTGTGCTATACCACACTTCTTACAAAACTCTTCAAATTCGTTCTTGCATAACTCTCCACCATTATATGTCCTCAATGCCTTTATCTTCTTCTCTATCTGGTTTTCCACCAGAACCTTAAATTCTTTAAATATGTCAAAAACTTCAGATTTCTTCCAGGGGAAATATATCCATGTATTCCTTGAGAATTCATCTATAAATGACACAGTACACAAACTTACCCAGTGATGGAACCGACATTGTTATAGGTCAATTTGGGCATCATCCCCCATGACCTGGTCAAATTGGACAACATCCCCAGGACCAATGAAATAGGGTCTATTATCCACAATCAAATGTACAAGTTGATGCTATTAAAAGGATTCTTAAATGAATGCTTCAACGAATGATAATATTTCATAAACGAAATTGGTATTTGATCATGTACTCAGCATTTTGGGCATACCGAACCTCGGTCAGAGACGCGACTGGATTTTCCCCCTTTCAATTGGTGTATGGTATGGAAGCTATCTTGCCGATCCAATGTAAAATACCTTCATTAAAACTCATCATTGACTTGTTACCTGACACCTCTTCTGAAGAAGGGTGTATTTTTAACCTCATCCATCTTGATGAAACACGTCATGAAGCCACATTGGCCAACGAAGTGCACAAGAGATGTATAAAGGCACAATGTGACAAGTATGTCCAGCCTCGCATCTTCTCATAGGGTGACCTCGTCCTTATTTATGATCAGAGAGCTGATGTAATAGGTACAGGGAAATTTGAGTTGTTATGGCATGGCCCCTATATTGTCGAAAGAGTTATTGCTAAGGGCACCTACAAGTTGGTAGATTATGATGGAATTCCATTAGCACAGCCCCGAAATGGGTTGTATCTAAAACGTTACTATGCTTAAACATGAACGTAGTAAATTGTTGTATTATATTGTATATATGTTGTTGATTTGCATTTACTATATTAGTTTTTTTTTCTAGATTTTTCTTGAAGTTAGTAATCCGCTTTACATTTCATCACAGATGTTTGAATATTTGGAACCATTCGTTGGGTATGTTGATGGTGCTAGTTGTAGTACGCAGAATCTATCCTCTGCAGCGTGGGCTATTTTCGCTCTGAACTGCGAGTTAGTGAGTTTTCAAGGGATTTGTATCAGTCGATCTACAAACAATATCGCTGAGTATAACGCGTTGATCGAACTTCTCTCTAATTCCATTTCATTTGGTACTAACTGCATCATCATTAAGTTAGACTCACAACTTGTGGCACTACAACTTACTAGTTTTTATACTATCATAAATCCAACACTGCATCGTATGTTCCTAAGAGTTTGACTTTTGGAAAGACATTTTGATTTCATTCAATATCAACACATTTCTAGAAACTTTAACACGTTAACTGATTCATTAGCGAATTATGTTATAAACAGACATTTGCAACACATGTAAAGATATATTTTAAATTCACATCATATAATTGAATAGAATTGTGCAATAAACATAGAAAAACATTGAAAACAAATATATAGATAGTTATATGTTTTTACAAAATTTGTACCCAAGACACATTGGTCATCCGACCTCAAAATGTATGCAAAATGTCAAAATTAAACTAGTGATGCTCGTGATAACAAGCTATTGATCTAGCTATCCTACGCAATAACCACATCCAATGGTTAGGAATGCCAATAGTCTGGCATTGCAGTCTCATGGGTAACTCTTCAATCTGGAAATTTAGAATCCCGAGAGTCAATCCCTGTATGTATTGTTGTATCTCAGCAAGAGTCTCATCCGTATCCAAATCCTGAATCACTGCTCTCCCGACAGCGCTCTCTGTTGGCTCATCTTCTCTCTCCTCTGGTTGTCCAACTGGTCGAACATGACCTACATCTGCATACATCAAAACTTTAGTTTAGTATTGGGAAACATCAAAATACAAAAACATGTATAAACCTTAGAAAATCAAAAAACATGGTCAAAAAATTCTTACCAATTGCACCCCATTGAGTGTCGTCTCGTAAAGCCAAATCTAGATCTTCTGGAAATTCTATACCTGCATATGCATAATCATCAATGGCAACCATCTGTCGTTTGAACCAGGCAAATAATGCAGTCGAGAACACGATGGTCAATTGACCAACATGTCTAGCCATCAGTTCTACCCATCTTTACATCCTTGGATCTCTAGGGCCAGATATACCTAGTGTCACATGATGGGGTTGCATCAATGGAATCCGCTCTAAGGAAAAAGAAATCAGGATCGAACCATAGTTGAAATTCTTCTTCCTTCCTCCCTTTTCCTTGGTCAATTTTTCTTTCATCTGAAAGAGGACAACTTCAGCCTAATTGAAAATTTTTGGTTCCAAGCAATCTAGTGCATACTGCATGTAAGATACGTTTACTACGTGTAGTGTAGCAGTACCAGCAAGCTTTGCGATAGTGAATAGGATGGTCCTCAATGGAAATTCACTAACATCACGGATGTTTATTTTCCCATCCTTACTAGGTTCATTCCCTGGATTGTAATACCGCAATATATAATCTCTCACTGTCTCTCCTCCAGGAGAAAACCCTGAAAGATAAATGGGATGACATCTCCTCGATAATCCTGTGAGAAAATAAATATCCTCCACTAATATCTGGACCACTTTTTCCCCAATGTGAAATGCCTGTATCACTGGATCCCATGAACGAACAAGGAACTCCAATAGTTCAATTTGTTGCCTCATACCCGACAGTCTAAAGTACTTTAGAAACCCGCAGTCTTTGAGGCCTCTTACCATACCCGGATCGTTTAGGGAAATCATTTTTTGTTCCTCATGTTCTCTTTCCCTCCATGTAATTGTCATTTTGGTCCGATGAATACCTGAAACACAATCATAAGACTCATAAGGATCCATTTCATGCAAAAAACTCGGTAAAATTTGCGCACACTACAAGAAACAAAAATGGGAATTGGGCCCAACGCACCCAAGGTCAAGGGAAGGTGTGCTGCAAGTGCACCTGGCCTTCAATTCTAGTGCACTACAACACACCTTTCGACATTCAAGGGTGTCGTGTTGCCCTCTGATCAAAATAAATTTACCCTAAGGGACTCAAAACCCTAAAAAAATTTCAATGAAATGAAACATAAATGCCACTGAAGGAAAAAGAAGGTTCATAGCTCTGACCTGGATCGATCGATGAGGAAAATCATCCACAAAATCTGTCTCAATCAATTGTTGAAATTTGGGGGCAAAAACTGGTTAAGAGCTCCAAAATTCAAATGGTAAATTTCAAATGGTAAAAATTCTTTTAATTATTCATTTGATTATTTCAAAATCATATTTAATGTTGTAACTATGGTTTTAATTCATTTTTTGCTATGAAACGGGTATTTTAATCCATTTGATGTTGTTCTGAATAGGTTTTACAACTTGTTTAGCAGATTAGTCATGCACACTTATTCAAGAATGATTTGAACACAAAGCATAATTTTATCCATATTTTTTGAGCTTTGATAGAAATGAAAAAGGACTTGAAGCGCACTTTTATTTCTTTTTCGAGCTTCGATTACGACGAAAAAGGAACCCCTGGAGTATTCTTTTAGCTCTTTTCAGACTTCGATAATGTGAAAATATTATCGAGCAATTCTCTTCTCAAGCTTGTAAAAGTAAATGAAACGATATCTACTCAGCATAAGTTTAACCCTTTTCCGGACTGAGATAGATTATTTACGAAAAAGGAAAATCTTAGTCGAACATGGCTAGGAGGTTATCTTAGGTATCATTTTACACTTTTTCAGACTTGAGCGAAAAATCTATGAAAAATGACTCATGGATTTTTCTTTTCTCCTCTTTTTCAAACTCTCTAAATATGAAAAAGGACCAGGCTGTCACTGTCGTTAAGCTCGTTAAAACATAAAATAGTAATGGGCTTGTTGATCATGGCAAGAATCGAGTTTCATTTATCGCTAGAATAGTTAAATTATTAAATAGCGATGCATTCGCCCGAAGGGTTGAATTATAGATCAAGCATATGTTATCATTCATCAAGCTTGTTAAAAAATAAAGAGGTACTAGTCGTCAAATGACCAGGGAAAATTTGGGAAAGTGAACAGAACACTTTATGGTAGTAGGTCGCTCTTGAACATGACACTTTCACTCCATCATCATGACTTTTGGGTTGGGTAATATTCTAAACAGTTCATTCATACATATGGTTCATCATACCTTCACTTCAGTTTTGCGTCAATGCGTCCAACTCATCTCAGTGTTGTCGATCTGTTCAAGAGAATTCATCCAGTGAATATTCATCCTTCTACAATACTCATAAACATTCATTTTCATAACAATCATCCCTGAACATTGCTATATCAAGTCACATTTGTCTCTGAAATCAGTAACTCTCATTTTTCGATAAAGTGGCTTCCTGTCGACATCAACTCATCATTCAGGAAGTTTACTTAGAAACATCATCTTCCAGTACCATGATGCTTGTTACATCATCGACAAGATTCTCGCTTCCTGGCCTTTGACCGAAATATTTTGTTTGGTGTACGGCATCAAATCATCTATTCATGCCTTACAAACTGTATTGCAATACCTTGAGATCCATTAACATTAATGGTGGTTCTCACGTTTGTTAACAGCTCACATTATTGGCTGGTAAGAAAACGATGTCTTACCATCTTCGACAACAAATCATATATTCGCATGGCTAGACTTGTACCCGAACGATCGAGTGAACGAGATAAGAAGACCTCGGATCTATTTTCATCCATCCAGGCTGTGATTTTGAGATTTGTGTACACATCATCTATATAATGGCTTTACATACAGATCATCATCCTAACATGGGCCTATATCTGTAGGCATGTCTGTATTAGGCAACATTTCAATATAGATGACTTTCTGAACTATGTACATGTTATTAGATAGTTTATCCGTTGAGCATGGGAATGCCTCCCTTAGAAATTCATGATCAAGATGAAACTATCATGATGTAATGTATTTTAATATTGATGCAGGTCACCGCTCCACTTCAGCTCCAGCGCGTCACATCATAAAGCATCTCTTCCAAATACTATTATTATTCTTTTGACTTCATGCTTTAGGGGGCATTTGTTATAGGTAAATTTGGGCATCATCCCCCATGACCTGTTCAAACTGGACATCATCCCCACAACCAATGAAATAGGGTCTATCATCCCCTCATATTTCAGTTTCTATATGCCCTAAGAGAAGAAAAATGTATTCATGGCTTCTATTATGAGATTTCCAAGGTTTTAAGTATATGTTATATCACTTTTTGACTCACCAATGCAGCCTCTAAAGGGACTAACTCTGTTGTAATGCAAAATACTCCATTCAAGTTTGCACTGCAATGCACTTCTCGATATTCAAGAGTATGTTGGTCACCTGGGAGCAGAATTCTCATTGTTTCGAGAATTTCCACATGGCCAGTGCCTTCTAGAAGAGTCCATATGTGTCAAATTTCGAATCCAAGTGTCCATCTAACACCTTTGAACTTGGGAATATGTCTTTCCTATTATTAGAAAGTCATTCATTAAGAAACTACCATCAGTGTCTCTATAAATTGAGCACTCATTCTAATGCTAGGGAGGGAAGAAATTTGGTAAAGTTATGTTGTTGGATTCTCATTTGAGAGAGTGAAAGTACTAATATGCTGATGGTATGATGTCGGATGTGATGAGGATGGAATGAAGCTGGATTTGGTTGGCAACAAATCGATCATTGGTTGTAACCTCCCCCTTCCACTCTTTAATAAAGTTTGTTGTTCATTTTACCAAACATATATCTCTATTTCTTGTGCAATGGATTCTTGAATGATGTATGTATTTCGTATCTAATCAATTTGATTGAGTAATATAGGTAGATATATGTATATTGCATGTTGTTTTTTGTTATTTGTTTGTGTTTGCAGGAATCAATCTGGAATTTTGAGTTGGATTGAGAGCGATGGCAACAATTACAGAAGGAGAAGGAGAAGCGATTGGATCACAAGTAGGCTCTTTCACCATTCTTTATATCTTCTTGTTTTAGAGAAAGTAATAGTAATTATTTCCTCTTTTGTTCTAAGTGACTATCACCACACTTAGGGAATTTGGCTTATTTATAGATCACAATTCCACATAACAGACACAGTTCCAAACACATCATTATGCACAAGCTCTAATATCCCTTTTTCCCTCTTGGCACTAGAGGGGAAACTCACCTGATTCTGCTTCCCATATACATAATGTTCAAAAAAATAGAAATCCATAGAGCAATTAGACATACATTCTACCATACCATTACCATGGAGTATTTGAAAGCCCTTCTCTCCAATATGTCCAAGCCTTTGATGCCACATCATGGTATTTTCTCCAGATATCACAAGGTTTTAAACTCCACTTTCAGGAACCACATAACTATTGCACCCATCAATAATAGTGCTACCCATAATCTTGTACATAGATCCGATCCAAACTCCCCGCATCAATACTAGTGCTCCCCGAGCCATCTTGCCGGTATCCTTCTCGAACAATTTTTTACACCTACATCATCCATATTGCTTATAGAAAACATATTTCTGGCCAATGTAGGAATATGCGGAACACCAAGAAGTGTTCTAATCCTTCCACCTTGCAACTCTAGCTTGACTTTTCCACTTCTGAAAATTATGGCCTTCTTTTCATCCCCTAGGAATACATCACTGCCATTATATTTCTCATACTCGCAGAACTACTCCCTATGGGGAGTGAAGTGAAAGGATGCACCTGATTCAATCAACCATGCCTACATGTGTACTTGAAGAAGAAGCCAAGTACACATCCCCACCTTCATCTGAGGTGGTTTTCGCCTCTGCATGAGCATCATAAAATCCATTTATTTTCTCAAGAGCTTTAGATATACAATCCTTTTTTAATTTCCCTTCCTTTCCACATTTCCAACACACCTTAGAGGTTTTCTTGGATATTTTGGTCTCCCTCTAGATTTAGTTCTCCCACTCAAAGACTTATTTTTGTTTCTATTCTGGGACCGTCCTCGTATAGACAAGGCATCTCCATTCTACCCCTCCTTATTTTTTTGTCTCATCTCCTCTGACAGCAAGGATGAGAGAATTTCATCAAACTTCAAGGTATTTGTCTTGCTACATATTGAAACAACCATAATATCCCACAAATATGGTAGAGAAAACAACAAACTAATGCACTTATCTTCATCTGAAATTTTAATATCAATATAGAACAACTGGCTTATTACATTACTAAATTTGTTCAGATTCTCTCCCACTGAGTCTCCATCCTTCATCCTCGGGTTATACATCTTTTTCCGCAGGAACAATTTGTTCACCAAAGATTTAGATTGGTACAAAGTCCCTAAATTTTCCCACAAAGCCTTCGTTGGAGCTTCCCCAGACACATTCAACAATATTGAATCTGAGATACACAACCGTGTTGTGCTCTTTTCTTTCCGACCCAACTTATCTTAATATTTATCTGACATTATCATTGGTTTAGTACCTATATCTACTGCGGTCCAATAATCTTTATCCACTAGCAGATCCTCCATCTTGAGCTTCCACAACTCAAAACTATTACCATTAAATTTCTCGATCTCTATCTTTCCACTACTCGCCATCGTCTTTCACCGCAAGAATCGATCCCGCATATCTCTCACTGAACAAGGTCTATCACAGACCCGATAAAAACGCCTCAGAAACAAAGGCGTCCCCTTGAAGTTGAAACAACTATGATACCAAATGTAGGTTTTAACCATATATAGAAATTACCTGCAAATGAATTCTTAAAATTAGAAAATAAACAACAGAGAGAACATAAACATAAAACATATACACAGATATTTCCCCTGGATCCAAAAATTGGGACTACCAAATTGATTTTTCATTACATTCCTGTCAATGTTACAAAACATATATATACATGCAAAATAATTCACAAACCCCAATCTATTAACCCTGAATTAGAACATAATTGTAGTTCCCTTAACTAGATCTACAAAATATCATGGATAGAAAACTAGCATGCCCAAAACCATGTGCAAAACCTATGCACAAAACAATAGGTAGATTTGGCCACCTAATATAGGGTCCAAAAAAAATCCCCGGGGAAATTCCCCCGACCCATGTAGGGGGGACATTGGCATAAATAAAAGTAGGGGCTATCGCAACCGCCTCCTCCTCCCCCCCACGCATGTGACTAGTCGTGGAAAAAATATAACACACACCCAACAATTCATACTATTTTGTAAATTCTAGTTTTATTGTCTCTCTGATAATATAAACATCTTTATGGAAATTTATTTCATGTACGCTAACTACTTGTTAAAATGCCTCAATGGTGGTAGATTGCATGCTTGCAAATTGTCTGTTAAAATGCTTCAATGGTTGTACATTTCATGTTTTCAAATTGTATTTTAAAATGTCTCAATTGTTGTAGATTTCATGCTTGAAAAATAATTGATAAAATGTCTCAGTGGTTGTAGATTGCATGATTGCAATTTTTTTGCCCGAAATTCCCCAATGGTTGTAGCTTACATTGTTGCAAGTTAATTGTAAAGAAAAGAAAATTTGCATTTTGTGTCCTAGTGTTCAATGGGACTATTATTTCTCTATAATATTGATGATTGGTGAGGTAGGACTTTACAGAAAGTATAATGCTATGGTATGCAAGATAAATTAATGTTTTTTTTCTAAGTTGCATGATTATTATGAGGAAATTTAGAATGTATACCACATGTATGACATGTGATGAATTGTTGTGAATGTAATTTTACAAATTGTGGGACCCATGTTGAGGGTCAATTATAAATGTATGGTGTACATAAATGTTCATTTTATTTAATGATAATATGCAAATGGAAAATTATGTAAATTGCAATGGTTTTTTAGACATTGAATTATTATTGGATTGAATGACTATGGAAGCCATAATGGGACCAATGTGATGATGTAATATTTTATTTTATTATTGAAATAATGAATACATTGTTAGGGATATTTAGGAAATAACTTTGTAGTTTTGGAAGACTTCTTGTCATCTTATGAAAATATATTGGTGTTGTTGACGGTGCTAGAAAATTTTCAACCAAGGGGTCTCCCTGATGTGACGTCTCAGTTAGATCTACACCATTTGGAGTATGATCCCCATCAGGAATATCAGCCTAGTTTCCATGTATTGTTGTAGATATGCCTTGGCTCTAACTGTCAACAAGGGAGGGGTAAAAATGTGCCTGCGAAAAGCAAGGGGGGTGTGTCTGGTGAGTGTTCGATCTTATGTGTTTCAAAATCCTTCTACTGCGGGGGAGAGGAAAAGGTGAGCTTGTAAGATAGAGGTAATAGTACCACCCAAGAAGAGAGACACAAACAATAGGCTCTATCTAACATCCAGCATAATAGTCCACAAGGGGTGTGACGATCATTACAACCAATGAATGAGAAAGGTATGTCTAATATCATGCGGAATAGTCCACGAGGATGGGATAGCAATAACAACCATTAAAGCACAATCTTAATAAGATAAGCACTAAAACAACCGAAGTAGTTTAACTATATTAGCACATGCAAAAGAAAACATGAAATACAAAAATTGGCAGAATAGTCTAACAAACATTCATAATTCATGCATGAAGAACATGTTGCCCTTTGGTTTATGTTATTAAGTAAAATTCCCATGACACATATGTACAATGAACATCACTAGCTCCAATAGGGGATCATTGGAGCCACTCCTTGCTCCACAAAATAACTAGCTTATCTCTCTAATGCTTTGCTGGTGGAGCCAAGGTGAAAAGTCTTTTGCTCATACAATGAGGGCGTATATATAACCAAGAGGTGATGCTTCACCTTCCTTGTGACTATTTGACTACCCTCATCACTGTTTGACTTACATGACTTTTCATATTTTGAATATGTCCATTGGACTTCCACTTTACAATACATTTCGAATGGAAAACTACATGTTGCACAATAATGATGTGGCATATAACAACCCATGACATGACATGGCATGACTTGTTGACATTGACTGCTTGATGATGTGGCAATGTCAAGCCATTTTTGTTGTTGTTCCTTAATTGTATTATTTTCACTTCCACATGGCTTGGTGATAGGGGATCTTCAACGATCTCATATCTTGGGCGGTGATCACAAACTGGTGTCCCTTTGCTTTCTCTCGATCAATAATCGTGCATTATTAGCTACAAAGGTGTTCTCTCAACATGTTATCCTCTTCTTTTTCCTTCTTCATAATCTTTCCATGGAATCATAAGGTACATGTATCTGCAATTAACTCATAACGAGATGACATCAATCTGAAAACCCCTAGCCTAAGATGATGCATTCTAATCCATAAACTGAGCTCGGAACAAGTGATAGGTTGGGAAGGGAGGCTCAGTGACTGTGCAATTCAAGCAGGAAAGGGGAAGCCTTAGTATTTTTTAGTGCGCAATTAGAGCTGGAATCAAGGACATTACTCCGCAGTTTCCAGAGCCAGTGGGACAAGCGGAAGAAATGGGCACTAGGAAAGCTTACTATGCAATTCTGGGAGTCTAGGAAGGTCGGGTGATTGCACATTTGTGTAGTTCAAGGGCTTAGGCGCTGAGATTGAGTCTTGAGGTTGAAAAGTGCACAGTTCAAGTTGGGCTAGAGGTCATGACTGCGCAATTTTGGATTCAGGGTCAAGACTTGGACACAGAAATTGTGTAGTGCGGCAGTCCTAGGAGGCATGAACTTCGCACTACGCAATACCAAGAAGCAAGGTCACAATTAGAGGACTGATATTGTGCAATGTGCAGCTCAGGGAGGTCGTATGAAGCTAAGTTACTTGGTCGGGAAGTTTTTCTAAAAATGGCTAAGTGTGGGATCAATGAGATTAGTGTGAACGGTGATAAAACTTTGACTGTGATCACACATTTAGAATACTTTGATGACTCAACAAAATAGATCATCCATGACACGTGAATGAATTATTTCCCTCAGTGTGATAGATTTAGGACAAGTTACGAGAAGTGTGACACTAAGGATACGTTTTGTGACGACACTTGTGCGACAGCGCTTAAAACTTTGAGAATTAGTGCAGTGAATAGTTACATGATTAGAACAACTCATTTACAAATATATGACCTCTTAAAACCACCAGTACAGACCTATGCAAGAAATACGATAGCCAATATGTGAAAAGACAACATTTTTCCAAAGGGAGGAAAACACCTCAAGAAAACACATGGAATGGTTTTCAATGATTGCAACGACACATGACATTGATGACACGATGATGTGGCAGTGATAAGATGTATTTTTCAATGTTTCTTCCTTTGTGTGATATATGTTTTTTTCTTCATATCTACCCTCCGACGGGTTGTAAATCTGATGGATTATTCCTGTCGTCTTGATCTTTGATATTTTATTGTAATCCAGTGTTCCTTCATTTTCTTATCTGGTGATCATGTTATCTCCTCATTGCCTTAGGTGTATTCTAGCATGTCCTCCTTTCCTATCTCTTCCTTCGTCATATTACCATAGCGTGATATAATTTCTGCATTTTAAATCCACTCATGACAAGACGACATCAGTGTGATAAAACCTTGGTCTAAGATGTTGCATGATGATCCACTAACTGAACCGGAACCGAGCAGTAGGCCAAGGGAGAGGCTTATTGACTACGCAGTTGCGCAGCTTAAGCAGTGAGGGGTGGAGCTTGAGCTCTAAAACTGCACATTGTACAGCTCAGTCCATACTAAGGGAAAAGACTACATAGTCCAGACTGAGGGAAAAATCTACACAGTCCAGACTGAGGGAAAAATTTGCCCAGTCCAGACTGAGGGAAAAATTTGCCCAGTGTCTGGAGGCAAGGGGGGGACTATGCTCGAGCACTGAGGGAATTTTTCAGATTTTTTCTAAGTGTGGGATCAGTGAGACCAATGATAATAGTGATAGGAATTTACCATGATCACACACTTAGAGTTTTGGCGACACAACATGAATACATAAATACATACTTCCCTTAGTGCGAAACATGCATGCATGACAAGAACAACTCATCACCACAAAGCCTTCCCCTTAAAACAAACCAAAACTACAATTTGCATGATAAGCAACAATTCCCCTGCCAGAAGGCGACACTTGATATATAAAGATAAAAGTGCAAAAGACACTTGCGATATGAAAACGGTGGTGAAAGTAACACATGCCAGAGAAAATATAACATGAAAGTGACACTAATTAGGTGAAAGCAAGCAAAAGCGATAGCTCGAAACATGGAAGTGACACTCACAAAAACAAAGATGCACGGGAGCGTTAATTTGCAAAACTCACTGAAATGGAAAATACAAACGTTGCTAGAATGAGATAACTATCACTGTTAGTGTGCACTAACTGTCGACATGAATTGGACATTTCACAGGTGCGGTCTTGATGGAACGTACTATTCTTGTGCAAGCTCACATAGAAGAATGCACTCATGAACTTATTGCAGACTGAGCATGTGAGAAAAAGTGACTTCAATACTTCAAATTCAAGAGGGAGCTCAAAAAGCATCAGCTGAAAAAGAATTTAATATGGAACGACTGATATCTAAATCCACGATAGGCTCCAAAATTCGAGTGTACGCAAAATTTTGGAGGGTGTTTGCCGCAGTGACAACACTTGGTGACACACTAGTAAAAGTGCAGCTTCTCTGCCTTCGTAAATTCTTTTGTGCGGGGTCTATTTCTTCATGAAGTATTGGTTCATCATTCAGATTACCATGGCTTCCCCACTTACCCCATGCATAAACATAGTCCCATTCATCCCTTTACTTGGTTGAACACAAACATAAGATCAACGATCACACAGTTTTTCGAACAAGGATAGGGTAATGAAGTTCGTGAGCCTTAGATTTTCAAAGTATAGTTTTTCATCTCTGGTGTTGCTCTACTACTAGCAGGCTTGGATAGTACCTCGACTGAGTCACTTCAGGGACACAAACATTGATTTTCTTCCAGCGAGCTTGGACAGTAAACCGGTGGAGTTATTTACTTCACCTCACTACGCAGGAATCATTTCTCTTCTTTCGCCTTTATTTGTTTATTTTAAAAATATTATGCATTGACACTTATTTATTTATGGGCAAAAGAGGGATCCTGACTTATTGATAGCAGGAGAGGTTGTTCCTTCATATAATCATATGTAAGACCTATGATATTGGTTTTCTCGTTTATATTTTCCCCTTGTCCTTATCTACTTGATTGGATCAACTTGAAAACAGTGAAACATAAAATCAAGTGTAGGCATGAGGTTTCCAGAATAGCAAGGAGGTCATGGTTCGACACAAGGCTTTCTCAACCGAAAGGTCGTATTTGTTGTCGAAACATCATCGACCAAAAGATTTAACCCGGACAAGGAAGGAGGACAAAGAATTAGCCGAATGTTGCAATGGCACAAATTCTTTTTCTATTTTTCCACATTCCCTTTCTAGCCAACCACGTATCTTCATGTGGATTTTTATTCAACATGTGAAAGAAAAATACATGATGCGAATGTGAAACCAAATCACAAAAAAAATAATTGAAACCAAACATGATGCATAATAGAAGTAAGAAAAAACAAGAAATACTAGAAGAGTAAGATGGGATGGGTGCAAGAAAAGGAAAACTAAGATGCAGCTAATCATACTCCTAACCTAACAGCTAGAGGGTCAAAGTCACGTATAATGAAATTTACAGTGAAACCACCGTAGTTGTTCCCAACCTGCATCCACAAAAATACGAATAATTAAAATAGATAAAAATTCATGTGCAATAGAAAAGATAAAAACTTGAATACCTTGCAAAAAATTTCAACGGACTTGCTTGTGGATGAAAATATGTGTCACAACCACTACTTTCATCCAGTTCGCATCCTTACCATTTTGATGAATACCATCTTTCAACAAACCTTGAAAGCTTCTCCCGGATGTGTCTCCATCTACTCTAAACTCCTTAGCAAGCGCTAGGAAGGATCGAAACTTGTTAATTGCAACGCACCTTGCCAGGTAAGGTTGTTCCAACCATTCAGCGATTGGATCGTGAAATTTATGATAATCCTCTTAAGAACCTCGAAGTATTTGAAAATATGCATTTTCATTTAATAGGAAAAAGATTACGATGGGAATCTTGTGAGGGAAAATAAATATGATCATATTCAACGGTGATGTCGAGATAGTGAGGACCTGACATAACCATCAGCGAAGGTTGAAGTGCTTCAACTACTCGACAAAAATCTGGATAGTGGGATATTGAACGATGAATATCGAAGGATGTAGAACAACTGTCATTGGATGACATGATGAATAGATGATGGGTTGAAAGACAGTCATTGTTGACTGAATAATGATCATATCGGTTGATTGAATCATCGGGTTCCCAGTTTGTAATAAACGAAGACAAATCATTTTGAACAGTTCTACAAATGCTCTGAATAATTGAACCAACTTCCTCGTAAGCCAAATGTGACAAACCATTTTCCTGTAACTGGTGACAACTGTGCAAGCATCGTAACTATCAAAATAATTTAAAATAGATGTCAACACAACAAATACAAAAGACCAGTCAGGACATGGTGAATGGAGAAGAATTTGATTCATGCGATAACTTGTGCATTCATTATCGCTCAAGACGATTTGTGGTGCAATAAGAGGACAAATTTGAAATATATAACATTCACAAGAAGAACCAAGAATTGACTATTAAGAAATGAATTCGATAGGCATGATTCTTTCGGCCAAAGATAGTCCTTGGAATGATCAACTTCTCAATTCCATGAATATATGAGAGATACAAATTCCAAACCCGGGTTTAATGCGAGAGATTTACATGAATATGAATGAATTGAAAAAAAAATATATATATATATATATATATATTAATTAATTAATTAATTAATTAAAATTTAAAAAAATAATAATAATAATAAATAAATATAAAAATAAAAAAATAAAATATTGAAAATTGAAAATATCACCCCTGTGTAATGTGATTTCCTTGTATCTTATCGCAATTTGAACCAACAACACGGAAATCAAGGGAGTGTGGAAAGCGAGCTAGTGGAATAGATTGATCAAGCGGATCATGGTACAAAGATTCATGGCATGTAGATGGTAGAGGATAACAAAAAAATGAATCATATTCGAGACTAAAGTTAGGAATAACAACATCATCTTGCGGAATGGAGGAGTTAGTCTTCAGCACGGGCTTCATGGGCCAATTTGGAATTTCCTCTATTGAATCTGAATCATGAAAGACGGAAGAAAAATGAGAAAATGGATTAGGAATTCTATTTTCATATTTCTCAACTTTACAACCACTGCAAAGAAGCACCCACATTGGGACTGGAAAAGGAGGAGGATAAGGAACAAAAGGAATAATAGGTTCCTCCTTTGAAATTAGGGGTGTCCCTTGGTTTACAAGGTGAAAAAAAATTAGGTGGTCTAGATTCAAAATGATTCAAAGAAATCTGAGCCAGAGATTAAAACTTTTTCGCACAGAAATCTCGATCCATATATTCTTCGAGAAACTCATATCATAAATAAAGGAATTTATCAGCAAAATCCTAAAATGATTCATCAGGATCCATTCTGAGTTGATTGATTCTTTTTGAGAACATCTCGGTTATCATACCAATTGAAAGCTTGATGAATCACCTTAGTAAAATGACGAAGAGAATGAATGGAAGCAGGTGGTAAGGTATGACACCAATGCTTAACATGACCTTCGAGAGTGAGGGTGAATAAAAGACACATAGCATCTTCATCGTCAATTTGGACAATTTTACAAAACCCAGGAAAATCATTTATGTGTATGGATAAAAATACACCACCTTTTCCATTAAACGTGAACTGAGACAAGGCACACCAAAAAAATTGTGGGGATTGGAATTTTTCTGAGACGAAGGTTAGAACAACACCCCGAGATTGTGATTTGGGAAAGAGCCATTTATGACAAGAGATTCAAAATAGACTCAACGGGATCAGCGTGTCATCTCGCCCTCCCTCTACCGCCATTATTGACGGTGCTGGAAATTCGTCAACCAAGGGGTCTCCCCGATGTGAAGTCTCAATTAGACTTCACACCATTTGGAGTAGGAGCCCCATCCGAAATATCGGCCTAGTTGCCATGTATTCTTATATATATGCCTTGGCTCTAACTGCTAGTAAGAGAGGAGTGCAAATGTGTCTTCGAAAAGAAATGAGGTTTTTTCTTGTAAGTGTTCGATTGTATGTGTGCCAAAGTCTTTCTACTAAAATTCTTTCTACTATGGAGGAGAGGAAAAGGTGAGCCTATAAGAGAGAGGTAATAGTACCACCCAATAAGAGACACACAAACATCAATATATGTCTAACATCTAGGGGAATAGTCCATAAGGGATGCAACGATCATTACAACCAATTAATGAAAACAAATTCTATAATATCCTACAGAATATTCCACAAGGATGGGACAACAATAACAACCATTACAACACACTTTCAATAAGATAAGTACTAAAACAACCGAACTAGTTTAACTATCTTAGCACATGTGATTGAAAACATGAAATACAAACATCCACAAAATAGTCTTACAAACATTCATAATTCATGCATGAAGAACATGCTAGCCTTGAAGGCTTCTGTTATTAAGTAAAATATCCAAGACACATATGTACAATGAACATCACTAGCCCCAATATTGGAGCGTTGGATCCACTCCTTTCTCTACAAAAAAACTAGCTCATCTCTGTAATGCTTTGCTGGTGGAGCCAAGGTGAAAATTCTTTTTCTCATACAATGAAGGTGTATATATAACCAATAGGTGATGCTTCACCTTCCTTGTGACTCTTTGACTACCCTCATGATTGTTTGACTTACATTACTCTTCATATCTTGAATGTGTCCATTGGACTTGCACTTTACCATACATTTCGAATGACAAATTACATGGTCCACAATAATGATATGGCATATGAAAACCCATGACATGACACTACTGACATGGATTTTTTGATGATGTGGAAATGTCAAGCCACTTTTTTTTTTGTCTCTTGAATGTCTTCTTTTCACCTCCACATCGCTTGGTGATAGGGGATCTTCAACGATCTCATATCTTGGGCGGTGATCGCAAACTGGTGTCCCTTAGATTTCTCTCGATCAATTAGCTTGCATGCTCATCTAAATCTCAACATGTTTTCATCTTCCTTTTTTCTTCATCATCTTGACATAGCATCATAAGGTAGATGTATCTGCGATTCACTCATGACGAGACAACATCAATCTGAAAAACCCTATCCTAAGATGATGCATTCTGATCCATAAACTGAGCTCGAAATAAGTGATACGCTGGGAAGGGAGGATCAGTGACTGCACAATTCAAGCAGGCAAGGGAAAGCCTTGAGCCTTGAGACTACGTAGTGCGCAGTTCAATATGGGTTGAGGTACAGGACTACGCATTTTCCGGAGCTAGTGGGACAGGCTAAAGGAATGGGCACTAGGAGAGACTACTATGTAGTTATTGGAGTCAAGGAAGGTCAGGTGACTACGCATATACACATTTCAAGGGTTCAGGGTCCGAGCTTGAGGCTTGAGGTTGTGAAGTGCACAGTTCAAGCCGAGATGGAGGTCATGACTACGCAATTCTAGAGGTGAGGGTCAAGGCTTGGCCATAGAAATTGTGCAGAGGAGCAGTCCTGGGAGGCAGTAACTTCTCACTCCGTAGTTCCAATAAGCAAGGTCACAAATAGAGGACCGATATTGCGTGGTGCGCAGCTCAGGGAGGCCAAATGAAGTTAGGTTGCTTGGTCAGGAAGTTTTTCCGAAAATCGCTAAGTGTGAGATCATTGAGATTAGTGTGGGCAGTGATAAAACTTTGACTGAGATCACACACTTAGAATATTTTGACAACTCAACAAAATAGATCTTCCATGACACATGAATGAAGTATTTTTCTCATTGTGATAGCTTTAGGACAAGTTACAATGAGTGCAACACTAAGGATACGCTTTGCGATGAATGTGATGACACTTGTGCGACAATGCTTAAAACTTTGAGAATGAGTGCGAAATATAATTACATGATTAAAACAAATCATTTACAAAGAGATGACCTCTTAAAACCACCAGAACATATCTATACACACAATATGACATCCAACATGTGAAAAGACGACATTTTAGCAAGGGAGAAAAATACCTTAAGAAAACACATGTAATGGTTTTCAATGATTGCAATGACACATGATACTGATGACATGATGATGTCGTAGTGATAAGTTGTATTTCTTGTTGTTTCTTTCTTTGAGTGAGATATGCTTTACTCTTCATATCTACCCTCCAAAGGGTTGTAAATCTGATGGAGTATTCATGTGATCTTGATCTTTGATCTTCTATTGTAATCCAGTGCTCCTTCGTCTTCTTGTTTGATGATCGTGTTATCTCCTCGACTCCTTAGGTGTATTTAAGCATGTCCTCCTTTTCTATCTCTTCCTTCATCATCTTGGCATAGTGTGATAGAATTTTTGCGTCTAAAATCCACTTGTGACAAGACGACATCAGTGTAATAAACCCCTGGTCTAATATGTCGCATGATGATCCACTAACTAAGCCGGAACCGAGCGGTAGGTCAAGGGAAAGGCTTAGTGACTGTGTGGTTGCGTAGCTCAGGCATATAGGGGTGGAGCTTGAGCTTTGAGACTGCGCACTGTGCAATTCAGTCCAGACTTAGGGAAAAGATTGCGCAATCCAAATTGAGGGAAAAAATTACCTAGTCCAAACTGAGGGAAAAATTTACACAGTCCAGACCGAGGGAAAAATTTGCGCGGTCTCTAAAAGCAAGGGGGGGACTGGGCTCGAGTACTGACGGAATTTTCTGAAATTTGGTAAATGCAGGATCAGTGAGACCAATGAGAACAATGATAGGAATTTACCATGTTCACACACTTAGACATTTGGCAACACAACATGAATACATGAATACATATTTCCCTTATTGTGAAACATTCTCGCATGACAAGAAAAACTCATCACTACAAAGTATGCCCCTTGAAACAACCAAAATTGTACATTGCATTATAAGAAACAATTCCCCTCCCAGAAGATGACACTTGCTATATAAAGATAAAAGTGTGAATGAGACTTGTGGTATGTGAACAACGGTGAAAGTAACACATGTCAAAGAAAAGGTAACATGAAATTGACACTAATTAGGTGAAAGCAAGTGAAAGCGATAATCTGAAACATGAAAGAGACACTCGTGAAAAAAAAATGTGTGCGGGAGCAACAATTTGCAAAACTCACCTAAATGGAATATACAATTGTTGCTTGAACGTAATAAATTGGCGTTGGCAGTGCGCACTGACTGTTGACATGAATTGGACATTGCACAGGCACAGCCCTGATGGAACGTACTATGTTTTTCCAAGCTCGCATAGAAGAATGCACTCGTGAACTTATTGTGCACTGAGCATGTGAGTGCAAGTGACTTCAATAATACCAATTCAAGAATGCGCTCAAAAAACATCAGTTAACCGAGAAGTGACTATGGAATGACTGATCGCCAGATCCATGATAGGCTCTAAAATTAGAGTGTACGCAAAAATTTGGAGGGTGTTTTTCGCAATGAAAACCGCTAGTCAAGTCCAAGATGAACCTTCCCTAAAAATCTCCTAAAAATCCCGAAGAGAAAGTAATAAAGAAGAAAATATTAACATAATGGGAGAGAAACATTATGTTAATCACTTAATTGGAAATAAATACTAAGTGGGGTGAAATAAAGCACAACAAGAGATAAATGTGTGCTTTAAAAAAAATAAAAGAATATTTTTCAAAAACAAAACAAAAAAAAACAAAAAGCCTTATGCAAAAGGTTGGCAAACCTTAAAGCAGGACGCTGGTAAATATTTGCTGGGAAGAAACCACCAAGGAATCAATGAAGTTGTTGATTTTAGTGGCAAGTAGATCTTAGATCGGTGGGGAATTATTGGAAATAGTTCATGGTTGTGTGGAATATGTTTGATTCTTGAATAATTCATAGTGATTAACTATGGTTAGATGAAATTTTGTCTATATTTTTTTATTGATTTCGAAATCGTCTAAAGATGTTGGATTTTAAAATAGCTCATAAGTTGCATGTCTCTAAGTTGTTTTATGTGTTATATTTTTGCATGCATTATCTATTAATTTATATAAGAGACAATTTCGACGAAATAGGTTGTGTTTGTAGGTTTCTATGAGCAAACGAACATGTCAGAAACGAATTTTTTATATGTATGCATAAAGAAAATAAATTGCTAACATATATACTTATGATTTAACTTATGATGGAAACAGTGAAACCAGAGGAAAATTACTAGAGATAAATGTCATTAGTTTGAATTTGATTGAAACTACTATGGGAGATAGAGACGCTAATTTGCAAACAACACTAACGGGAAAGAAAGACTTATGTAACCCCTAAATAAAAGACAACATCCACTTGATATTTTTTTATCATTTTTATGATTAGATGGTTAGTGCTCTCTAAGTACTTGAGAAAGTATTATGATTAGAGTATTATTTGACACTGCATAAATAATTGATAATGAAAAGTATTTCATTTCATAAACATTATTGTTTCTACTTAGTAAACATAAAAATCCTTCATTCTGAAGGGAAATGATTCCATTTTTCGTTATTTATATTGTTATATTATGAGTAAAATTTAATGTTCCAACAAGAGAAGTGTTGAGAATAGTTTTCTCTTTAAGGGGGGAGTATGTAATATCTCTGTCGTAAGCTACCGTAAAAACTCTTGTAAAATTAGTGTTGTTCAATAATTAAATATTATTAATATTTATATTCATATTACATGAAAAATATTCTTCTGATCTTAATTAAAAGAATTAATTCTTAATTCATATATTTGGAAAATTTTATAAATTATATTTCCAATTTGATGTATTTTTTAATTTTGGAACTAATGAGACATAATTTTAGAAAATCTATGGATAAATGATATTTTTCCAATAGGAAAAAAGCAAATCTAACTTGATAAAGCATAAGATATTTATGGATGATTTCTTGAGTGATATTCTAATTTAGAACAATATGATTTTTGGAGTGATTTTAGAATTTTGGAAAAATCAAATTTATGGAGTGATTTATCGGTGATTTATGGAATGTTTTTAGGATTTAAAAAAATCATTTCATTTTCTTAATTCTACTTATTGTAAGCCTATGGAAAAATATGCGAACTAATGACAAAAGACATGTAGAATTGAGCCGTAGGATTTAAAAAAATCATTTCATTTTCTTAATTCTACTTATTGTAAGCCTATGGAAAAATATGCGAACTAATGACAGAATACATGTAGAATTGAGCCGACAAAGAGGAACGAGGGATTCCAAACATGCATTAAAAGATAAGTAACTATGTTCTTTGAAAATTATTGTATTTGCATATGGTGCATGAAGAAATAATAATCGAATTTATTTTCTTGAAAATTTGCATATGATAAAGAATTGAGATTTTTTTCTTCCTTAAACATCCATGGACTTTCGTGCATAGAGGAATAAGTGTCTTGTTCATTAAAATTTTAAAATATTTGCATGGTTAAATAATTTTGTGAATTGCATGGGTTATTGGAAATATAGTTCGAATATGTCTTTGTATCTCCCAAAATAAGTTGCAAAAATTCATTTGAATCTTTCAAACCATGACACTTCTATAAAAAATGAGAGCTGTTAGTTTTAATAAAGGTGTTCCCAACAAAAACCTCTTTTGTTTTTCAAAATTCGGTTTCCAAATGTTTGAAAATTGGGCCACAGTGGATTATTAAAACAAAATAGGGAAAACAAAGTAAAACAAAGTATTGTCATTTGATTTGTCAACACAATAAGAATAGTTGTTATTGTTTTAACAACTATACAAGGATAAATATTGTTTTAATTCTTGAAAAGAAATAAATTTATTGCTTGAACAAACAAATAACTAGTAAGTTTGATAATTCTTCAAAAAAAATAAGTCATTGGCATGCACAAAAATAGAACAATTATGGTGATATTTCTTGAAAAGAAATAAGTTATTCACATGCACAAAAAATAAAACAACATGGTAGAAATTCTTGAAAATGAATTAATTTATTTCAGTTAAAAGATTACCAAAAATTATTTTTAAAGAGAAATATTGGACTCTTAAAAAGAATGTGTAGTTATGGGCATAGGAATAATATCTAATATATTTGATCTACTGGAAATGAATATGTGGGTAACTTTTTTTAGATGACAATTTCGTTTCCAAATGTTTGGAAACTGAGCTGGAAATGAATATGTGGGTAACTTTTTTTAGATGACAATTTCATTTCCAAATGTTTAGACACTGAGCACAAAGTTGATGACTAAAATAAGAAAAACGAAGTAAAACAAAGTATTGCCATTTGATTTGTCAGCGCGATAAGAATAGTTGTTGGTGATACAAGTTATTCGCGTGCACAAAATCTAAAACAATTATTAGAAATTCTTGAAAATGAATTAATTTATTTTAGTTAAAAATTTCCCAAAGATGTTTTCATGATACATATGCATTAAATTTTTAAAAAGAAATATTGGACAGTTAAAAAGAATATGTACTTACGTGCATAGAAACAATATCTAGTATATTTGATCTATACCAAAAATGAATATGTGGTTAACTTTTTTTTTAAAAAGTTCCCATAAAACCTTTGCATAAAAGACTATTGGTTGTGTTATTCGAGAAAGATTTGTTATTCATGCTATTTCTTGAGGAAATATTACAAATTTGTTTCATGTGTGAAATAATAAGAAAATATTTTGTATTGTATGCATAATAGCTAGTAAGTTAGCTAATTTTTGCAAAAAGAATAATCAGTGCGTTAGATTCGTTGGAAAATAAATATATATATGCAAAAACGTATTTCATGTGTTAAAACTCTTCAAAAAAAAGAGGAGACAAACATGTTGTATGCATTGTTGAATTAGATCTTTGGAGAGGAAAACTAGTAATCGCATGCTCTATTGTGATAAGATTCCTTTTGACAATTCTTTAAAGAAACATATACACTCACATACATAGAAAAATAGAGTTTCGTTGTTAAATTTTTGGAGAAAATGAAAGCGCGATCACATAATACTCATTGAGTTAGCCTTCTTTTGAGAAAAATAATATGCATTTGCACACCTAAAGAGATTAACTATAGTACTAGTTTTCTTTTGAGAGAATATTATGTATAAATATTGAGCTAGAGCTTTTGGTAAAAGGAAAATGTTTTTTTGCATGAAAAAATAAATGTTACGAGTTAGATTCCTTGGAAACGAAATGTGTTTATATTTCCATGTCAAACTTTGTTAGTTTCTTTCGAAAATAAATACATGTTTCACATGCAAGAAGAACTAGCTATCATATTATTTTATGTTGGAAAGGAAAAATAGTTGCATGCGCAAAATTATAACAATTATGTTATCTTTGTTTGAAATAGAACTTGCATTTTTATACATAATAGCCATTGTGAATAGCTCCCCTATCGAAAAGGGATTTTTGGAAAAAGAAAATGCGTTCACAAGTATAGTATCTATTGTGTTAATCTCTTTGAGAAAGAAAACATAACAGTAAGCACAAAGAAAATTGTTTGTTGCGCTAGTTCTCTTAAAAGTTTGTTATGCATTTGCATGAACAAGAACAATATTTAGTATGTTAGTTTTCCTTTGGAAAGAATGTGAAAGAGAATGCAAGATTATGTTAGCATTTTGTTGGAAAGATGACACTTATAGTGATTTGGTTGTTATTAATAAATGTGCAATGATATTAAAAATGGTATTTCATTATATTATGTTTATATTTTATGCATGCACACAAATAGATGTTGAAGTGTTGCTAATAAAGATTGATTATTGGTTTATTAATATTTTATCTAATCATGATATCAAGTGTGTTGACGACAGCAATCACAGGAAAGAATGGTGACTTGGGCAAACGATAGTTCATGTTTAACATTGTTGCAGATAAAGATTAGTGTAAATTGAGAAATTCTAACTGCAAAGTGATCCACTGATGGAAACTGTCAAACCATAAAGACATACAGATTGAGGATAAATGGGTTAATGATAACATAATGATTGTAATAGCTTATAGTTGGTTATGTTGCATTGAATATGATTTTTCTATGTAATACTTTATGGCAATGGTCAATAGATGGACTCTCTTATAACCATTGAGGGGTGAACACTCACGAGCATTTGATATATATATATATATATATATATATATATATTTGTTTGTTCTCCTTTTATTTGTTAGTTCCCCTTACCAAGTTTCCAAGGGTATATCGATGTTAACTTATGTGATTTTTCATTGTCATATTTATGATGTTAATTTATTTCATGATGTGGTGTTTATATTGTCAGTATGTGATTTACTAATTGAATTGAAAGAATCATGGAACCAATACATGGTTATACCATGAAATTTAAGTTAATATGCTAACAACAATAGAAATTAATAGTTGTGTAACTCAACATGTTTTTAATAAATATTTCTCTATGTAATGATGATGATTATTCTAATGGTCATTGAGAGAATATAGAAAGTAATTTAAAAAGTTACTCATTGGTAAATGCTTAAAAAAATTCCTAACTCCATGCATTTTTATGCGAAGTTACCGTGTGATGTAAGTGAGAAAAATTTATAATTTCCAATATTTATAAATTCAACCAACAATCTATTTTTCAAGTCAACATATAATTTAATCCCATTGTCACACTCAACAAATTACCAAAAAAACCCTTAAGTGTATCAAAAGCCCAATATTGAGATTCTCCATACTCACCTCACCCATTATTGAGATTCTCCATACTCACCTCACCTACCCCTCCATCAAGTGGGTCCTCTTGAACAATAAACTATGCTTGACAAATTATGTCATTTATTTTACATTTTCTACAAATATAGTCACTCTTTTGATCCATTTCAACCTCTTCTGATGAAAATGCCTCAGCGTGATCATTACAATCATTAGTTACAACCAACAAACCATCTTTCCTTACTGCTTTTGTGTTTTCTATCTCAATGCTTAATTGTAACAAACCAAGTTTCTCCTCTTGATCCTTGATGAGGAATTTTGCCCCTATTAAGATGTCATTTTTTCTGCAATCTTTCTATTACGAGTTTAAATTACCTATTTCATCATCTAACCCTGTTATCAGTTTTTCCAAAACAAAAGCATCCCTAGATGCAAGCTAACTCTCCCTTCAATTTCACCATCCTTTGTGACAAAATGTGATTCAAGCTTGGAGGATTTCTCTACTACATACTCCAATGCAAGGCCCTTGCCTACATTTATCTCAAACAAAGGTTCATATTGGTTACCCTTATTTATTACATGGCTACAAGCATTGCCCTCAATTTTGAAGTTTAGAGGTTGAGTTGCACAATTCTCCTCTGACATTTTCTCTAAAGCAGAAATCATGCCTGGAGCAACTCTCAAACATAAAAATCACAATTCTCTTGTGACTTGTTCTCTTCACTTACCACACTTTTTATTTCTTCAAGTTTGTAGATCACATCAACTAAGGGTGATAATTCAAGCTTCTATTCCTTCTTTGAAATACATTTTGTTTTACACTAATAGTTCTTATTGATTAGACATTGGAACTCACCATGGCAAGAGTCTATTCATTTGATAAACATTCAGAGTCCTCATCATTGCCAGACTTGTTTTGAGCTCCATCATTAGTTTAAGGCAAAGATTATGATTTTCCCATACCACTAGATTCAAAATATCGAGGTTCTTTATTTTTTTTTATAGATGGTATAGCCATGACCAATCATTTGGGTGTGCCTTTGCCCCTACTTCAACGTCTCTTGTACTTTTTGTCTTGGGCTTACCATTAGTATCAAAAAATCTGGTTTTCCTGCAACTAGCCCAAAAATCATTGATCGCTTTTTGTTGTGTGCCTATTATTCAATTCAGTAGATTGATCAATCTTGGGAGTCGTGTTTGGCCCTTGCAATCCTTTGCAGTGTTTGATCCTTGCAAACTTATCCCAGTGCTAGTTTTCCACAGGACATTAAATTGACCACGAACATAGTGATTGTTGCCTACATTAATCCCAAGGGGGGCAAGACCCTGAGACATCACCAACTAGTTTTGCTACCACAACTTTTCCCAAAACTATTGCAAATGTAAGTAATCAAATTCACAATCTAGATGAGTTTTGTTATTATTGATTTTATATTATTCGCATGTACTTACCCTTTTTGTCTATATACACTGGTTGATCTGAGAGGAAAATCACAATAGCTTGTTCTTCAGATTTGTAGGGTTGCGCAGAATAGTATATCTTTGTAACAAGCTCAATTACCCTCCTCAGAGTGCCACCAAATTTCCTCAACAATTTGCTCAAAATGTCCAGACTGCAGAATTAGCCCTTTGGCCCTACGGACCAAATTGCTAAAGCACCATCCTCTGCCCATGAAATCACCAAAAATTTCCTTGGGATACCACCGAACCTCTCCTTCATTTATATTATAGATTCCTTGAAGGACTCAGCAATGTGAGGGGTTGTGAATGCAACTTCCAATTTTGAGTTATTATTTTGCCTCAGCTAACCCAACATTGGAAAATTTGGGTTTTGCCCCTTTATCAAAACTATAGCGTATGGGATTGGATATGCAATTTTGTCCTCCCTAGGGCAATTAATTAAGAGGGAACATTACAAACCAATGACTTTAATGTTTGGATGATTTGAAAATGGAGCCTTCATCTTCTTTCCAAGAGCACATCATTTGCAGAGCTTTAATTATGCATCCTTCTCCAATGTGATTCAAATGGTAGTTCCAATGCTACTCTAATGTTGCATCGATTTGAAACTCAAATAACCAAGCCTAGCCTACAGAATTAGCCCTTTGGTCCTACGGACCAAATTGCTAAAGCACCATCGTCTGCCCATAAAATCACCAAAATTGTCCTTGGGATACCACCGAACCTCTCCTTCATTTATATTATAGATTCCTTGAAGGGCTCAGAAATGTGAGGGGTTGTGAATGCAACCCCCAATTTTGGGTTTTTATTTTGCCTCGATTGACCCAACATTGGAAAATTTCGGTTTTGCCCCTTTAGCAAAACTATAGAGTATGGGATTGGATATGCAATTCTGTCCTCCCTAGGGCAATTAATTAAGAGGGAACATTACAAACCAACGACTTTAATGTTTGGATGATTTGAAAATGGATCCTTCATCTTCTTTCCAAGAGCACATCATTTGCAGAGCTTTAATTATGCATCCTTCTCCAATGTGAATCAAATGGTAGTTCCAATGCTACTCAAATGTCGTATCGATTTGAAACTCAAATAACCAAGCCTAGCCTACAATGTCAAAGCCCAACATCAATCTTATCAACTCAATGATTGAAGTTGTGTGTGCCCATCATTCATAGTGGATTCAAGCTTATACAAATTGCCCAATGCGAATCTAATGGTTGTTCCAATGCTACGCATATATTGCATCAATTTGAAACTCAAATGACCAAGCCTACAATGTGAAAGCCCAACATCAATCTTATCATCAACTACAGTAATTGAAGCTCTGTGTGTGCCCATCATTCATAGTGGATTCAAGCTTATACCAATTGCCCACTCTAATTCATTGAGCAGCTAACTCGATTTCGCTTATTCAGTAAGAAGCAATTTCCTTGTTCAAACAAGGTTTTGAGAGCAGAATCTGTGATTTCCTTGTTCAAAACAAGGTTTTGAGACTAATGCATGTGAGTCTACTTGTAAAAAGCAAAATATGATCTGTAGAACAAACGGAACATCTTTGAACACCATTTTGCCTCCTTTATACAACTTCATTCCAAAATGCATTTTTCCTGGCCAACGTTGAGACCGTCAACAACTCTCAAATTCACTTGTGTGAATTTGGTAAAATCAATAAACCAATCCCTCGAGTTTTGTGTTTAGATTCTCTTTAATCTGGTACTAGACAGTACAACATACGTCTCATAGGCACTAAGAAGGGCGAGCCTTATTTCGGCTGCTATCCGCCCATTAATGCGGTGGCAGATACACAGCCCACCGTTAGATTTAAAATTGTTTAAATCTAACGGTGGGCAGTGTATCTGCCACCGCATTAATGGGCGGATAGCAGCCAAAATATTGGTTGCCCACTAAGAAGGCCTTGAGAAGAGATTAATTCATCCTTTACGCAAAAGACGTTTCCTGAGGAACTTTGCCTCACATTATCTGCAATGTTCTTCCAACAGTGCTCTAAATTTCTCATCTTCTACCAATGACTACCTGGATCACAACTTTACAGAAGAAAATGTACTTTCATTGTATTTGCAGTATAGGCAACTTATTTCTCCTTTTTTGTCTCAAACTGATTTTCCCTAGTCTGCTTTCTGCAAGAAATAAACATCAGTTGGGTCAACTTGCTTTGATTGCTAACGTAAATGACCTCATGAGTCTCTGAAAGACCATAATTTTCAGTTCCTTCACTTTTAATCCAAAATCTCTGTGTTTGTCTAAAATTTATTTCATTCAATTGTGTCGCAATAAATTTCTCCTGTGCATCTATAGTGGAAAAGGATCTCAATTAATAAGCCAACTCTGTTCTCGTGCTCTTTGTTTCATACGCAGCTTTCAGCTCATCATAAACTTCAATAGATGCAGCAAACCGCTTCATTTGCACTATTACTGAATACTCTACAGTCAAGCAATAGTTGCTATGGCGTTATCAATTTTCCTAGCCCATTTTTGTGTCGCATCAGTGGGATTTGTGGGTCTGAGCTCTTTGCCTGTTACAGCTCCACATAATCCCGTTTCAGGACTGGAAAGAGCTTATAGCTCAATAAACTGAAGCAATCTCCACTGAAACGCTCTACCATGTTGGTGTCTGGAGTATATGCAACTGCAGCAATATTAGAAATTCAATCCGAGGGTAAAAACCAAAAGACTGGAAGAAGGGGCAAAGTATGTTATCCTATATATATAGCGCACCCAGCTCCAATACCATGGATATAACCCAAAATAAAATTGTCATACAAAACAAAAACTAAAATATGTAGAACAAGCTATAGATAAATGGCAAGAAAAGATTTATTATCTACTGCACTCACAATAAAAAAAATACAGAAAGCCCACAGGGCGTAGAACAGTTGGTGAATGGATGCACTGTTAAGGCACTCCGTGTGTAATGGCCACCAACTTGAAACCCAATGGGTGTCCCACCTGCCTATCCTTCAACTAGATGTTATAGTGGTAATGCTCAGAATTAACCCAGTAACACGCAAATATGAGACTGGCCCAGTCGTCGATTGCTCTATTCACAAAATAAGGAGATAAACACAGAAAACTCTGTTTTTCAGATAAGTATTGTGTTTTTTATAGGCACTATCACTGCAGTGATGCAGTTATTAATAACAAGAGAAAATTTATTATCTAAAGCAATCACATTTGATAAATGCAAAAAGCTCTACTTTATCACATAAGAGGTAGTGCCTTCTATATGGGCATTGTGACTGGAGTAATGCAGTTAGAAAAATTAATGAAAACTGACCTGTGTAATTAATTTACGGAACACCAGCTGCAAAATTAATGGAAAACTAGTCAAAAGAAACTCCAAGAGAAGAAAGAGTTTTGACTGCACAGAGGCAGCTGGAGGACCACTGGAACTCCTGCACATAATATCATTAAAACATCCAAAAATGTGCAAACAGGGAAAAAGGTTTTATAGACACAGAAGCTACTCCAAGATGCTACAAGATGGGCATTCTAGACTGTTATTAATCTTGTTATCATTCACATGCACACGTCGCAACAATGAAAAGAGTGGAAGGCCCAGCAAACATGCATAATCACCCTGCAACTATTTAACTATTATATTAAAGGGCCACTACCTCTATGGATGCCCATAATACATATAGCCATTTCATTTTTTCCAGGTGATCTCATCTATATCCACCTAAAAGTTTTTTCAAGCGATTCCATGCATTTCCACTTTAGATTTAGGGAATTACCTTTTTATCAGAAAGAAACAACACAAAACACGAAACTCGTAAAAGTTCCATTCAAAATAGAAAATATGGCAAATGGCGTTATAGCAAAGTCCCAGTGAATGTACAAAAGAAGAGGAATTGGAATCTCCCCTTGAAAAGGATTTAGATAGCACGATATGTGCCAATATGTTAGCAAACATAATTGAGGGCGGCACACGAATAAAACATAATGCCTTAAGTGTCCATTTCATGAAAAGAAAGTAATGAGTGAACTATCTGAACAAAAATCCAATTGGAGTTCAAGTGCTGAGCAAGCATAACAAGTCTTAAGAGGACTTTATGTGCTCCATAATTTTTCACTTTTGTTTTTTTCATGGCCTTGTCCTCTATCCTATATCTATTTCAGTTTTAAATCTTCCATTGAAGCTTCATATTGATTTCCTGAGATCCATGAGCTCCAATGAAACGATCCAAGTCAGATGCTTAGGATATGTAAGCTGACACAGGAGGGGCCGATGGGTCCTGAGAAACTGAATTTTCATTGCAACAACCTCCTGAGAGCGTACGAGATGTTAATGATGATGGAGACTGGCATGAAAGCAGAAGAGGAGACGCAGACACAGAAGGCTGATCCTCTAGTTCAGACTTCATAGGTGCAGGCGAGGACGGGTAGGGAGCCTTGGTCATCAGCCTGTAAAAGAACAAAGTCAATTTCAGTAAAAATGAAATTAAGCTGCAAACAAGATACAATGACAATCAATTACAGCGGAATTGGCTAATCACAGCTCCCTGCTTTCATGTTTATACTGTAAAAAACAAACATTGTCATACCCACGCTGATCTCTCTTTACAGATTAAAAAGAAAACCAAATGCACAAATTCACATATATAGCTAAAACGTATGAGCAATGCATAAGAAAGCCCTGCAGACCAGAAACAGGCATATAGCTTATTTTATTAAGAAAATAAGTGATGTTTAGTTATGGCTTGAAGTACTCTAGAAGCCTTTTTCTACACACTAATCTAACCTATACCACTTTTATATCAACTAAGAGTCTAGCAGTACTCTTCAATAATATGATTTTAGTAAGACACGTGCTTATAAGAAGAATGAAATCGGAATGGAAAATAGTCAATGCTTTCTATAAACAATTTTAAACCTTTTTCCTGTTTAAACTTTTCCCCCAGGTTCTTTGACATTAATGCCTTCCAATTGAAATAAATAACAGAGGGCAGTAAGCCTACACCAGGACTTCCTGCACGATGGCTGTGGGTAATTTTCAGAAACAGACTGCCCTGCACACTAAGGCTATGTGTACAGGCAAGCTGTAAATTTACATCCACACTATATGGCTGCACTTTGAAACAAGTATGAGAATGCCCTTCACAAGTGTTTTGAGTTGCAGCCATGTACCAGTCAATCTCGTAGACATCAGAAGATATTTCCTAGATCCTAAATTTTGGCCACTAAACAACAGCCAAAGGGAGCTTTTAAAAAGGGGGCTAATTTTCCGAGCACATTAATAGATTCACATTTGCCTAATCTGCAACTAATCAGTATACCTAGATTCCCTGTTTAATTCACAGATAACATTTCCCTCGCCTAAGATATTAATGTTGCTGCTCTTCCTTAAGATTATGAGAGAATATTCAACTAAAGCAGCAACCATGACCCACCCACATGTATGCAGCTTCCTGATTAAAAGGATTTGTATCTAGTGAACAATGTTTATATATTAGCTGCCAATTCTTTTAAATTGTTGGGTTTAAAAAGACCAATCAACAGTACAAGAGGGTTGAAAGAGAAGAAGATGTTGAAAAGAATGTCTCGCACCTGTCTTTGCGTTTCTCAAGAAATCGCTGAAGGGAATGTTTTCTTGCAATCGGAAGGTCTGCATCCCATACAGAACCACAATCAGAATCTTCACACAATGAAAAAGCTTACAAAAAACCCTATCTTAATCCACAAAAGACATTCACAGATAATGACTATCAATCAACCAAAAAGAAAATTTCAAGATGACCAGAGACTATAATGTTTATATTCTTTAACAGAAGCACCAGAGACTAAAATAATTATGTTCTTTAACAGAAACAATACACTTACTTCAAACTAGTCCAATAGTAGATACGTCGGTAAAAAATGACATGATAAAAAAATTGGATTTTTAATTTGTTTGATATCATTGATCTTGCAAGTACAAAGACAGATTACACACTTTGAGTAGTTTTGCAGCCTCCCTCTAAATATCGCTGGGGGAATAGTACCATCAAATATGAAAAATAAAATTATAAATCTTTTCTTGTCACACGGCCTCAGCATGCCAATGGAACGCAAATAAAACCATAATTGGTAGAACAAGGATATCTTACCAGCTTGTAACTTACGAATCGGTTGGATATTTGGACCGCCTGCCAAGGGTATGGGAGGAGTAGCTACCTCAGAAGCCCCGCCAGAAGTCTGAAGAGATAAAGAAGTCCTTGGTATGGAGTTCAACGGAGAGCTTACAGGTGAAACACATGGGGTTTGTTGAGCAAAACTTGCAGGTTTTATAAAGTTAGCATTTAAAGGATTTCCACTATCAGCGAGCAGCATTATAGCTTGGGCCTGCGCTTTTCAAATATAATCCGTAAGTATTGAACTATAGAAGGGAGGGGGAAATTAAACCCATTGTGAGGGCCAGATAAAGAATTCCTACCTTATCAGCCGGTACATCGTCATAGACGTTTACCACGCCAGCATAGAAAATAGTCAGTTGTGCAGTAGGAGGCTTAACTGGCGGGGTCGAAGAAACAGCCGACCTTGCAGAAGCAACCAAACAATCTTTCCATTAAGTCCAGCAGAGAAACGCACCCGTTATCAAAAGAGTACCGGAAGAGAATTCCCTAGTAAAATTACCTCATGGCCGGTGAGTTTGGAGGCACAATGCCACGAGATAGCCACGTCTGAGCTGTTGTGGACGCGAAACCCTTTTGCTCTGCTCCGGGAAAAGGGCGGAGGGAACCAAAGCCTGTCTGCTGAGAGAATAAACCAAGCTGGGTGGAGACATTTTCCTCACTTACATGTTTTGATCCTTTGACATCCTCTTTCCCACTACCAAGGTAAACGTTTTCTCCACGGCCTACGGCAGCGTTGCCGTTTCCTTTCTCGTTAAAATGTTTGCTAAACAGGCTAAAAGCCTGCGAAAAATTCATTTTACTACCCTCAGCAGGGGCGGACGCAGCGGAACTCGTCATTTGCTCAGTAGCGACAGGTTCTTGTTTAGCCTGTGTAGTGACGGGATTTTCATCCGTTTGAGACTCGTTTTTCACAGAGCCCTTCTGAATCCCCAGGAAATCCATCGCTACTGCCTGATCTTGTGACATCTCTGCAAAAAAAAAAACATTAATATTCGTTAAAGCTGAATCACCTGGTTACTATTCGATTTGCCAGTCTGAATGCAAAACAATACAAGATCCAAGTGTAAGTACTAAAGCACCATCAATATGAAAATTCGAACTATCCTGTTTTATTACGGGTGGAGATCCACTAAGATTCCCTTAATAAAGGCTGACGAGACGCGGGTTTATACATCCTGAGTTAGATCATTGCCGCGTTAAAAGCCGACGAGCAAAGAGCAAATTTTCAGAATACAGTCCCGAGCCAATCGGGCTATTACAAAAATCGAACCGCGTACACATCTTCGTTTAGAACTATGGAAGGCAAACCCTAACATCCCGAGGAATATGGTATGAGACTTCTCGCCTTCAGGTAAAAAGTTGCCCTAATAAGTATAATGATAATTTTCAGCCCAAGAAAACTCCTCTGAAAGATCATATTTACTATGTTCATAAACACACGCCTGAAAGGAATCGAAACATAGAGCTATGGAAAACACAACCCTAACCTCCTAAAGAATATGGCATAACATTCGCTTTCAGGGAAAACGTTACCCTAAATGTATTGGGCTCATTTTCAGCCAGAGGGAAAAAAAATCCTCTAAAAATTCCTGTTCACTGTGTTCGTAAAAACAAGAAAAACTAGATATATTGGGCTCATTTTCAACCAGAGGAAAAAAAATTCCTCTGAAAATTCCAGTTCACTGTGATCGTAAAAACAAGAAAAACTAGATGATCATCAAACTCCAAGAACTAATTATCGTATAGGCTCTGATTTCCTGCTCGCCTAGTTACTTCATCAGGACAGTTGGAAAAGAATCTGTGACCTCGGTTTTCGCCGTCACACCAGCGTTATCAATTGAGTAAATTAAGTCAGTTATATTATCAATCGAGAAAATTAAGTCAGGCCTTGATGTCGGAAAATAACAGCCTCGAGCAGGATATCGATATACACCTCAGGAAAGCAATTTAACGAAAGTTTTCCAGCAGCAACGATGTAGAAAAGAAATTCTGCACAATTTATTTTCAACACCTAGAATATTAAAACAAACTTCTCTACAGACCTCACATGCAAGTCTCTGAAACCCTCAGAATGTGAAACGACAAATCAAACTCCATAAACGCAGTCTACTCTGACATCAAAATGCCAAAATAAATTAAATACATAAAATAAGTAAATGCACGCCAGGTTCTACCCCATAAGATCAAACGAAAAATAAACATCAAAGCGAAATCCAACAGTATTTCCAAACTATACAAAATAAAAACACGCACGCCAATTCCTACCCCCATGGAAGTAAGCGAAAAATAAACCCCAAAGCAAAATCCGTGGACGTGTCTCTCTCATAACCTAGCCTCAAAGCAAAATCTACACACGTTTTTCTCTAATACCCTAAGCCTCAAAGCAAAATCCACACACGCTTCTCTCTTAAAACCTCTAAACGGCGAAGGAGACAAAATCTTTGACGTTTTTCATCAAATCTTTCAGGTAAATAAATTAAAGCTAAAACTCCTTTGAAAATAAGTCAATTTTAAGTTTAAAAATCTCGACAGTGCAGTACAGGCAGCCAAAAAAACATATAATTTGGAAATCAACCACAAGAACTAGCCTAAAATCTTTTATTTTCTTCCTACCTCCTGGCAAGAACCGAAATCCGAAATGGCGTCACGTCCTCCGCCCTCACCGTCTTGCCCCCTACCTCAATTTTCAAGAATCGTTTTTCAAATCATCCCCAGCCAAAGCAAGCGCGCTCTTGCAGCCCTTTCCTGGGTCAAGAACTTCAGTTTTCCTGAAATTGCGGAGAATCGTAAAGAAAGAAAATAAGCAAGCGTGCGAAATGTAAAAGAGAAAACACAACCGCAACAAACAGTCTTCCCCTCCCTTCTGATACGATGCGATGCGAGACGAGTTGAACTTCAGACGCGTTGGTGCTGCTGGTAATGAGATCCTGAAATTAAAGCAAGATTCGCACAGCCATAAAAACAAGGGAAAGGCCGTAATTCCAACATGTGCAAAATACAAAGAAGGCGTGCATGTTTGCTTTTGCGTGGCGCCGCTCCCAATGCCCGCCCTGTCATCATAACCAAACCACACCAAAACATTCTCGCTCTTCCTAACCCGACTCTCTCTCCTACGTCATTCACTAACTCTCACGTGATTTAAATGACAAATGAAAATTACTTACACGCATCCGTTATGCGGGCCCTACCTTGCCGCTCTACTCGAATACGGCAGATCAGGTAAATTTTTCTAACACCGTGCCCCATGAGCCGCTCCATTACGCAGCGGACTTCATATATAACACGTGATCCATCAGCCTTGTGACGTTCTTTCCTCTCCATTATTTTAAGATTTTTATTGTGAGGAGAATTGCAATCTGATTTCAGATCCGCCATTTACACTTTTGAAAACAACTTAACTACTGCCTTTCCGTGGCACTGGGGTGGTTTCTGGTTCCCCTCAAAACCACGTTCTGGTTCTCCAAACCATGCACATGCCTATGCAACTACCAGCCTCACTTTGATATTTTCATACCCATGCGGCAATGCCCACCCGATATGACGTCTCGCTGTCTGTACGTGTTTGGCCAATTGTCTTTGTTTATATCCTTTTTATGGCAGGAATTGATTCATGGTGGGGTAACTGTGTCGGTATTTTATGGGCAAATTTCAAATCAACAATGAATTTGTTTTTTTATTTTTTTAAATGTATAAATAAAATTGAATATAGATAAAAGAAACTAAAAAGACTTGTTAATTAATTTTATTTTATTTTTTTATTTCATCATATTGTTTTTGATAATGTGTATTTATCACACTTTATAAGGGTTGTTTTTCGGTGGTGGAATTATATTTTCCATTAAAAATCCTTTTTAATGAAGCGAACTTTTAATTTTTTTATTGATTTGTTTAAATTTTGGTTGGAAATTTGGAAAATTGTAATTTTAAGTAGTTGGGTGTCTAAGTCTAGCGATCTTTTGTTATGTTAAATTTATTTTTGATTTTCAAAGATATAATCTAAACCATAAAACATTGCAATTTCACTCAAAATTGTGTCACTAAATTTAAACAAAAAAATAATAAAAATCACTTAATTAAATTACATGTAATTTGGCAAGTTGGTTGGCTCAATGGAATATATCTGGAAAATTTGAAAGTTTTTGTAGTTTCTATATTTCACATGTGTGTTGTTTCTCTGCAAATTTATGTCTTCTTTGGTATCATTTTGTCCCGAGTGGGTATGTATGTTTGTTGTTGGGTCCACTGCAACATGGAAAACGTTTGTTGTGATGAGGTTGAGGGATCTGATGGCTATGTCAATTTCGAGCATCGCTTTGAAAGCTTTGTTCTTGTTTGTGGTTTGTATTATTTCTGTGGCGGATTGTAATGGTTTGAAGCTCGAGGAGCGGGTCTATGTCATTTGGCTTATGCATTGGCAGAAGTTGTTGTGCCCATCTCTGTGTTATGGTAATATTGAGCCTGCGGTGTTGTGTCATGACATTCATTGGTGTTGGAGGCTCCCATGGTTTCCCTTCAGTTTTATGATTAGGTTTTTGCCTAACGGTAATTGTCTCTTGCATGTTTTTATTTTAATTGTCTCAGGTCCTGTTAATCAAAGTTTGTTCTCTAGTAGCGGGTTCACCAACCGGAATTGACCCTCGTCATCCATACTTGTTGGTCAACTTTGTGTGTGGTTAAATTTTCCATTCGAAAGATGGTTCGCCCGACCCCTGGAGCCAACGCGTCAGTAACAGAGGTCAGGGTTGGGGCAGGAAAAATGGAACCTAAGGTGGCAAAGGCTCCTCCTCAACTGGGCCATCGAGAAGAAGCGATAGAAGGACGGATGCACAAGTACTTCAGGAAGTGGTTCAGGCCTATATTGTTGGTACTCCAACCCAGGGGAAGCAGTTGATCGCATCATGGGAGGAAGAGCTCAATCAATGAGCGAAGAATGAATTGCAGGTGAAGGATTGGTGTCTCCTCGCCCTGGATCTAGGCCATACTCATGGTCGTACCACCCAGTGCAAACAGACAGTTCATCTCTATTAGCTTATGAAGAATCTCATGGCGAAAGCCATTATTATTGTGTCGACTCATTCAGCAAAACCAGACCTTGGTCTTCAAGACATTCAAAAGGAATTGCAGTTGATTCAATTCCAGATACAACAGCAGATTGCTTTTACGGTATTGAAAAGAAACTCTCATGCCTCTTTCTGTCAGAGTTACCTGGATCCAGTGCTAAGGACCCTACTCCAGCGGAGTTCTCTAAAGATGATTAGTGTTTATTATGTTAGTATTTTTTTTATATATTTATATATGTTGTATATGTCGGATAGGAAAAATTGTTATAGTTATATAGATGTAGCTGGAAACTGGTGCTTAAACATTCATGCCTATAAAACTTCTGAGATTTTGGATGGCTTATAATATGTTTTGGTGGCCAAGGGACCTCGCACTAGGCAAGTTGAGCCCACCAAACGTCTTTCATAATTGTTATTTGTCTTTAAACTTGAATGAATGAAAAAGTCCTACAAAAATTAAAAGAAAAATACTTGTAATTTAAACACTCCTAATTAATTATAATTAATATTAAAAATAAATATATTATCTACTTATACCACACAACTTCCTTACTACTACATTATATCAACTCATCCATCAATGAAATGCCATTACCATTGATGTTTTTTTTTTTAAAACATTGTGTCACACATGATATCAATATCAATTGATTTAGGTGAAATGTAAATATGTTTTTGTTCATGGTTCTTATTGGTAATTTGTAAGGTCACTAGTCATTATATGGATGCTTGGTTAAGGGTTAATCATGTCTCTCATTTGATTGTGCATGGGATAACATATGTTGTTTTTTTTAAGATTAGGTAGTAGATAACATATGCTTTTATAATCATAAGAATCAACACCAAAAATATTTGACTATAACAAGGATTACCGTAATTTTTTCGCTTCTGAGGTTACTGCGACCTGCTGCTCTGTGCGCAGCTAGAGCTAGAGTTGTTGCCTCCTCGGCCGCTCCTGCTCTCGACTTTGGGCCTCACGCCCACCTTTCTGGATCTGATCGGATCTGTTCCAGCTTGCCACTTCGGCTGTGAGATGCATCGCCCCCTTGTTGTTACAAAGCGCAGGTTGGGCTAGCAGCAGTTGATCAGATCTGCTCGCTGCGAGGTCCCCTCGTCCATGGAGACCCAAGGCTCGCCTCTTGATCCTTCGCTGCCTCCTCCCCCTGTCGCGGAAGCTGTGTTCAACTCTCTGCTAGCTTCTTTGCCTAAGAAGAAGAAGTCAGAAGCCGCCAAGTTTGTCAAAAAGCTTGAGGATGTACCAGAGGTAACCCTTCCTCCTGAGGGCCCGATCCAAGTCGCCTTGTCCCTGGCACATCGAGCCCTGGTGGGTCAATTCACGGGCCTTTGGCCCTCGCCAAAATCAACGGAGATCTGGGTTTTCAAGAACTAGATCCCACTGATCAAGAACAAAGTCACTTCATACTTCCTGGGAAGAGGCTACTTCCTGTTCGAGTTTAACACAAAGGAGGATAAAGACTTGATCTTCAGGAATGGGCCCTATTTCATGGGACCCTAGGGCCTCTATCTCAATAAATGGACCCCAGACTTCAATCCTGCCGTGGATGTTCCGACGGCAATCCCCATCTGGGTTCGCCTCCTGAACCTCCCATTGCACTGTTGGAACTGGGATTCCCTCAAGCATATGGGCAATGCCCTAGGAAAATTCATTGACAGAGCAAACAACAAGGATCAGTATGACTGCGCTCGGATATGTGTCGAGGTAGACTTAGAGGTGGGACTTCCGGAGGCCATCAAAATAAATGTTGGCAGTTGGACGCATGTGCAAAAGTTGGATTACGAGCAGCTCCCATTCAAGTGTCGCAAATGTCACATCTACAGACATTTTGCTAGAGGGTGCCCGAACAAAGGAGAAGCAGAGAAAGGGAAGGAGGACGATTGGAATCAAGTTAAGAGGTCAAAAACCTCTCACAAGAAATCTGGGGCCCCAAATGGCTAAGGCCCTCAGCCGGCCTCCACCCAAAATGGACCTCCGCCAAAAAGTCAAGATAACAGGTATGAGATCTTAAGCTCTGCAGAAGAGATTCCACAGGAAGAGGAAAGGCAAGATAAAACCCAAGAAAAAGGGACCTCAGCAGGATCAAGGCCAGGAGAAAGTGCTACAGCAAGAAATAAGGAAAAACAAGCAGAAGCCACCGAAGAAGAACAAGACTCGGAGGAGTCAGAGGAGGAAGGAGAAATAGGAGATACGCAGACATCGGTCAGAAGATCGTCAAGGGGCCGCAAATATGCTAGAGAAAAGAGAGACCAGGAAACCTACAAAGATAAGCTTCAGGGTAGTCAGCCCACTCTAGAGAAACTCCTTGCCAAAAATCCGAAGGTGTCCAAAAACCAAGCACAGGGTTCCAAGGGAGTCCATCATCATAAAAATAAATGATGAAGATAGTCTCCTGGAATTGCAGAGGAATGGGGAGTAAAGTGAAAGAATAAGCAATGAGAAGCCTTAAGAAGAGAAGCCACAGATACTCTTCTGATTCAGGAGACAAAAATGGAGGACAACGAGTTTCTCCAAATCAGTAAAAAAATTTGGAAGGAAGGCAGAGGTCAAGCCGTCTCAGCACGGGGAGCCTCTAGGGGGCTAGGCTCTCTCTGGAATAAATCCAAGTATTTGTTGGTTACAGAGATCCTCAATACCCACTGGTTGTTTCTGAAGCTACAACTTGTGGACTCGAGGGAGACATTTTGTCTTTTTAATGTCTATGCCCCAGTAAATGTAGGGGAGAAAATGGATTATTGGGACTCCATCAGACAACTGTCGGAGTCAGAGAATTTGGAAAACATCATTGTTGTAGGAGATCTAAATCTCACATTGCGTGCAGAGGAAAAGCGAGGAGGCAGTATCATAAGGGATCCAGCAAGGGAGTGGGTGGAGGATCTCATGCAGGACTGGGATTTGCTCGACATCTCTCCAGACAATGGTAAGTACACCTGGTCTAATAAAAGAATTGGCCCCGGCCACATTGCTGCAAGACTTGATAGATTTTTGGTGCAGAGCTCCTTTCTTTTGCTTGGTCTCGAATCTAGATTGCACATCCTCCCTTGTAGTTTTTCAGATCACAAGCCTATTAAGCTTGAGATCCTGGATCACAAGTACCTAGGCCCTATTCCTTTCAGATTCAATCCTCTCTGGGTTAAGGATCCTGAGTTTCTGAACTTGGTTCAGGATAGTTGGAAATTTTTGGTGAAGGGCTTGCCTTTCTTCATCTGGGAAGAAAAGCTTAGAAGACTAAAAGCTGTTCTAAAATCATGGGCCAAATCCCTCCCTAACCCTGCAATAGACAGAAAGTTGGCCCAAGACAGACTTGCTCAACATCATGCCCAAAATGAAGATGCAGAAATCACTAGAGAAGTATTAGATAAGGAGGCTGATCTTCAACAAAATTTCCATAAAGCTTGCCTTTCGGAGGAAGAACATTGGAGACAAAAGTCTCGAAGTTTATGGCTTAAAGCGGGAGACAGAAATTCTGCCTTCTTCCACAAACAAGCTCAAGCTAGAAAGAGCTTCAACTCTATTGCAGAAATTAAGGAAGGGAACTCTATCCACAAGGATTTCGGGAGCATCAAGAAAGAAGCTTTCACTCACTTTAAAAATCTTTATAGTGAAGAAGGAGTGACGGATCCAAACTCCAAATTCTTGGAGGCAGTTCCTACTAAGATCTCCCCCACAATGAACCAGCACCTTGAAGCAAAGATCACTATAAAAGAAATAACAGATGCTCTCTTCGATATGGAGCCCGATAAATCCCCAGGCCCGGATGGCTACACCGCAATATTCCTCCAATCCTGCTGGCAGATCGTGGAAAAAGACCTCTACAAAATGATTTTGAAATCTCAAAATTGTCAGAAAATAGGGGGCAACACCAATTCTATCTTCCTTGCCCTCATTCCCAAGGAAAAGGGCGCTAAGGCTTTCAATCTGTTCCGCCCCATCTCCCTTTGCAACATTGGATATAAATTAATCACAAAGGTGATCGCCAATAGACTAAAAGGCATCCTCCCAGCCATCATTCCATAGAACCAAGGCGGATTTGTTCAGGGGAGACAGATTGCGGACAACTTCATACTAGTTCAAGAGGCAATTCATTCAAGCCAACAACGCAAAGAGAAAGGTATGATAATCAAACTAGACTTGGCAAATTCTTTTGATCGTGTTAGACTTAGTTTTCTTTGGGAAGTCTTGCAAAAATTTGGCTTTGGAACGAGCTTTATCAAATGGATTCGAGCTTGTATAGTCAATCCCTGGATCACTCCCTTGGTGAACGGGAGAGCAGCAGACTTTTTCAAAGCATCAAGAGGACTTGCAGGGTTGCCCCCTTTCCCCGCTTCTCTTTGTCCTCCATGTTTCTGTTATGAGCTTCTACCTAGATTAGAAACTGGTTGATCAAGAGATCCTGGGGCTCAACATTGCTAGAGGGGTAAAAAATGTAAATCATGCACTATTTGTCGATGATACCCTCCTACTAGGGGCTACCACTGTTCGATCCGCCTTAAGGTTCAAGGAAGTTTTGGATCATTACTGTGAAGCTACAGGCAGCATTTTAAACAAAGGGAAATGTAATGTTTTATGTTGGAATATCTCTGCCTCCGTCCTCTCCACCATCTCCAGAACTCTTGGATTCTCTACCTCCCTCAATTGGACTTCATTTATCTATCTGGGCCTTCCTATATTCCATAAATTTGCTTACAGCAGAGATTGGATCCCTCTACTGGACAAATTCAAGACAAAAATCCAAGCATGGGGATTCTCATGGTTAAACCTCACCGACAAAACAGTTCTCATCAAATCCGTTCTCAGTAGTCTCCCCATCTTTCAATTCTTTGTAATCCTAGCTCCTACTGGCATCATCAAGAAAATGGAAAGCCTTTATCTGCAAATTCTTCTGGAAAGGTGGCAATCACAATGAAAAAAAAATCCCACTGGTAAGCTGGGATAAAATCTGTAAGCCTTTGAATGAAGGAGGCCTGAACTTTAAGGATCTCAGCCTTCAAAACACAGCCATGGGAGCCAAGATTTTCTGGAGAATAATTGGTCCTCATCTAGGCTGGGCGCAAAGAGCTTTATGGAAGAAGTATTTTACTGGGACGCGAAAAAGATGCTTGGACAATTCCCTGCCCATCACTGGATCTCAATTGGTAAAACTCTGTTACAAAGCAACTCCTCTAATTAAAAACAACACGTTTCGGATACCTGGAAATGGAAAAGAAATTAAGCTCTGGAATGACAGTATCATGATGCACCCTCCCTTGTCGAGCAACAACTCCCTTCAAATGTTGCGTTTGTGGTTGGATGGAGCTGGGTTCGTTACTCTTTGGGACGTCTCGTTGTGGACTGGCAACAATTGGCTGCATTGGAACCTGCTGCCCGTTCCTCTAGAGTTGACCCAGGATCGTGATCTCCTCCTCACGCTGTTGAATGGGAAGGCTCCTCTGCACGTTGGGAAGAAGGACGCCTGTGGTTGGGGGGCTAAGCCAGGTTCGTATTCTGTAGCGTAGGGGTATAAAATTTTGCAGGAGCGCCCACACGTTCCTCCAGACCCTGCTGTGTGGAAGGGACTTTGGAAATACAAGACCATGCCAAAGGTGGATTTTTTCTGTTGGATGTTATGCCACAGAGGAATTCTTATAAAGGACAGGTTGAAGAAGAAAGGATTCCACGGTCCCTCACGTTGCCAATTGTGTTGTGATAGCGAAGAAAATGCCCAACGTTTAATGTTGGACTGCAAATACACAACAGAAATCTGGCAGAATCTCTTGAGCCATTGGAAAAGAGTGTTCATCTTACCAATTTCTATCTCTGATTTATTTGAAAACTGGCGAAATTTTTATCCAGAAACACTTCCAAAAAATGAAAGCTTTAACGCTGCTTGGCTCTCCTTGCCAAAATTTATCTGCAGGCAAATTTGGCTTGACAGAAATAGAAGAGTTTTTAAAGATGAAGGCCTAAACCCAAAATTTATCATTATCAAGATAAAAAGTCTATGGAAAGAAAGCCTGGGTGAGCATTTTCTGGATTCGAATCTAATTCAGCAGGACTTAGATTAGGGTGTTTCGTTGGATCTCCATTTCTATGGAGAAACAAGACATCACAAGGATAAAAAAGAGTGGAAATTTAGAGGGAAGGATAATGAACTATCAGATTTTCTCATCAGGCAATCCAGACATACCTTGTTCTTTGATGGGGAAGTGAAAGGAAACCCCGGAATGGCTGGGGCAGGAGGAGTTATAAAGAACAAGGAAGGCATAATTGTGACTAATTTTGCTTGGGGATTAGGGTATTCCACAAGTACCCAAGCTGAAGCCTTGACACTTCTTCAAGGTCTTAAGCAAGTCAAGGCCATTGGTCTAACAAAGGTAAATGTTATTGGAGATTCTCAGTCCATTATTAAATTCATGATGGAGAATTCCCCTCCTGCAGATCTTAGATTAGCAAGAGTGGTTTCAAGAATCAGACTTTTGGTGAAATCTCTTCAGACAGCTAATTTCTTTCACGTATTGAGGGAGAATAATAAGGATGCTGACTTGGAAGCCAACAGAGCAGTGACACTTGCAGTTGGCTCTCTCTTGAGAGATGGGGTTGAGGAGTGGGACTCCATTCCATAAAATTGTTTCATGTTTTACTGCGTTATACTAAATCAGTTTGTTTGTATCCATAAGATAGGGAAAATAACGGAGATAGATTCTCTAATTCCGAGTAAGAAACGTGGGCTCCCAAATCTTGGGGCCTCTGATCATCTAGTGGAAGAGAAAGTTCATGGGCTTTGCCCGAATTATTGTAACTGGTGAAAGGCATTTTAGCCACATTTCTAATATAAACCCATACCCGTTCTTGTAAAAAAAAAACATATGTTTTTATAAGATATGATTTTTTTTAATGAATAGTAAGAACATTTAGAAAGATGTTTTCATTATTTAAGTAGATGTCTTATGATCTTAATTATTGTTAGTATGGAATGTTGTATTATTTAGAATTTATTATTTTGTATTGATAATTTTTCTATTTTTTTGGTCACTAAACTATCATTTTATTACATTGTTGATACATATTCTATTTCAACCAATATCATGGTGTTTATGTAAAAAAAAATCCCATATTTTTAAGGGTGTTATATGTTATTCATTCATTAAAAATTATATCTTTTTGCTTAATATTACATTATGAACCTGAGTAATCATTGTTCCATGTTATTTGTAGTTATTTTTTAGACGTAACAAGTAGCATTACTAGTAAATATTTATTTATTTATTTATTTTTAAATTAAAATATTTTTAAAATTAATTTTTTTATTTAATTATTATAAATTCATTTTAATTTGGGGTTTATGAAAAGCATATAGAATTAAATGTTTCAATATATAAATTTGTTTTTGAGATAATTTGTTTAATTTTATTTTCTAATTTTTATCTTAGTATTACAAAGGTGACATATTCTTAGATGTTTTGGGAATAGACCAATGCCCAATTTCATTTGGATGCTAATGAGAATTAGTTCTTAATTTGACAATGTTCATTTTCTTCTTAGAATTACTAAAAAAAGAAATGGTTGATCACCTCCATATATAAATCTATATATGTGTGTGAGAGAGAACAATGTACTCAATTAAAAACAATAACATAAAATAAAAGTAATAAAAATAATAAGTTAATTCAATTCAATTTGTTATATTGTAATTTTATTTATATTAATAAAATAAAATAAAAAATTTAAATCATGAAGTATATATATCATTAAAATAAATTTAAATAGTAATGATTCATATTCATAATCATGATATTTCATATCATATTAAACATGTAATTTGAAATAAAAATATTTATATACATAAAAATATAAATAATAAATGTAAATCCATTTTATCTATAATGATTATATTTTGTATTTAAATTTAATTAATAAATATATTAAAACTTAATATCTATAATATTTTTTCCGAAACGTGTTGTATATTAATTATAAATAATTAATTAATATTATTTTTTTCTTTAACATTTTTATAATTTTTATAATTTAATCTTTTAATATGATATATTGTTAAATTTTTTAATATAATATAAAAATTGAATATATAATATGATATCATATAATGTTTTTAAATATTAAAATTTGTTTATATATATATATATATATATATATATATATATAAAAGAGATGATGATTAAAGTCCATTAAGACTAATGTGGCCTATTGGACTTTAAGAGGAAAAAAAATAAAAAAAATAAATAAAAAAATCTAAGTATTATTCTTCAAAATCTTGTTTCTATGATCAAAGAGAAGGGAAAGAAGCCCTCCAAGATCACAATAGATGGGCTGGCTTAATAGGTCAAGAAGATTGGAAGTGTGGCAGATGCTAGAGAATTAGCAGTTTTCACAATAATTTTTTTTTGTTAATTTTAACCAAAATCCCACACAGATTTTAAAAGCTTGAATTTAAAGTTGTTTAATATGTAGAATTCAAGTGCAACAAAGATTTTAGGATGTTGAATCTATTTATATATTCAAAAATGTATTTTAAACAACAAAAAATCACATTCATATATATATATATATATATATATATATATGAAATCGTTTTGTAATTTCTTTTATTTTTTAATTAATATGTCTTTTTTTTACTTGTTATATTTTTTGTAATTTATTTTTTAATGTGATATATATGGGTGTGAGTCAAATAAAAACTATAACTTTATTTATATTATATTATATTAAAAATTTTGATTGTAAAATTTATAAAATGTGTTAAAGAAAATTAATAGCTTCATTTATATATACATATATGAGAGGGCTTTGATAAAATTAAAAATAAGAATATATATATGTGCGTGTGAAATCTATATAAATATAAATATATAAATAATATTATTAGGAAATTGTATAGATCTCTTAAAATCGAATCCACCAAAGCCAAAGACAAATCAAATTTCTCCATAAGCAAATTTTTCTCAAATTTTGCATTTAAGAAAAGATTTGCATTTTGAGAAATTTGCACTCCCTTTACATTTAATAGCTTTCTAATTAAGACAAATATATGTTAGATCTAAGAATTTTGTGATCCATAATGTAGATAAAAGAACTTTCGGATTAATCACATCATTAGGATTAGGTCGTTTCGAATTCGACCTAATCTTAATGATGTGATTAATCCGAAAGTTCTTTTATCTAAAATATATGTTAGTTATAAGTATTAAGTTTTTTATGTTTATTAATTAAATTTAAATATGAAGCTATGAAATATCATGATTATAAATTTATGGTTTAAATTTATATGGTAAAATAGATTTTAATTTATAAAATATATATGTTTATTATTTAAACCAACCTAGATTTATCTTAATTCCTTATTTACTAAGTTTAGAGAGGGATCAAATCTCTTGAGATGTAAACCTATTTTAGGGTGAAAAATGATTTGATCCCTCTATACTTGGTAGATCAGGAGTTAAGATGGATCTAGGTTGATTTAATTATTAATTATAATTATAATTATTAAATTTATGATTTTTTTTTTTTAGTTTTATATAATTTGGTTAAGTCTAAATGTTTTATTGATAATTATAATTATTATTATTTTATTTTTTTATTTTTTTTGTATTTTGATAGAGTCAAAATGTTAAAGAGAACATTATATTACAATATCTCTACCATATTAGACGCATTGAAAATATGAAGTCAAATTTATTTTATTTTTATTATGAGTTTTTTTTTTTACAATATAACAAATTGAATCTATCACATTTGCTATACTAAGAAGGTTGAAGATGAAAAACAATTGCTCTAAGAAGGTTGAAGATGAAAATAGTTTCTCTTGGATTGAGTGGGTCTTACTCATATCAGATCTCATTTCCATAACATTTGTCATAATACCAACCTTCTTGACTTGCTAAATCAACAAAACTATAATGATCTAGGAACTTTTTTTTTTTTTTAAACATAAAATTTAAAAGCATCTCAATTAATGCCCTATCTTTAAGTCCAATAGATCATATCAGTCTTAGTGATCTTAATAGACGTTAATCATCATCACCATTATTTTTATTATTTTTTATATTTTAATATTTTATAACAATATTTATCTAATAAGTTACAACATTTTTCTACCTTTAAAATTAAATAATCAAATATATTTTATAATAAAATTTATAAAATATAAAATAAAATAATGATAATAATACCATGATGGTGAATTAATACATTACATCATACATTATTAAACCCATTTTACAACAGTTTACCTATTCAACTACTCCATAGATATCAACATCTTAAATATATATATTGTAAATTATAACATTGATAAAGAATATAACCAACGAATTTGTGGAAACAAGAAGAAAAGGCCTTTGACCTCCTTTACACCTAATAAGAATTTGAGGTTCTCCCACTACTTCAAAAAAAGGAGGGGATGTTAGTATTTTGGAAGTTGTCTACGGAGCATGCGAAATCGTCTTGATGGCAAAAAAATTGCTAGAATCTAATTAATTAAATTTCGAAAAATCATGTGCTTGTAGTGTTTAGAATCCATTTTTGATGCTGGAAATGGATTCAGCATTATGAAAAACCCTTAGGGCACTCAAAACGAGTAGTCTTTAGTGCGACTTTTTGAAGGTTTTTACGGTGTAATTTCTCTAAAATCCGGCATGAATTTTTTGAAAAGAGAAGTTTGATCGCTAACCTTGCACAATCGAAGTGCCCTAGGGGTTTTTGAGGGCGTTGAGTCCATGTATAGAGTCAAAAAACCAGTTTAAATAACAAAAACCAAGATTTTACCTCAAATTTTTTCATCGGATTCCAGCACCTAAAACTCCAAAAAGTCGCACTAAAGACAACTCCCACTCAAAATATTAAAATTTAACAACTTTAAACAATATTCTGAGCAAGTCTTTGCCGAATTTTCTAAAAATCATTGCCAGATTCTGGATGAAAACGCGTGCTTTTTAGACTACGCGTTAGTATTTTGTTGTAGATGGTACGCGTTTCGGTATTGTGTCAGTGGTTCGTGCTTTTGTGAAAGAGGTAAATAATTTGATGGTACTTACAAAGGCGAGTAATGAATAGTATAGCATCCTCTTATCTAGTGCTGAGTACGAACTTGACATGACACGACACGGTTTCAATTTAATATGAAATGAGTAGTAAGCAACTATGAGTTGCTAGTGGGCCCACTGTCTCTCCTTTGCCCATCACTTACCATCTTCGATCACATGGGATTCTCCCTTTTTTACTTCATGTGAACTCAAGTTAGAAAAACCCATCATATCACATCATGATATAAGTGCGGTTGTGTGATCCCAATTTACCTTTTTTCATCTCGGTGGGTGTTATTACCCCTCGCTAGTTGGTAAAACGCACCTCCTCTTCTCTCAGTGTATTTTCTAAGCATTCAACGTTTAAATGATGGTGTTTGAAATTTAAATATCTGGTTCACACCTGCTTGATGTTAAAAATTTGCTAAATTGAAAATGATTAAATATAATATTTTAAATTATAATTATTAAAAAAAATTGATTTTCAATATTTTACTCGGAATGTAAATACATTGGAGTATGGAGTATGTAGTTTTGGTGAGATAATTTGTCACACTGTTCAATGAGTGTGTCAATGTAAGGATGCAAGTATGACTATAGAGTTATGAGAGTTTATTATGGGGAGTGTAAATACATTGGAGTATGTAGTTTTGGTGAAATAATTTGTCACATTGAGTGTGTCAATGTAAGGATGCAAGTTATGAGAGTTTATTTTTGTTTTAAGGTAAAAATATTTGATAAGATGAAAGTGGTTTATATATATATATATAGTTTTTGGAATATTGTAATATGATGCATGTATTTTAAGGTCTAATTATGTATTATTATGTTAATAAAATATTATTTAAAATTATAATTTATTTTATAATAGAATTAATTATATATATATATATATATATTTCTCATATATAATGATTTACAATTATATCTTAATTTTATTTATCAAATGAATTATAATTCTAAATAATATTTTATTGGCATAATGATACATAATTAGACCTTAGACGGTATACATCATATTATCTTCTTATCCTAATCATTCTACTATATTCCAAGAACTTTAATATCAAAATGTTCAAAATAATCAAACCTATAAATGTAAAATATTCAAAATAAACATAATAAAGCTATTTCCTTATGGTATTCCAAGAACTATAAATGTCAAAGCGTTCGAAATAAACAAACCTATAAACCTAAAAACATTCAAAATAAACACACTAGAGGCATTTCCTTATGGTGAGTGTTGTCGCACAAAACATCTAAACACCACGACAACAGCTCAGATCGAGGGTTGTCACCCTAATCCTCAATTTCTCCATTTAAGTTGTCTCCCTACAACAAACTAAGGAGGCTAGACCCTACGGAAATGGAATGAAGGAGGAATAGTTGGGAACCAACCAATCTGGGAGACACAATTGAGCGACCAAATACTCATATTAGATCTAGCAAGATTTAAAGGATTTGATTAGATTTAGACGATTTATACCAGTGCCTTATGGAGTTAACTATCTTGCTAAGAAATTTAGGACCAAGTAATTGATGAGCAACTGCTGCTTGGATGAATAATTATCTTATATGTAATGCAGATCTTAATATTAATGTGAAATGCAGGAATCTTGGTTAATTTTAATTAAATGTCTATTCCATGTTTAAACTCTTCAATCCTTTCTATATTGAGTTTGATTTCGTAGTAATTGGTAGAGATAATTTAAGGTGAAGCACACTAAGGTGTGATTAACAATATCTCTCCTGAAAATCTAACGTATTTGGTGCCTCGGGCGTTGCAGAGAGTTGTGGCTCTGACGACAAGAAGGTCACCGTTTTAAGTATTATTAAAACCAAGCTTCTCAAACAAAGATGGATGGGTACATATCTTTATATCAACCAAGCTTATGCTTAGAAATAAATTTTAATTATGAAAAACTAACTTAAAATGCAGAATGCAACGAGAATTAGAAGATATTTTAGTGAAACGTGATGTGAAAAACCCAAAGCACTTAGATTACAATTTATTCAAATTAAAACACTAAGCACTTAAGCAAAAATGCCAATTATGTAAATGCTAAAAAATACTCGATCAAAAGATATATGATTCATCACAAGTCCACGATAAAGTATTTAATAAAGTGAGGGTCAAAATTACTTGAAAATATCCAAAACTAGAGTTCGAGAAATACCCAATAGTTCAAGTAAATAAATTGACACTTAGAATTAATTAAACAATGGGCGATTTCAATAGATATGAAGCATTAAAAAAAAAAAAAAAACCAATGCCAATGATCATGAAACTTAACTAAAGCATATAAATGAGAGTCTAAGTATTTAAACTTCAACAATTAATTACCATGAAAAACATGGGAAATTTAGATGTTAATTAAATAAACATCTCTTCAAACAATTATGGAAATAAATAATCTTCTAAAATAACAAACCCATAAATTTATTTTTAATCCTATAGTCAAATTTAAAGATAATTAAAAAGTTTAAGTCAAGTTGATTAAAAGAATCTTAAATTTATTTTCCACAAATCAAATAATTTTCTCAAGCCCAAAAATAAATTTAACACATTATGGATGGCCAAAGATCCCTATAAATAAACCTTAAAATCTTGATTTTCAAAAAAATTGTATGTCACAAAAAATGACTAATTTTAAATTTTTAAAAGTTAAATTTTTTTTTTAATGGTTAAATTTTTTTTTTCAATTTTTAAATGAAGGCCTAAAGGCCAGACTTAAAACAAAAAAAATGAAAATCGAAATTTCTTTGTTTGGACTAGGGATTAGGTTAAGAAAGGAAAACGATGAAGAAAGGTATGTAAGGAGGGCTCAGGTAGAGGAGACAGCAGGAGAAGACTGCGACGGAGGGAGGAGCGCGTAGATGGATGAAGGAAAGGTTAGGCTAGGAACTAAGGATGCAGGAGCAGGGAAAATTGAAACGAAGGCAAAGGTTTCAGGCAAGGACGCGATGGGCAGCAGGATGGAGTAAGACACAATGCCAAGGAAGGATTGCGAGCAGGTAGAGGGAGTTGCGGGAGAGGAGTAAGGGAAATGGAGAGGGCAGTGAGGATAGACAGAGCGACAACTTAGTGGATGAAGGTTTGTTGCAGGCAGAAAAGCGAGGGAGAGAGGGCCGACCCACAGGGAAAAGAGATGCAATAGAAGATGGATAGAATGCAGGAAACGGAAGGGAAGAACTGGCATCACGAGATGAAGAAAAATGCAGGCAAACTGAGAAGGTTTAAAAATTGAAATCCTAAAAAAAAATCGAAAATTATTTTTTCCCAAAATTTAAAAGAAAAATCACTTTTGAGATCTGAAATCGAATTTTAATGACTGAAAACTTCCTACAAACAAATTGTTTTCTTAGACAAGATCTTGCCCTCCATGGCCTAGATATGTCTTAGATCCAAAAAATCTCTTTGAAAACCTTCAGATCCACCCCTGCACAAACAAAAACAAAACAAAAAAACCCAGTACATATACAAAAATGTGAAAACAAAAACCCCAACCCCAAGTTAGAAATCGAAATAAATATTATTTGTACAAATTTTCTACAATATATTATAAATTTATACAAATAATCTACAAACCTATCAGATCTTAGGAGTATGAGTCCAACTCTGCTCCTAGATTTGAAGATTTCAGGCTCCTACTAGCTAGATCTAACTATTCAACACAATATTGAAGATGAATAAAATTATAATTTAGGTACTAGCTCAGAAAATCCCCGCTCTCATAATTTTAAATTTGGAGGGCTCTCCAAACCTTAAGTTTCGGGAGTCGGCTGGTCCAATCGAGGACTTCCCCAAACGCCCAACATTTCTGAATAAAGAGGATTCCGCACACTTAGAATATAAGACGTTAAATTAATAGAGGCATAATATAACGATTAAATCTTCAAAGATTAGAGAAACCTGCTAATCAAATAAAAATCTTAATATTATCTTAAAACCCAACAATCTAAGCAAGATACTTGTGTAATAGGTTAATCTACAAGATCTATTAACCAACAACTTATAAATAAGATCAGCAAAATATTAAACACAAGTTACCATAAAATACCGGAGAGGAACAATGACATCAAGTAAAACCCCAAAGACTTTGCATTGTATTATTCCATAAAATTTTACAAGAGCTTCAAGAGCTAGTACATGATCTAAAAGATCGAATCCATCGAATGACAACTAACCTTTAATTTATAGATTAATTGTCCAATGGCTAGTTGGCTTGATCCCCATCAAAGTAATCTCAACCGCTGAAAAAGATTTAATTATCTTTTAATCTCCTCCGTCGAAATTATTTTATTTTTTAAGGAAATTCGAATTTTTCATTTAATTGAGTTGGTTGATTTCCTAAAACAAAATGACTTTGAATTAACTACCAAGGCCCAAGGGTCCAAAATCTCTTGAAAATTTCAATATTCCCTTGGGTGGGAACCTCCAAAAATTAATTCTTGTAGAACCCACGAATTTTTTAATTTGGAGAATTAAATTTTCTTAGGACCTAAAATTAATTAAATTTTTGGCTTATAATTTTAATTTATTTTTGCTAGAAAATTTAATTAATTGACTCATGAGGAGATTAATAATTTTTCCCAACTCTCTTTACTTAAGATAAATACATTTAACCCATGAAGGGGGAACACTCGCTCGTTATAGACCCTCAAATATCTACCCAACTCCGCGACTCAAAATATGATCTAGTAGACCAAGTAATTTGTAATAAAATAATCTAGCCAATTAGCTAAGATTATTCCCAAATTACTTTTACAAAGACTCGATAAAAAACACTAAGACTCACCTAATATCTTAACGACAAAATCGACCCTAGCTTTGGGGTGAGGTTGGAGGGGAATTCTTTACCAATCATTTGTGTCAAGAGACATAGATGAATCAATTAGACGAAAAACCTCCTAAGATAGAAATTGTCATCAAAATAATAGGCTTACCTAGGTTGTTACATACATGATGGTCTTACTAAGATCGTTTACATTATAAACATGCAAAATGGGTTTACATCTTTAAAAAACTATCGATTGATGATGAAATCTGAATGATGTGAACACCTAAACATGATAAATCCCTTTTGCAGAAAAATGGGTGTACTGCTATGGAATCGTTGACACGGAGTGGTCAACATATGGCTCTACTTGGGGACACGTTGCTTCACCGAAAGAATGTGAGAACCTAGAATCTACATCTAAGTAACACATAAAATTACATAAGTAGAGTCCATCCAAATATCATCATATAACATTAAGCGCATGAAAATAGAATCTCTTTTACCATTAACTATGAAATGTAAGTCTACAAAAATGAAATGTTGAAATAACAAGTTGTAGGGTTAGAAATACAATACAAAGGATGCCTTATGGCGTCATATGTTTTCAATATAGTGCATACTAAGCATCTTCCTACTCTTTGGCAGATCCATAGGTTGCTTCTCAAATGTGCAATGTGCAGTCTTAATCATTTTAGGACTCTTGACTTATCCCAATGTTGTTTTGTATATGGATATGAGGTTTATCAGGATTCTTTCTTTTTCTCTTCCGCTTCATGCTTTTCTTTGTGGCGGGTTGTACTGCTGATGATGTGGAACATTCTGCTTGATCTTGAAAATTTCAGATGAAGTATCCAAGATATTAGTGAAATTATTTTCTTCATTTTGCATTTTTTCTGTCAAGGGTGATGGATCAGTTTTACATGTATTATCCTAATTTCCTTCAATTTTAATTTTTATCCCGTTCGCCTTCAATTAGACACTTTTCAATAGAAGAAATGGCCTCCTCATAATGAGATGGAGCTTGCTTCAGCAAAATGGGAGGCTTATAATATGTTGATGACTCTTTATTATCTGACTTGGGTTGGAACTTTTGTATGTGATTTTTCCATTTTGTCCAACTTACTTTGAATAACAGTCATTTGATTAGACAATGAAGTAGGTTATGACAGCAGTTGAACTGAACCGCAAGTGGCTTCCCATGGTGGCCTAGGGTTTCCATCGAACCAATGACAGGAGCCATCCGGGGCTCCTTCTCCTCACAGATGCGGCGACACTCCCTGGCTGTGAGCATGACAGAGGTTGAAAATCATGGAAACTCACGATGTGGGGGTAAACGCTACCCCTCATGCTATCAAATCACCTACAAGAAAAGAAAAAGCGAGATCTAACTCTGTCCCTCAAAACGACAAAGAAGAGCTAGCTAACCCCTCGGGAACACCAGACCCCCTGACAGAAGTGCAAAAGGAAAAAAACAAACAAAGGAAATCATCATCCTCCACATGCATACCTATAGCGGCTGACAAGCCCAAGGTCTACCTTCCTGCTCAATGCATCAAAAACATAACACAATACATGAAGGACCATGCACTCATTGGAAAATTAATCGGCTTATGGCCCACAGAGAAAGCCCTCCTGGGTTGGATTGCCTCAAAATGGAAGGCCAAAGGAAAAATCTCTCCCCAACTAGGCCCAAAAGGATTTTTTAATATCATCTTTACATTCTTAGAGGGAAAAAATCAAATCATGGATGGAGGACCATACTTCTTCAACTCCGTCAGACTCTGCCTCAGAAACTAGGTGGAAAGATTCAATCCAGAAAAAGAGGACTTTAACTGGGCACGAGTCTGGATCAGACTATACTCACTCCCTAAGGACTATTAGGATGAACTATCCCTCAAAGATATTGGAAATCATCTAGGAGAATTCATCAAAATTGCAGAAGAAACCAAGCTCAATTGATACACCACTTATGCCAGGATCTGCATCTACATGCACTTAGCCAAAGCCTTACCTGATTTGGTAAGTCTATACCATGATGATTATGAATGGGTTCAAACTATTGATTATGAAAATGTGCCTTTTCATTGTCGTAAATGTCATGAGCATGGGCAACTCTTCAGAGATTTCCCTCTTAATCAGTCTCAGAAACCCAACTCAATTTTAGACAATACAGATCTAGATGGTTTCACCAAGATTACAAATCGCAAGCGGCATGCAACAAAGCCCATTTTTCTCCCAAGGCCTCTCTCACTTCCACCAGTAATAGTTTTTATGTTCTATCCATCCAAGCCTCACAGGAAGCCCCCACCTCAGCGCCTCCTAAGCAGCCCGTAAAGCCCGTCAATCCCAATCTAGATACAAGCCAACCCCAAACTGCTCACTCTCATCCCTTCGACTCCCCTCCCCCTGACACAAATCAGGCCCCTGTCTCACATGGAAATAAAGACAACAAAGGGAAAAAAATTTGAACAGGAGCAACCATCCTCCATGGATGAAGAACCAGAGAGCATTGACTTCGGCAATCTTGATATTTTAGGCTTGGAGGAAGCATGCAAAAGCTGAGAATATCACATGATTCCCACACAACAAATCCAATTCCTTGAGGAAGTTCTCTCCAGATCCTAATAACTTCCAAATCTTGGCATACAAGGATGCACCATGCTAGACACAAAAAAATCATGAAAGAATCCAGAAAAAGGGGGAGATGCATGGATCTGCAACACCTTATCATGCTTGGAGGCCAACTCATTGAATCAGGAAGATATCCCAAACTGACTACGTTCTACACTATCGTCCATCACTGTTCTCAATGAAGCTCATCTCATGGAATATCAGAGGGCTCAACAACCCCTCCAAGCATCGACTGATTATGAAATGAATTGCTCAAGGAAAACCTACAATTTTTTTCATGCAAAAAACCAAATGCTCTAGCACTACTTTGAACTCTATTATATCCAGATTATGGAACGGCTATAGCACCATTGTTGTTGATGTTCTTGGGGCCTCGGGAGGTTTATATATTTCCTGGAACCCTCTCCAAATTACCCTGACCAACCTTCACGCTTCTCATAACTTCATTCAAGCCTCCTTCCATCTGCTTGGTACCAACATTCATGGCCACCTCACCAATGTATATTTCCCCCAACCTATAGCTCAAAAAATTGATCTTCTGAACTCCATTGAGCATATAAATTCTCTTCGTACCCACCCTCTCTGGGTACTGGGAGGAGACTCAATATGATCACCAATCTGGAGGAGAAAATAGGCGAGTGTTCCAAGCTCGAGGCAGACAACTACAGATTCAAGGAGTTCATACAGAAAAACCAACTTATTGATCTCCAGACTTCCAATGGAATCCACACCTGGAACAATCGCAGAGGAGGATCTCACCAGATTGCTTCGCGCCTTGACAGATTCCTCATTTTGGACAACTCCATCCATCTCAAAGGCGATATTATCTCCACCATTCTCCTTGCCTCACGTTCTAACCATTGGCCTATACATCTACAATGGTCCCGCCTCAGAGCAGCAAGAAACAAACGCTTTCTCTTTGAAAAATTCTGGCTCACTCATCCTGGCTTCAAGGAGATGGTTTCCACTTGGTGGAGCAGCACAGTCTCGCCGATAGGCTCCAAAATGTTCCAATTCCAGTAGAAACTCAAGGCTCTCAAAAACTAGCTCAAGCGATGGAATCAGTCATCCTTTGGCAATATATTTAAAAATCAGCCGGAATTGGAAGCCTAGATGGTCGATCTTCAACGATAAACCATTATGGAAGGGCGTACTGATAATCATGTGCTCCAGGAGTAGGAGTTGATGGGTCGTTTGGAAGACCGCAGGCTACAGGAAGAAATCCTCTAGAAACATAAATCTAGAATTCAGTGGCTCAAAGAAGGGGAAAAATACAAAGTTTTCCATCCCTTTACCATCCAACGTCGAATGCACAATCACATTGCAATCCTTAAGAATGAACAAGGAGACAATCTCAAAACACACAATTACATTGAACATGAATTGTTAAGCTATTTCAAGGATACTCTCAAAGAACCAAATATAGAGCGCCAACCTGCCATCAACAGAGTTACCCAACACATCCCAAGAATAATCACGGAGGATCATAATCAAATGCTGTTGCGACCCATCGCGTTGCAAGAGGTTGATCAGGCAATGTTGCAGCTCAAAGACGACAAAGCCCCAGGTCCGAATGGCTTCACCTCCAACTTCTTTCACTTCTTCTAGGATGACATCAAGCAGGAAATCTGGGATCTGGTTGAGGAATCTAGAAGCATGCATTGTATTCTCCCAACCCTCAATGCCACCTTCCTTACTCTAATTCCAAAAGAGGAACAAGCGACTATGCCCAACAAGTACAAGCCCATAGCTCTCTGAAAAGTCATCTACAAGCTCATCTCCAAAGTGATTGCCAACAGGCTCAAACCTCTTCTCCCTCTTCTCATATCTCTAGAGAAAACGAGATATGTGGAAGGAAGAAAAATTCTGGATGGCATAATCCTAACGCATGAAGTCATCCACTCACTGAATGCTTCTTAAAATTGATCTCTCCAAAGCCTTCGATAAACTTAGATGGGCCTATATCAAACATATGCTCCTGGCCTTTAGCTTCAGCGCTACTTGGATCAGATGGATCATGAGCCTGATATCCTCCCTTTTTTTCTCCATTCTTATCAATGGGTCACCCTCATCCACCTTCACTCCCTCAAGAGGCATCCAACAAGGTGACCCTCTCTCTCCATTCTTGTTTTTTCTCATGGTGGAAGGTTTGGGTATCTAATCCGCCATGCCATCAGCTCGCATTCCCTGAAAGGCATCTCCATTCACAACAACCCCCCTCTCTCCCATCAATAATTTGTGGACGAAAACATGTTGATTGGCCATCCTTCAGTCCAAGAAGCCCAATCTTTCAAACCTCTGCTAGATTGCTTCTCTGAAGCATCTGGAGCCACCATCAATGCCGAAAAATCACAGCTCTTCTTCTTTAACACCTCAGTTGTCACCCAACGCAATATCCTCCAGATCCTTGGCTTCTCCATTGCTTCTCTTCCCTCCAAATATCTAGGAGCCCCGCTTATAGATTCAACCATCAAGCTCTCTTCTTAGAAGGAGCTCCTGGATAAGCTAGAAGCAAGACTCTCCTCTTGGACACATCGAGCTCTCAATATTGTTGGTTGTCTTGTGCTGATCAAGTTAGTCCTCCAATACATGCCCTTGTACCTCTTCTAAGTGCTAGCAGCTCCTAAATGGGTTCTTAAATATGAAACCTTCAACGTACCCTTTTGTGGGGTGGAAACATAGATTCTAAGAAACGGGCTTTAGTCAAGTGGTCCGAGGTCTGCTTACCCAAACACTTGGGAGGCTTGGGACTGAGGGATCTCGGGAAAAGTAACACCATCATGGGTGCCTGCATCTGGTGGAAATGGGTTTCCAATACCCACACTCCATGGGTACATCTTTGGGCTGCCAAATATGCAGGAAATTGGCCTCAGGAAGACCTCATATTCTATAACTTAGATGACATGGGATCCCAAATCTGGAAAGCGACCAAGCAATACAAGTCACTTATCCAATCCCACATTTTTTGGGAAATTCGCTCAGGATCTCAAGCACGTCTCTAGGAAGACTCGCTGCAGCAACATCCTAAGATGGCTACTCTCTTTCAAAAGCCCAGGTGGAAATCCACCATCCATGGTAGGGAGAACAATCAAATCAAGCATTTATGGACAATTCCAAACATCCATGGATTCCACCAATGGCTTCCCACCAATCACTGGTAGGAAAATTGGCACGAAGAAACCCATGATGACATTGGGATGGAACTTAGCAAAAGGAAAATCAGATGTTCAGAAGGACCAGATATCCTCATATGGGTCTACACCACCCAAGGTACTTTGACCACCAAGGAGGCCTATCACCTGCTTCATCCTAACGATCCTAATCAAACTGACATAGTTTGGATGTAGATATGGAAATCTAGAATATGGCCAAAAGTCTCCACCTTCCTATGGCTGCTCAGCAGACATTGTATCTTAACTTAGGATTATCTTCTGAAAAAAAGGGTTCGTTGGTCCCTCTTGCTGCACGAACTGTCAAAGACATGAGGAAACTATAAAGCATCTGTTGGAAACTTTCCCCTTCACAAGCTCTCTTTGGGACAGAGTGGCCATTCTTTGTCGCAAAACAAACATAAAACGAGGGGATGTCATCAACACCATCTGCCTCTGGCAGAAAGCCCTTTTCAACAAAAACCTCCTCAACTATTTATGGCTGCTCATCCTGGGGCTCCTTCTCTGGACTATATGGAAGGAGAGAAACAATCACATCTTCAAATACCAAGCAGCTCTACAAGAGATACTATGGAACAAAATCTGCAACAATGTAAAAGAGACCTTAGCCTTGCGAAAATGGAAAGACACAAATCTCTCGTCTTAACCCTTACAGTGCATCATATGGGACAACTGGTATTTCTTGATTCCTTGCCACTCTGTAGGTCCTCCTCCTCTAATCGTCCATTAGATTCTCCTAGATCTTGGAGCCCTCCTCCCAAGGAAATTTACGAACTCAACTTTGATGGAGCCTCTAAAGGCAATCCGAGCGAAGCTGGCTTTGGAGGAATCTTCATAAACACAACAGGTAACCCCTTGCTCATCTACTTTGGATCCATTGGATGAGATACCAACAACTCAACGGAGCTAGAAGGTCTCCTACAAGGCCTTCACCTTGCTCATGAGAAAAATTTCTTCCCTCTAGAAGTTGAAGGGGACTCCCAGATGATTATCAATGCTGCTCATCGACTTCTTCATGGCTCCTCATCTACCAAATTCTCAAAGAGTTGGAGATTAGCCGCGCGGATGGAGCACCTGGAGCAATGGTTTCACTCCCACAAAGCCATCTCCTTCATGCATGTGCGCAAATCAGCCAATGAAGTTGTTGACCTCCTGGCCAACAAAGGGGTGGACCATGACTCTCCCCTTCTCTCCTGTAGATTTAAAGCCATTGCTAATGAATCTCTTCACACTGCTTGCACTCAACTGGTGCTCAAATATATTCAATCCCTGGATGCTGGTGATTAAATATGCATATTTGGAAGGCCACATGGCTCCTCCGCATGCGAGCAGTTGGCCTCTCCTCGGGGCTGCACCTGCCTCCAGCGTGAGAGCCTTAAATTCCTTTAGTTGGGTACCAACCTCTTTCACTCCCCAGCACCTGATGCATTCACTCCTGCCTCGACCACATCGTCTCATTCTCTGGCCATTTATGGCCAATGGAGCCAAATCCTTCCCACATTCGATCTGGGTCTCCCTCCAATTTACTCTTCGTCTTGCTCTACAAGTTGCTACCTTCAGCTCTACCTAATATAGTATTGTCTCTACCCTTCACGCTACTCCTCCGATTGCCTCTACTCTCTCATTCCCCGCCCTTCATCCCCAACAATTCAACGATGCAATGCCTCTCCGCCACCGCATGAGATGTCGTCGGGGAGGAGGCAGAGGATCTCCCTCCCGCCCTCCAATTCTGGTCATGGCAGAGCATATAGTGGCCTTCTTTATGGCTGTGAACGTACTAGAGGTCTATGACCCTGAAATTCTCTCGGCCCAACTCTCAATTCGTCTTACGAAGATTCAGCACAACCATTATGGCCCTGACACTAGGAAGCGGCCTCGAAAATCCACTCTCCCTCGCTCTTCCTCCCCGCCGCCAAGAAAAACGGTGGGTCTTCTAGTCAAAAGAATGGAGGACGCTTCATAAAGTGGGGGTAGCAGCTCTGCATAAGCAGCCTGAAAAATTGACAATGCAACGGACAAAGACGCTCACTCCACCTCCACTCCATATTTTTCTCCCCTGCTCTCCAAGAAGGAGGATGCCCTGTCAGATTACAGGTGCTTCATTGTGGAAGAACCACCTCTCCTGTAGCACCATGACGCAAAGGACCAACAACAGTAGAGCCCTGGCTCTCCTTTTTTCCAGTATTTACATGCCTCTCTATCGTTTCTATGTTTATTTTTCCACTACACAAAAAATCAAATTTTTGATACTCTATTAATAGCTAGTTTTCCCATGAAGGGCATCTCTTTCTATGACATGTTGAATTCTCTAAGGGTTGGTTTCCCCCCAAATGCCAGCCCAATTTTTGAATTTTTTAAATGTCTTCTTCTAATAGGGGTAGGCTAATTCAGCAACCCCTGTCACGAAGCTTGAATGTACTCTTTTTTTACCATATAATAGAATTTAGCCTTACGTAGAAAAAAAAAATAGTCATTTGATTAGAATACTTAACTTTTATAGCACTAATTTCCATAGTATGATTCTCTTCAACGGTCTTTATCACTTTATCATTATTCACTTTCATGGCCATAAAGGAATTTTTGATATAGTTATTTCTTTCTCGGGATTTGCTTCCATGGTGATCAAATGATTATGCATGGTGGAAATCTTATTAGAATGATTAAATTCCATGATCGTCATTTCCTCAATGTTTTTTTCTTGTAAGGCCAATAACCAATTCAAAAGAGTGATCTGATTAATTTCCATGGAACTCATTTCTATTTCATGATTTGATTCCATGGTGGTTATTTGATTGTATTGATTATATTCCATGATTGTCATTTCCTCAATATGTTTTTCTTCCAAGGCCAATAACCTGCTCTACATAGAACCAATTTTCCTGGCATGATCATTTGTTAATCTCGCTTGGTTAAGTTCCATATTCTTGATGAGTTGAGCCTGGTTAACGTCCATATTATTGATTACCTGAGCTTGATTCAATTGTATATCCTTAACCATCCGAGTTAATTCCTTGATGAAATCATTGTCAATTTCTATAGTTCCCTTTTCTTCATCTTTTTCTTTTACCTTTTCCTTATCTCCATATTTATCCTCAAAAGAATCAATGATTGATTATAAAGAAATAAAAGTTTTATCAGGAAAATCAGTAAACCATTCTAAAGCATCATCAACTAAGGTGAGAATGAAAAGTTGCATCTTTACATATTCATAGTCATTATATGGACGACACTTGCTTATGCAAAGATTGAAATTTGAATATGAGCCTCGACAATAACAACTTTTTTACCTCTTAAAGGGGGAACCTCATCGATGGTCTCACCGAATAAAGGCAGGAAATGGTGTGGAGCTCCTTTAAAATTAGTTAAATCACAAGGATCAAACAAGTCATTCATGATGACTCTCTTAAAGTTCAAATAGATGTTAGAGGGAGAGATCTTTTTTCAATAAAATCAAGAGATCCACAAAAAACAAGCTTCTAGCATAAATTCTTGTAAGAAATGAAAGAAGTGGAGTCGCCACTTGAACATGAATCAAGCTCCAAGATCCAAAAGGCAAAAACCAAAATGTTAGAAGATGGATATCAGAGAGGGCTTCTTGTTTGAGAAATAATGGATAAATAAGTGGAGTCGCCACCCAAAACAAGAAACCAATAGAAATGTCCAAGTGCTAAAGGTGCATATAGAGAAGATGAAAGGATTAGTGAGATGACGAAAGATAAGGTGATGAAAGGATGAAGAAATACAATGGCGCCAGAAAATGCGGCGTTGATGAAATTATAAGAAATGAGAAGATGAGGATGATAAAGAAGAATGTCCCAAAGCCAATGAATGGTGGAAAAGATTAGAAGATTAGAAAAATGTCATTGAAGTGCCGAAAACAAGATGTTGCCCAGAAATGACGCAATTTTATTTTGAAATTTTCAATATTCCCTTGGATGAGGACCTCCAAAAAAAAATTCTTGTAGAACCCACATTTTTTTTTAATTTAGAGAATTAAATATTCCTAGGACCTAAAATTAATTAAATTTTTTGCTTATAATTATAATTTATTTTTTTCCAGAAAATTTAATTAATTGACTCATGAGGGGATTAATAATTTTTTCCAACCCTCTTTACATAAGATAAATACATTTAACCCATGAAGGGGGAACACCCATTCGTTATAGACCCTCAAATATCTACCCAATTCTGCGACTCAAAATATGATCTAGTAGACCAAGTAATTTGTAATAAAATAATCTAGCTAATTAACTAAGATTATTCCCCAACTACTTTTACAAAGACTCGATAAAAAACACTAGGACTCACCTAATATCTTGATGACAAAATCCACCCTAGCTTTGGGGTGAGGTTGGAGGGAAAAACTTTGCCGATCATTTGTGTCAAGATACATAGATGAATGATGCGAACACCTGAACATGATAAATCCCTTTTGCGAAAAAAGGGGTGTACTGCTATGAGGTCATTGACACATAGTGGTCAATAATGAGCATAGCTTTAAAAAAGTATTTATGAAACTAGTATGCATTTGCAAATGGCTTAGAGAAATCTCAATGTCTAAGAGGTGGTAATTACATCTATTATTTATGAGAAAGACACAACAATTTGTGTACTTCTCTCATCACATAGCTCTAAATTTAATCTTTGATGTTATCTAATCCTTGTCACATCTCATTCCATCGTTATTTTTACACATAACTCACTCTCACTTAATTACTTTTTCTTTTTCATCTTTTTTTGACACTAAAATTTATATCTACATATAAATGAAATATTCTACATTAACCTTAGAAATTGGTGGGTAGGCCTATGAGACATTTACAAAAGATGTTTTTGTTTCAAATGAAGAGAACACATAAGATCATAATGAGTGAAAACCATATGATCACTAAATTATGCACACTTTAGATCTCATCCTTGATCCCCTAATTGGCGAACTTTCCTTTTTCTAGTCCTCATATTATTAATGAGATTAATAGGAAATATTCACGCCCTAAGAAAAATAGAGAAAAATTAAGCTTGCATAGCCATCAATAATGAATCATGGCAATGTCATATATTTATCCAATATGAAAGATATTGACACCCTTAAATATTTGTATGGAGCTTGGTGGTAGTAATAACAACATTGTTAATGCAAATTCAAGGTGGGTTTTGGCATCTTACTTAAGGCAAAACTTGAGTTTTGAGATCCTTGTCCTTACTGCTAATTTTTGGTTGATTTGAGTATACTCAAGTCTATGGCATCATTAATTAAGAACTAGAGGGGAAGAATAAGAGATTGGTTTGTTTGTTATCCAAGTTTTTCAAAGTTACACCCTTAATCAAGTTAAAAATACACCTTTAATTTAGAAGGTTGAGAGCAAAGCTTTTGCCAATTTTTATTAAAAAAATTTAGTGATTTGATTTTATAATAATTCGAATGGATTTTGTATATTTGTATTTCTAAATTATTATTATATTGACATTTTATATGGATTGTTTTTCATTTCCTAATGAGAAAATAAGGTAGTTATTTTTTTTTTCTTTTTATATTTGTTTTATGTAGTGTAAATTAGTCGAATCATGTTTATTGTGTCTCTTTGTTAAATGAAATTTAAAGTTAAAATCCATGATAATGACGAGTTGTTGTTTTAATATGTGGAGGGCCATCCAAGGAGAAAAGAACATAATTACTAGTTTGACAAGAATTATGATCACAAAATGATAAATTTAATTCTAAGAATCTATTCCTTTGGTGTTAAAACCATCAAAATCAATTCTCAAATAAAAAAGTGGTGCTACTAGTATACCATTCCTTTTCAAGGTTTAAATTAAAATATTTTGTAACCATGGCCTTAAAAACCCGTGATATTTCCCAAAATCCTTTAAGTGAATCTACGAATTGAAAGTATTGCTCCCAATAACACCCTTTTTCATTTTTTTAGGGGGGAGGGGGGAAGGGTGGACATGTGGTGTGGGGTTTAAAATTACAACTTAATTTTGAGATAATAGCCTTAAGAATTTACATTGTTGCAACCAAAACCTTAAAATCAATCTTATAAGTGAAAATCAATGCTACTAGTAATACCTTTTTTTGGTGTAGAGGGGTTAACATTACATCATTTTTAAAACCATCGCCTAGAAAAACTAACATTGTTACAAAAAAAAACCTTAAAATTAACACTCTCATTGAATTTTTAATATTTTTAACTTTATTTTGGTATAGTAGTTGTCTGCTCAACTTAGTGTTCCTAAATTGATGTCATAAATTGTCAACCAGGGCTAGTAAATTGTTGAAGTGAAGTGCACTATATGTGCCTAGGTATCTGTTTCTCACTACGTTGTGTTTAGTGTTTTTCCAATGTTTTTGATTTTGTGTTTTTATTCTAAGAGGAAAAGAACTAAGTGTTGGTAAAGAGAAGTTGTTGGTCACACTAAAAGAGAGCAAAACCTATTCTAAACTATGTATGGCACTTGAGAATAGAAAATGCAATACTTTAACAAGAAAAATATCTCATAGCATGAACTCAATAACTCATAACATGAACTCAGTCCAATTCATTCATTAGAAATATGTTGGAATAATTTGAGAAAATGATAAGTTGGATGAAATGAGGTTCTTCTAAGTAAACAACAATCTACAATATCACAGAGAAAATCTCATCCATGGCTAGAAATTTGTTGGAACACATTTGGAAAAAAGATAGTCTGCAACCTAGTGAAGAATTCTACTCTAAATTAACCTATGACACTGAAATTAATCCATTCCACAACTCAAAATATCACTGTTAAACCTCATTCAAGAATTATAAATCTTTTGGAATAGCTTTGGAAAAAGAGGAAGTTTGTGAAATTATGAGAAGTTGCAGAACAGTCAAGACTTCAAAATGACATTACCAATTCTTGTTCCTATGATGATGATGTATTAGTAGAAATTAAGAACAAGAGTGGTTTGTAAATAATGAAGGCCATCAAGTCTAACTTAACAACTAGAATACAACTGACTAATAAGACTAAAAATACAATGGATAAAACTGAACTACAATGCAATCATTCAAACTTGAAATACAGTGAACAAAATTGAACTAGAATGCCATTAACCTCCGGAGTTTTTCAACTAAACTAAAATGCAACTAATCACTGAAATACTACAGCTCTGTCTCATTCGGTGTTAGTGGTATTTTGGAAAAATTCATAGAACAATACTGGCTATAACATGTGATGTAAATGAGCATAAAAACATAAAGTTCAAAAAACGCAACTAAGCTCTAAAACACCACAGCTATGTCTCATTCAGTGTTAGTGATATTTTGGAATAATTTGTAAGAACAAGACTAGCTGTAACAGTTGATGTAATTGAGCACAAAAACGTAAAGTTCAGAAAAATGCAACTAATTCCTAAAATACTACAGTTATATCTCATTCAATGTTAGTGATATTTTGGAACAATTCATAAGAATAAGACTGACTGTAGCATCCAATGCAAGTGAGTATAAAACACAAAGTTCAGAAAATTGCTTAAGCTAGGAATGCAACAAGACTAAAGTTACTTATCTAAACAATGTGCACAGAGCTTCTCGGGCAGTAGGGGCCCTCTACCACCGGATTAGCATACAAATCTCCTCAAGATTGCCTCAGATCTTGCAATAAAGCGGTACTTCTTTCATTAAAGGAAAAGTATTTCAAAACAGAGTATTACGGTCTTTTGAGATCTAGCAACAAAACATCAATCTAGCTAGCTCTCTCTCGGTCTTCCAAGTCATTCTTATAAAAGAAATACATAAATACCCTTGAGAAGAAACAATAACAAGTGTCTTTTTCAATCAAAATCAAATTAGAACTCTTATGGAAGCCTCGTACTTTGTTGGAGACATCTGTAGAGTCCCTGTCCTGGTAGGAATATTCTTCTTGGCTTTGATCTCTTCCACATGCATAACCACCTGTAGCTTCTTTCTCAGACTTCGTAGAGAGCAATAAATGATGTGGGAGTGTTGTGGAATTGAACCATATGCGTTTTTCCTTGAAGTGACACCTGTAACCTGTGAGAACATGAAGATAGCTGCGGAATAGGCGACTGGCTACAGAATGGCTGCATTCTGTAGCTGAGTCTAGTAAAAAATTATTACAACAACAAAACCATGAAAATATAGCAAGTCAGTCATTGTATACATTCCTAAAGTGACTTTAATCAATCCTATTGACCATTTAAGCCTGTAATTGATAAGGGACAAAGGAAATGAAGTGAAATTTGGTGAAGGGAAAGGACATCTTTGGGGCTCAACAGTAGTACCACTAAGACCACTATGTATTTTTTCAAGTACATTTTCAACAACATGTTTCAAATAAATTATAAAAACTACCATGACTATATCACACCATAATTTAAAAGTCAACTTTATTTACAAATATTTTATTTAGTTGTTAAGAAAAAATAAACACAAAACATTAAAATCAACATAAATTATTTCATAAGAAAAATAATTGCATTATTCACATTCAAATCATATAAGCTAAATAATCTTGCCACATTCATATAGGAAAATCATATAAGCTAAGAAATATGGAAATTATTCATTAATTCATGGAAAAGGATATGTAAATTCAAACACTCTTTTATTTAATACCATATAAACATCATTGTATTAACTAAAAATATATAAATGGTTTGAAATAATAATTAAAGTTCATTCATGGATTTTGAGATACCATCAAAACATGTATTATTTTTATATAGACAATTAGATGAAGATGATAATATCTGGATGAAGATATAAATCACCCACATTTCTCTTTATTACCAATTGAATTCCACCAAACATAATTAACAACATTGAAGCATCTTCCTAAATAATACCCAGGTGTTATAGGCCAATTTGGGCATCATCCCCCATGACCTGGTCAAACTGGACATCATCCCCAGGACCAATGAAATAGGGTCTATCATCCCCTATCATTTCAGTTGCTACATGCCCTAAGACAAGAACAAATCATTCATGACTTCTACTGCAAGACTTCCAAGGTTTGAAGTATATGTTATATCACTTATGAGCTCACCAACGCTTCCTCTCAAGGGACTAGCTACGTTGCATATGCAACTCCCTCCATTCAAGGGTGCACTGCAATGCACTTCCCGACATTCAAGAGTGCGTTGGTCAAATGGGAGTGAAATTCTCATTGTTCTGGAATCTCCAGATGGCCAGTGCCTTCTAGAAGAGTCCAAATGTGTCAAAATTCGAATCCAAGTGTCTATCTAACACCTCCGAGCTTGGGAACATGTCTTGCCTATTATTAGAAAGTCATTGATTGAGAAACTACCATCAGTTGCCCTATAAGTTGAGCACAGACCCTACTGCTAGGGAAGGAAGAAATTTGGTAAAGAACGTTGTTGGATTCTCAATTGAGAGAGTGAAATAAGTGATATGATGCTGGTGAGATGTTGATTGTGATGAGACTGGGATGATGTTGGAGCTGGTGACATCAAATCGATCATTGGTTGTAACCTCCCCCTTATACTCTTTAATAAAGATTGCTGTTCATTTTCCCATATATGTATCTGTTTATGTTTCTATTTCTCATGCAATGGATTCTTGAATGATATATATGTTTCATGTTTAATCGATTTAACTGATTAAGATAATTAGACTTATGTATAGTGCAAATATTTTTCTATTCTTTGTTTATACTTGCAGGAATCAATCCGGTGATCTAAGTTGGATTGGAGCCTACAACAAAAGTGACACAAGGACAATAGGAAACACTTGGATCACAAGTAGGTTATTCTATCTTTCTGTATGTCTATTTACTCTTAGAGAAAGTGATAACAAAGTCTTTAATCTGTTGTTATAAATGCATAGCACCACATTTAGGGAATTTGACTTATCCGTAGATCATAATTCTACATAACAAATTGGCAACTTTGCTGATTAATCTTCTTGACGGTTCATTCATACCTATGGTTCATCATACCTTCACTTTGGTTTTGGGTCAATGCTGCCAACTCATCTTAGTGTCACCGATATGTTCAAGAGAAGTCATCCAGTGAATACTCATCCTTTTGCAATACTCATAAACCTTCATTCTCATGGCATTCATCCCTAAACATTGCTATATCAAGTCACATTTTGTCTCCGAAATTAGTAACTCTCGTTCCACGATAAAGTGGCTTCATGTCGACATCAAATCATCATCCAGGAAGTTTACTTAGAAACATCATCTTCCAGTACCATGAGGCTTGTTACAACATCGACAAGATCCTCGCTTCCAGACTTTTGACTGAAATATTTTGTTTGGTGTTTGACATCAAATCATCTATTCACGCTTTCCAAAATGTACTGCAGTACCTTGAGAGCCATTAACATCAATGGTGGTTCTCTCACGTTTGTTAAAAACTCACATCATTGGCTGGTAATCAAACGATATCTTAACATGTTCGACTACAAATCATATATTCACATGGCTAGACTTGTACCCAAACGATCGAGTGAACAAGATAAGAAGACCCCGGATCTAGTTTCAGCCATCCGAGCTGCAATTTCAGGATTGTTGTGCACATCATCTGTACGATGACCTTACATACAGATCGTCATCCAAACATGGGCCTATATCTGTAGACATGTCTGTATTGGGAAACATTCCAATGTATATGACTTTCTGCACTATGTACATGATATTAAATAGTTTATGTGCTGAGCATGGGAATGCATCCCTCAGCAATTCATGATCAAAATGAAAATAACATGATGTAATGTATTGTAAGATTGATGCAGGTTGCCACTCCGCTTCAGTTCCAACCCATCACGTCGTAAAGCATCTCATTCAAAAAATATTGTTATTATTATGACTTCATGCTTTAGGGGGCAACTATTATAGGTCAATTTGGGCATCATCCCCCATGACTTGCTCAAACTGGACATCATCCCCAGGACCAATGAAATAGGGTCAATCACCCCCTATCATTTCAATTGCTACATGCCCTAAGACAAGAAAAAATAAGTCATGACTTCTATTGAATATTTCCAAGGTTTGAAGTATATGTTATATCACTTATGAGCTCACTAACGCCGCCTCTCAAGGGTCTAACTACGTTGCATATGCAGCTCCCTCCATTCAAGGGTGCACTGCAATGCACTTCCCGACATTCAAGAGTGCGTTGGTCAAATGAGAGCGAAATTCTCATTGTTCCAGAATATCCACATGGCCAGTGCCTTCTAGAAGAGTCCATATGTGTCAAATTTTGAATCCAAGTGTGCATCTAACACCTATGAATTTGGGAACATGTCTTGTCTATTATTAGAAAGTCATTGATTGAGAAACTACCATCAGTTTCCCTATAAATTGAGCACAGATCCTAGTGCTAGGGAAGGAAGAAATTTGGTAAAGAAATGATGTTGGATTCTCAATTGAGGGAGTGAAAGAAGTGACATGATGCTGGTGAGATGTTGATTGTGATGAGGATGGGATGAAGCTGGAGCCAGTGACATCAAATCGATCATTGGTTGTAACCTCCCCCTTCTACTCTTTAATAAAGATTGATGTTCATTTTCCCATATATGTATCTGTTTATGTTTCTATTTTGCATGAAGCGGACTCTTGAATGACATATATGTTTCATGTTTAATCTATTTAATTGATTAAGATAATTAGGCATATATATTTTGAAAATATTTTAATGTTCTTTGTTTATACTTGCAGGAATCAATCCGACAATCTAAGTTGGATTGGAGCCTACAACAAAAGCGACAGAAGGAGAATAGGAAGCGCTTGGATCACAAGTAGGTTCTTCTATCTTTTTTCGTGTCTATTTACTCTTAGAGAAAGTGATAGAAAAGTCTTTAATCTGTTGTTCTAAATGCATAGCACCAAATTTAGGGAATTTGATTTATCCGTAGATCATAATTCTGCATAACAAATTGGCGACTCCACTGGGGAGTTTCCTTTAATTTCTGGTGTTTTTTCCTCGCTTATCCACCCAGAAGCATCTACTTTTAGTTATTAGACTTTTGAATCAAATAATTGCATTAGAAGTATGTTTTATAGCTTGAATTTTGAATCTCTGCTGTGCTCAACGCACTATTGGTCAAGACACAGTGCACTGAACTGCACTGTCTCCCACTCAGGGGTGCATTGCAAAGCACTGTCTCTCTTTAGAGACTACATTGCCCCCTTAGCCAACCAAATTCCATTTGAATTTTTCATTGCCATCATTCTCAGCCATTTATTTGCTGTCTTTTCAATTGTCTGATACCTCTTAGAGACTAGTGAATTTGCCTGATTCTTCCTCCTTTGAAAAGTAAGTTTGTTCAATGTCTCTTTAAGTGTTTTTATCTGTCAATGACAAAGAAAATTCAAAGTATTTTAATTCTACATTAGATCCATTTGTTTTCGTAAAGGAAATTGTCGTTAAATTATTCATTTCTTGTAGGAAAAATTGTTGTTCCATTCTTGGTTTTTCCTGAAAGAGAAATTGTTGTTAAATTCCTCGTTTCTCAAAGAAGAAAACAATTGTTTTTTGTTGATTTGATGCATATAGTTTCCCTTTTGCATTCACATTAAAGGGTCTGAAAATAAAAACCTGCATTCTCATATAGTGAATTGTGTGTTTTGCATAGGAATAAGTTAGGAAATTTTCATATTGGTTTGTGCTCTTTGTTGTTTGCTCTCAAACTGATTGCTCTTTCCCTTAGTAGCTAAGATTTTCATTGAAAAAACTAAAATTGAAAAGTTTGCTTATCATTTTAGTTTTCATTTTAGGTATTTCCATCACATCATCACGGTGAACTTCAAAAGGAAAATTGATAAACAAGATCAAGTACTTAAAATTTACATCAATTTACCTAAAAAAGCATTGGAACCATAACAATAACATTTAGAAGGTCTAGGCTTGAGATGTGTTCTGGCGTCGTTAAACATAGCAGCTGTCGTTAATTGTCTGTGATACATTCTGAGTGTGATACCTCAATCCACGTACGTAAGTATATCGGAGCTCTTCCACGTACCTTCGGGTATATCGGGCGGTGTTCTAGTACGAAAAGTATAAAGGGGTGCTCTCACTGTGCAGTTTCGCATTAGACAACGCTAATACGGACTTGGGCCTCCATGTACCTTCGGGTATATTTGGGAGGAAAAATTTAGGTTTCTATCCATCCATAGTGAACTGAGTCGGCTGCCTTGTAAATTGTGATACACCGAACACAACATTCGGGGAGATTGTCTGCACGTACTTCTTGGTTCGCCAGGAGGTATTCTGTAGTTCACAGTTCTTAGTAAAACTTTTGCCTAGAATTACCCCTTTTATTTTGTTTATTTGTTTTGGTCATAAAATAAATCATTCATCGTGGAATAAGAACATCCATTTCCCCGTCGTTTGTGTAGAATAACATTGAAACCACCTTTACCACTAGAAGCCACTTCTGGTAGGCGAAGGCGACATCGCTCTACCAAAACTAGTACTATCAATACCTCTGGTGTGACATCATCCTCACATATACCAGAGTCAGCACAAGCTATTTCTACAAATAATGGTTCATATATTGTTGTCGAGATGGAGTCCTCACAGCTACCTATGGTCATGATCCATCCAATCAGTGAGACCATACCTCTTGAACCCGACGTTGTTCAACTGGAAGTTGATCTAGATCATGTCTCTTTTTTTCCAGAACATCTAAATCCCGAAGTCGAATGACCATAAGTTGTTCCTGTATCGGTCGCCCCACAATCTATTATAGCAATTGAGTCTCCCATATCATGCAGTCAACCTCCTAAAATATGCTTTGGGCCTGACGGTGAAATCCTTCCACCTGGTTTAATTTCGATTGAAGAAATACCACAAGACGAAACACCTTTAACTCCAACTCATTTTGGGGCAGAGCTTTACCTGTATGAGTCTATAAAATACCACCATGATGACATTATTTACTTCGGACTTGGGTAAACCTATGATAAAATCCATTGAAATATCCTCCCAACGTTGACTTGGAATGGATAAAGGTTGTAGAAGACCTGGGGTCTTAATTGTCTCAACTTTATTTTGCTGGCAAACCAAACATTTCATTACAAACTTTTGAATATAAGATTTAAGGCCATCCCAAAAAAATTATTTCTTCACCTTGTGGTAAGTTTTTTAAAATCTCAAGTGACCTCCTAAAGGAGAAGTGTACAATTCCATTAGAATATTTTGTTTTAGTTGGGAAATCTTACAAAGATATAAGCGATCTTTGTACCATAAGGAATAATTTTTCCAACTAAATGTATCAGATGTACTAGGATCTTGCTGCAACTTTTGAATGAGTGTCCACACTTCTTCGTCCTTCTTCCATTCATCCCTTGCTTCGGTTATCCAATCCGGTTGGATAATAGAAATGGCACAAAGCAATGCTTCCACCTCTTCATTATTTCTTGAGAGTGCATCTGCAACAACATTAAGCTTTCCTTTTTTGTAGATTATTTCAAAGTCATAACCCAACATCTTTGTGACCCATTTTTGCTGCTCTTCTCAAGATAGTCTTTGTTCCAAAAAGTGTTTAAGACTATCATGATCAGTTTTTACCTTGAAGTGTCTTCCCATTAGGTAAGTTCGCCATTTCTTTAGTGCATGCAGTATTGCTAACATTTCCTTCTTATAAATAGGTTTCTGTAAATACTTTCCTTTGATTGGACGACTTTCAAAAGCAATGGGTCTTCCTTCCTGCATTAAAACAACACCAATTCCATTTCCTGAGGCATCACATTCCACAATAAAGATTTTTGTGAAGTCTGGCGTAGCTAATACCGGTGCTAGGCACATTACCTCTTTAATATGTTCAAAGGCCTTAGTTGCTTCAGGAGTCCATGAAAATGCATCTTTCTTCAATAATGTTGTTAGAGGTGCTGCTATTCTCCCATAATTATTAAAAAACTTTCGATAATACCCTATTAACCCAAGAAATCCTCGCAACTGCTTTATGGTTGTGGGGACTTTCCATTCCTTAATGGCTTTAATTTTGTTAGGGTCTACCTTAACACCCTCGTGAGATACAATATGACCCAGATATTCCACCTCTTGTACTCCATATAAACATTTGGATGCTTTTGCATATAATTGTTTCTCCTGCAATAGTTTGAGCACCCTGACAACATGTTGAACATGATCCTTCCAAGACCTACTGTAGATTAGTATATCATAAAAAAATACTAGCACAAATTTTCTAAGGAAGGGTTTTAAAATGGAATTCATCAACCCTTGAAATGTAGAAGGTGCATTGGTAAGTATAGAAGGCATGACCAAAAATTCATAATGACCCTCATGAGTTTGAAATGATGTTTTTGGAATATCTTCAGTCTTCATTCTAATTTGATGATATCCTGAACGAAGATCCAACTTGGTAAAATAAATTGCTCCATGTAATTCATCCAATAATTCATCAATCATAGGAATGGGAAATTTATCTTTAATAGTGAGCTTATTAAGCTCCCTATAATCCGGACACATTCGCCATGATCCATCCTTATTGTGTACCAATACTACAGGAGCAGAGAAATAACTTTGACTAGGTTGAATTATACCCGCCTCTAACATTTCTGCAATCATACGTTCAATTTCACTCTTTTGGACGTAAGGATATCTATAAGGCCTGATGTTTGGAGGAACACTTCCTGGAATCAAATGAATAGCATGATCATGACCACGAATAGGTGGGAGTCCTTTGGGAGTTTCAAACACCTTGGAATGATTGTCCAAGACTTGTTGGAGATCTGCAGAAATAGATGATTTTGATGTCGAAACTTCTAGTGAGCATAATTATGCAATTACGCCTCGTTGTTCTTTCTTTAGAAGCTTTGTCATGACATTAGAGCTTATTATCCTTCCCGGCTTCCCTTCAATACCCCGTAATTCGACTTCCTTTCCTTCTGAAAAAAATTTCAAGAAAAGTTCTTGAAAATTAAAAGCTACCGTCCCCAAAGATTGTAACCATTGTGCTCCTAGTACAACATCAGCACCTCCCATAGGAATGGAAAGCATTGGACTAGTCAATACATATTCCCCCATGGTTAGCTTGATATTATGGCATTTTCCAGAGAAATTTATAGTTCCTCCATTTGCAACCATCACTTGACATTTTGGTGATGGGTATAGGAAACAATTCAATTCCTTGGCTACCTTACAATGAATAAAATTATGGGTACTACCCGAATCAATCAACACTATTACCTTTTTCTTCTTGATATGTCCTTCTATCTTGAGAGTTTGAGGAGTGGTAATTCCTTCCAATGCATTACATGATATGGTTGGACTCATTTCTTCCTCTTCTAGGGTTGGTTCCTGGTATATATCCTCTTATTTTGAAGATTCTTGTTCATTTTCTTCTTCCTCTTCAAAATATATGTAAAATAATTTCTTCTCAGCACACTTATGACCTTTAGTGTATTTTCTATCACAACTGTAGAAAAGCCCTTTTGCTCTTTTTTCTTCCAATTGTTGTGGTGTAAACCTTGTAGGTTGTGGAAGTTTAAGAGTAGGAACACTTCCATCTTTATAGATGTGATTGGTAGGCTTCCTTGTCGCCATAATTTTACATTCAATTTTTCTTGCCAAACTAAATGCCTTCTGCAATGAATCAGGTTCCCAAATGCGAACTTCATGTTGGATGTTATCCTTTAAAGTCCTTATGAAGGCATCAATCCTGTGTTCCTCTGGAATATCAATTACCCTTATATTCAATTTTTGGAAGTCCTTAATGTTCTCCACCACTGAACCCTTTTGTTTGAGATTTATCAAATGGCTAAAGAATGTGTTGCTCTTTGTATCCTCATAATGTATTATTATTTCCTCCGTAAAAATTGACCAAGTGACAATTTTTTTACGGGATCAAAGTCATCGATACCATACAAATGTATTATGTTCTAAATTTAAAGTTGTAATGCGTACCTTTTGTGTGTTTTTCACATTATTGAGATCAAAATATTGCTCCATCTGTAGTATCCATGTTACGGGATCCTTGCCATCAAACATCCTCATATCCATCTTTGGAATATGGTGGTTCTTCCATCCAACATTAGAATTTATGAAATCACAATTAACATCTATTTTGTTCTCATCATGAATTTCTTCTACTATCTTTTCGATATTAGGAATAATTTCTTGTATCAACTTTGTCAAACCTTCCATGTCTGCTTTTAGATCATTCTTCATGTTTTCCATGTTTTATTTCATTTTTTATTCCATGTCCTCCATCTTAGCTTCCATGCCTTTCTTCAAACCATCCATATTATTCTTCAAACCATCCATCTTCGCTTCCACGCCTTTCTTCAAAACTTCCATTTCATTTTTTGTTTCTCTTTGCGAGAGCGAAATTTGGTGCACTTGCTCTTGTAATTTTGATATATCATGTTGCAATTCTTCATCTTCATGAGTCATAGTAGAGTATTATGAGGGATTAATGGGTGTTGAATTCTTTTTAGGAGGCATTTTAGAACCCAATACTGAAATATATGCTCAATAGGCCCTTGGAATCACTTGAAACTGATTTTTTACACAAGACTTATGGAATTCGGAAAAAAAATACACACATTTTTCTTGCTTTTGAGGAGCTTGATATTGAAACTGAATTATATCTGTGATTTTGGATATTAAATATTTGAAATTTGGCCCTGAGGTAGCCCTCTAAATCCTCTTTCGAATGCCATAGGTCTGACATGATTTTGATTCTTCAAGACAAAGTTATGTCCAATTCCCACGATGGCCTAATTATGGACTAGTTCAGTAGAGAGAATTGTACGGTTTGCCACGTGTCACTATTTCATCCTTCGGCTCTCAAATTGATAGACAGGAAACTACAGTTCGTTTACTTGTGGCCACTCATTACAGAATTCCAATCTGATTCTCAGAGAGAGAGTTATGAATATTTTCCCATGATCACCTCTTTGAGATGAAATTCGAGAGCCTAAACAAGCCCTAACTTCCATAGATCCTACCTCCAAAAGTAATGCGAATAAATCTTCGAAAATTTTCAACTATGTTCCTTAGGATTTTGGCTTCACTCTGTGAAATTTTCAGCTTTTGAAACCTCGTAAAAAAGAGTTATAGCGAAAATTCCGCGATGACCTGTTTAGGTTAAATTCAAGAGCTTGGAAAAAGCCATAACTTCCATAGATAATATCTCAAACAATATTGCGAACCAAGATTTGACATTTTTCCAATATGTTCCTAAGGATTTTGGCTTCACTCTGTAAAAATTTCAGCTTCTAAACCTTTGTAGAAAAAAAGTTATAGCGAAAATACCGCGATGACCTGTTTGGAGCAGCAAAACACTAGAATCCAAAGCTCTAATACTAAATGTTGTGAAACCAGCTCCAAAAATAGAAGAAAAGAGAGATCAATGCCTTATAAATCAGCCACTTCGAGGGGGCAACCTCCAATACATTACATAAATGAACAATTCTTGGATGCTACAAATGACCAAAGCCTCCTTCTATATATAGGAGTCCATGGGGTCACAATATAATCCTAACCGACCTAACAATAATAATTTAAGGACACAATAATAACAATATTGGGGCTACAAGGGTACAACAATAACAATAAGGGGGATATACTAATAACAATAAGGGACTAAACTAGTAATATAGGGACCTAACAGATGAGAAATATTTTCGTTCATGGTTGCATTTTCTGGCTACAATCAAATCAATATCCGCCCAGAGGACCAATATAAGACAACATTCATATGTCCCTAGGGCACGTTCGCTTATCAGAAACTCCCATTTGGTTTAAATAATGTTGGGGAAACTTTTCAGAGAGAAATGGATTATGATTTCAATGACATCAAGCACATTTTTCAACCCTATCTAGACGATTTACCCGCGCATTCACGAATTCGGACTGATCACCTGATTCATTTGAGAGCTATCTTTTTACAATGCCGACACTACAAAATACGCCCCAATCCACATAAATGTGTGTTTTGTGTTTGTTTTGGTCGTTTTCTAGGATTCGTTGTCTTAAAAGAAGGAATTCGAATAGACCCAATGAAGGTCCAGGCCATTCTTGATTTGCCCGCACCATCAAATTTGCTTCAATAATAGAAACTTTAGGGAAAGGATAACTTCCTAAGGAGGTTCATACCCAACTACGCCGAAATGGCTAAAGGATTTGCTCGACTCTTGAAAAATGGGATTTCCTTCCGTTGGGACCAATTTGCGCAAGATTCTTTTGATGCTGTCAAGGATACTCTTGTCTGGGCATCATTAATGTATCCTCCCAATTATTAGAGTGATTATTTATTATATATTTCCACGGTTGATACAACCATTTCTATGGTATTGGTCCAAGTAGAAAATGGGATAGAACATCTGATCTATTATTTGAGTCATAATCTCAATGATATGGAAGTGAAGTATTCATACGTAGAAAATCTTACCTTGGCGACTGTTCAAGCTGTCCAAAGATTTCGCCACTATATCCTATTCCGGAAGACCATTGTCATTTCAGATTGAAACCCCATGACTTACATTTTATTGCGTCAATTTATGGGGGGCAAGTATTCAAAATGGATTTTCATTTTGCAGGAATTTGATTTGGAATTCATCAAATCCAAGTCAAAGAAATCTTTAGCTTTGGCTGAGCTTCTCTGTGACCTTCCCTCTTATAGTAGTACTATCACTACGTAGGAACCATCTATTCTTGACGATTATTTGTTTCTGATCGGATCATCTGATCCTTGGTATGGGGATTTATCATTTATCTCCATACCCATACTTTTCATCCTGATGCCTTTCGCTCTAACTAGCGACGTAGTCGATACCAAGCCAAAGATTATCTGATCGTTAGCGATACAATTTATCGTCGTGGCGTCGATACCATTTTAAGAAGGTGCCTCACTCATGAGGAGGCTGAAAAGGTTTTAAATGATTGTCATGCTGGGGCTTGTGGTGGACACTTGTCTGGATACGTTACCACGCAGAAGATACTCCGCGCCATTTACTTTTGGCCTATCATATTTCGCGACTGCATCCTCACGGTCAGAATTTGTTGTGCGTGTCAGATATGTGATCGTAAAATCCACAAACTGCCAATGCTAATGCATCCTGTTGTCTCTGTGGGACCATTTTAAAAATGGGGCATTGAATTCATGACTTGTAAGCCTCGTTCGTCCCGGGGGCATGGTTATATTATTGTCGCAGTGGACTACTTTACCAAGTGGGTCGAAGCGATGCCTACATTCAACAACATAGGACAAAGAGGTGCATTATTTTTCTTTAATCATGTCATTGCACAGTTTCGGGTCCCACAGGCTATAGTCATAGATCATGGTAAGAATTTTCGCAATCACATGATGATTGAGTTGACTGCCAAGTTAGGATTGTCACATGATAGTTCTACTCCTTATTATCCACAATAAAATGGACAAGTTGAGGCGATTAACAAAATTATTAAACGAATGCTTCAACGAATGATAGGAGTTCATAAACGAAATTGGAATTTAATCATGTAATCAACCGTGTGGGCGTATCGATCCTCGCCAAGAAACGCAACTGGATCTACCCCATTTCAATTAGTGTATGGTCTGGAAGCTATCTTGCCAATCTAATGTGAAATACCGTCTTTAAAACTTGCAATCGACTTGTTACTTGACACCTATGCTGAAGAAGCATGTCTTTTTAACCTCATACATCTTGATGAAACTCGTCGTGAAGCCCAATTAGCCAACGAAGTGCACAAGAGACGTATAAAGGCGCAATACAACAAGCATGTCCATCCTCGCATTTTCTCAGAGGGCAACTTGGTCCTTCTTTATGATTAGGAAGCTTATGTAATAGGTACAGGGAACTTTGAGCCATTATGGCATGACCCCTATATTGTCAAAAGATTTCTTGCTAAGGGTGCCTACGAGTTGGTAGATTACAATGGAATTCCATTGGCACAACCCCGAAATGGGTTGTATTTGAAGTGTTACTATGCTTAATCATGAGCGTAATAATTTTTTGTATTATATTGTATATATATGCTGTTGATTTGCATTTACTGTCTTAATTTGTTTTTTAGAGTTTTCTTGACGTTAGTATTTCGATTTACATTTCATCGCAGATGTATGAATCTTTGGAACCATTTTTTGGGTATGCGATGGTGCTAGTCATAGTATGTAGAATCTATCCTATGCAGCGTGGGCCATTTTTTCTCTGAACGATGAGTTAGTGAGTTTTTTGGGGATTTTTATTGGTCGATATACAAACAATATCGCTGAGTATAACGCGTTGTTCAAACTTCTCTTTGATGCCATTTCATTTGGTATTAACCGCATCATCATAAGGTTAGACTCACAACTCGTGGTATTACAACTTACTAGTGTTTATACGGTTAGAAATCCAACACTGCATCGTATGTTCTTAAGAGTTCAAATTTTGGAAAGACATTTTGATTTTATCTAATATCAACACATTTCCAGAAACTTGAACACATTAACTGATTATTTAGCGAATTATGTTATAAATAGACATTTTCAACATATGTAAAGATACATTCACATAATTGAATAGGATTGCGCAACAAACATAGGAAAACACTAAAATCAAATAGATAGATAGTTATAGGTTCTTACAAAATTTGTGCCCAAGACACATTGGTTATTTGACCTCAAAATGTATGCAACATGTCAAAAGTAAACTAGTGATGCTCATGATAACATGCTACTGATCTAGCTATCCTACACAGTAACCACATCCAGTGATTAGGAACGCCAAAAATATGGTGTTGCAGTCGCATGGGTAACTCTTCGATCTAGAAATTTGGAATCCCGAAGGTCAACCCCTCTACATGCTGTCGAAGCTCAACAAGGGTCTCATCCATATCTAAATCCTGAAGGACTGCGCTCCTGACAACCCTCTCTACTGGCTCATTCACTCCATGCTATGGCTCTCCCACTGATTGAACTTGACCCACATCTGCATTACATTCAAACTTTATTTTAGTCTTGGGAAAACATCAAAATGAAAAAACATGTATAAACCTTAGAAAAATAAAAAAAACATGGTCAAATTTTTTTTACCGATTGCACCCCACTGAGCGCCTTTTGGTAAAGCTAAGTCTGGATCTCCTCGAAAATCGACACCTGCATATGCATAATCATCAATGGCAATAAACTGTCACCTGAACTAGGCGAAGAATGCAGTCGAGAACACAATGGATGATTGGCTTGCATGTCTAGCCATTAGTTCTACCCATCTCTGCATCCTTCGATCTCTAGGGTTAGACACACCCAACATCGCATGCTGAGGCTACATCAGTGGAATCCAATCTGAGGCAAAATAAATGAGGATCGAACCATTGTTAAAAAATTTCTTCCTTCCTCCCTTTTCCTTACTCAATTGTTCTATCATTTGAGAGAGTACAACTTCTGCCCAGTTGAAAACTATTGGTTCCATGCACTTTAGCGCATACTGCATATAATATCTGTTCGCTACATGTAGTGTAGCGGTACCAACAAGCTTTACGGTCGTGAATAATATGGTTCTCAATGGAAAATCACGAACTTCACGGATGCTTATTTTCCCATACTTTCTAGGATCTGCCCCTGGATAAAAATACTACAAAATATAGTCTCTCACTGTCTCTCCTTCGAGAGGATACCCTGAGACAGAAATGGGTAGGCCTCTTCTCGGCAAGCCTTCCAGAAAATAGATATCCTCCATTGAAATTGGGACCACTTTTTTCCCAATGTGAAATGCCTCAATTTCCATATCCCATGCACGAACAAGGAACTCCAATAGTTCCATCTGTTTCCTCGTACCTGATAAACGGAAGTACTTCAATAACCCACAATCTCTGAGGGCTCTTACAATACCCGGATCATTAAGGGAAATCATTTTTTTTTCTTCATGCTCTCTTTTCCTCCAAGTAATTGTCATTTTAGTCTGATGAATCCTTGGAACATAACCATAAGACTCATTAGGACCATTTTCATGCAAAAAATTAGGCAAATTTGGGTACAATGCAAGAATAAAAAATGTGAATTGCACCCAACGCGGTCTTGGTCAATAGACAGTGCGTTGCATATGCACCTGAGCTTCATTTCAAGTGCATTCCAACGCAATTTTCAATGCCCAAGGGTGCGTTGCCCTCTTTTGAAAATGAATTTACACTAAGGGCCCTAAATCCCTAAAAAATTGCAATGAAAGGAAAAAAAGACTACTAAAGGAAAGAGGAGGCTTATGGCACCAACTTGGATAAAATGACAACGAAAACCGTCCATAGAATCGATCACAATCAATAGCTGAAGTTCAGGGGCAAAAACAGGTTTAGAGCTCCAAAACGCAAATGGTAAAAATGAATAGTAAAAATATTTTAATTAGTCATTTGATTATTTTCAAGTCATATTTATTGCCGTGACTATGGTTTTATTCAATTTTTATCATGAACCATGTATTTTTAATCCATTTGATGTTGTTCTGAATAGGTTTTCAACTAATAGCAGATTAGTCGTGCAAATTTATTCCAAGAATAATTTGACCACAAAGCATAATTTTATCCGTATTTTTAAATCTTTGATAAAAATGAAAAAGGACTTGAAGCACACTTTTATCTCTTTTTCGAGCTTCGATAACAGCGAAAAAGGAACCCCTGGAGTCTTCTTTTAGCTCCTTTCAGACTTCGATAAAGTGAAAATATTGCCGAGCACTTGCCTTTTTGAGCTCGTAAAAGTAAATGAATTGATATCTACTCAGTATAAGTTTAACCCTTTTCTATAATGAGATAGATTATTTACGAAAAAGGAAAACCTTAGTTGAACATGGCTTGGAGGTTTTCTTAGATATCATTTTACACTTTTTCGGATCATTTTACATCTCTATTATGTCTCCAAGCATCATGAATTTCAACAATGGATTGCAATAATAATAACGTCAATGCATACTCTTAAAAATTAATGGGTTGCAATAATAATAACTTCAATTCATACTCTTAAAAATCTAAAATGAAGCCAAAAAAAGGTCAAACCTTATGAAGGCCTCATCTTTAGTCTAACTGAGTACCACTTGCTCCATGTAAGTGTTTTGGCAGTGATTTTTTTTATATAGGTTTGATATTGATTTCAATTTGCCAATCCAAAATCAACTTCAGAAATGTCAAATCTAATGAAGGCCCTCATTTTGGATTGGTTGAGTATTGTTGGCTTCATATAAGTGTTTTGTTATCAATATTATTGATACATATTTGATGTTAGCGAATAATTTCATTAAGTGGTTCAATGCAATTTTATTCATAATGCAACTTCTAAATAAATCTCACACACTAATAATTTCTTTTAAGTTGTGAAAAATAGGCTCTCAACAATATATTTTCTTATTAGTTTAATCAATAACAATAAACTAACAAGTTCCCAACATTGTTTTTGGTCAATAGTCTTACAAAATAACTAAGTATTTGATCTTATGATCATGTGTGTGGCCAACAAGAAGGAATCCAATTTTTACCTTTTAGAAAATTCTTACTTACTTCAACAATTATTCTTATATATCCAAACAAAACCTTATTGTAGTTTTTGTAGTTAACGCTGTCAAATTATAGATATCGAATTTAAGGAAGCTTCCTAAACTAACAGACAAGAACATGATAAATTATGGCGATGGTCACATTTTCATCATTATGAATATTTGTACTAGTGATGTAAACATGTAGTCTAATAATTAATAGATGAAATGACACTTTTTCGATCACTTTTTCTCATCATTTTTGCCCAAAATCTTATAAATATCGTTAAGAATCATAATTTTAAGTTGTTTAATCTAGAAAGTTCGAGTGTCTCATGGTTTTTTTAGGGTGTTGAATCCATTGATTTGATTAAATGTCCTTTTCATGATATCCTATATTTATTGTTTGATTGTATTTTGAACGTTTCTTTTGATTTTGTTTTGTATTTTAACTATGAAATTGAAAATACTTGGTATCGTGTCCATTTAAACAACAACCAAAGCTTGAAGATGAAATTAGTATTACACGATATTGATTGGAATCCTTATAACTATTGGGTTAAAACATTTTCATAACTATCAAAAAAGTTTACTTTCATGCTGTTATTTGAGTACATGTTGTTTATATACATGACCAAGTTCATGCGTTAGAAAATGAAATGTTTTTGTCGAATAAGACGACAAGGATTAAAAATCACACCTCAAATTATTGTTTTCACAAGTTATCTACAACTTGAGTTTTTAGCATGTAACTTATATGTTGACATGATTATGTTTAATATTTCGTTGAAGGTTGAATACTAAGTTACTAAGGTGTTATTTTCTATGGTGAAATTTTATTTGCTTTGTTTATATAGGTCATCTAGCCACATAGTGACCAGTATATCTCAACTGAAGAAAACTTGTTCGAGTTTCTTACTTGTATGGGGAAAAATGCCTTTGACATTGCTGATGTTGAGGTATATGTCATATAAATTCTTTATAGTCTACTTTAGTTTATATTATAGTGTTCATTTTCTTTCATGTCTTACACTCTGCATTGTATATTATTTTGTTTTCAGAAAATGAAATCATTATTGATGGTAAGAAGCAGGAATTGAAGAAAGAGAAGAGCAATAACACTGGAGCGACAAATGCAAAAAGAGAGAGAGAAGAGAACCGGTCTAATGATACCCTTAGAGCAAATATACCGCATGTTAGTGTCAATATTTGCATACTTCCACCAGGGATCAAAACAAATTTTGCATGTGCATCATAGGTGTCCCACCCTAAAGAATTTTCTATCATTCCATTAGGTCATGATATAAAATTGTTCCACTGGTGGTTGTCCTTGTCAAATGTCCCATTTTCCTTCACAAGTATATGCTTGTTGACCCTCTTCCATGTCTTCATCATGCTAAAAACAAGTCTGCTTCCATTTCACTTTTAGTCAAAATCACTCATAGAGTCAGTTTCTTTCATTTCTCATTAGGTCACTAGGGTTTCATTAGGTCAAATCATTGCATTGTCTCATTTTCAATAAAGGGTAGCAAAAGGTGTGAGAGTGATCCTAATAATGTCTCTTTACCATGTAAATATTATCTCCAAGATGGTTTCCAAAGTTGTAATTTGATTTCAACTGTGAGTTTCATTCCAAGATGTAATTTTATTTTTATTCATATAATTTTATGTCAGTTAAAATGTAATAAGTACTCAGTCTCCCAAGTCTGCCAACTCAGAGTTCCACATGCCAACACATCAAGTGTAAAATACAAAACGTGTCTACTTTAGCAATTGATCAAATGTCAAAGGGAGTTTTATTTTTCCAAGGGTGCCTAAGTCATCATTTTCCACAAGAAAACCCTAGTTTTCCTAAAACCATCATCCCCATGAAGAAATTTCCCAAATTCCTCCACCAATGCCACAAGAGAGAAGAGAGACATATACTAGCCCTGCAGCTGCAAAAACAAAGAAACTTAAATTCAAATCACCCAAGCCAGTCAAAGAATGCACCATAACATATCAAAGAGGGCTTAGAAAATTTTTGGCAACGGAGAAGCAAGTGTTTGCTCCACATGGTGTGGAAGGGGCTTTGCCTTCTTCATCAAAAAAGCAGGTACAATAGGCACAGAAAGGAAAGGAGAAAACCATAAAGGTTAGTCATGAAGAAACATATCAAGAGCATGAAGAAGCCCATGAGGAAGAAGCTGATTTTGAGCTAGTAGACCTTGAAGAGTTTGATGATACTACTACATCAAACATTGGCATCAAAGAAAAGGAGGCACACATCAGAGAGTTGCAAAACAATCTTGAGAGGGAAAAATTCATCATCTCTTCCATATGAAGTTGCTACAGGAGAGGAGGAAAATCATGATCAACCAAGCTACCATAGAAGATATTGAGGAGGCTGAAAACATCTGGAAAAGGCCAAAGACAAGAGGCCTCAAAAGAGCCTTCGAGTAAGAAGAGCAAAAGACTCAAAATTTGACTATTGACCAGCAGTTGAAAACAGAGATTAAAGACAAGAGAGAAGTGTGGCTTGAGAGAGTCAACATTCAATGGGAGAAACGCTAGTGAAAGCCAACAAAGACAATCAGATGCTTAGGCACATAGCCCAGCACTATCAGACCCGGAACAAAATTTGCAATATCAAGGTCAAACAGATGAAGGATAAATTGAGGAAGATCTGGAAGGGAAAGAAAGGAGGTGATAAACTCAAGATGCTTGCGGATGCCTCATTAAACTCAAAACTTGACAGGTGGTTGTGGGCCCATCCCACAAATTTTGAAAAATTTTCAAAATTTTGAGATTTTTTGAGTTTTTTGGCAATTTTGGAAAAACACAGGAAATTATGCCCTAAGCACAGTGCCTTGGCGCTGCGATTTTTCTTGTGGCATCAAATGGACAAAAGGAAGACATCAGTGTGTTGATAATGATGAGGACATTCCCCTTGTACTTTTGCTAAGCATTTGGAGCAAAAATGGTCAGGAAAATGGGCCAAAAACATCCAAAAAATCATGTTTCTGCCTCTTTTTCAGGATGGCGTTGCAATTAGAAGCAGTCTTGGGAGAATGCAGTTTTGAGGGGTCAAATCAACTCCAAATCAGAAAAAAAATATGTGGAAATTAGACAGGACAAGCTTTCTAATGAGCTATCATGAGCTCAATTTGGACATCGGGAAGTCAGTGAAAAGTGACTTGCAAGAAGACCTATTTTTTCCTCCTTGGTGCTGTGCTTGGGACAAATTTTATTTGTTTTAATTTTTTCTCTGTTTTTGACGAAATTTTTGAGTTTTATCTCACTAGTTGGGTTTTTCACTGATGTAATTGGTAAATATGAATGTAATTATGATGAGGATTAGTTTACCATGGGTAAATTCATTAGATTGAGTTTTCTAGAGGTCAAATGAATCAGTTTCCTCTCTTTTAGAGGGAAGTTGTTTGGTCTTCCTAGTCTTCAGATTCTTGTTCAACATTTGGTGGAAACTGATCCTCATCTCATGGATTTGACTCCCTGAGGCTAGGGAGAGTTGTTTTGAGGTCTATATCTTCTTCTTATTTCTCATTTGTGAGGGGTTGGACTCAGTTGGATGCTTGGCTTTTGAAGAGACACATTTTTGTATCAGTTCTGAGCAGGAATTAATCAAATTTGCAGCTATTTTTATGGGATCCATGTGGTATGGTGTTTAGTTATAGTTTCTCCTTTTGTGCTAAGTTGTTAGAATGTTTTGTTTATTTCATCCATCATTTCATATCTATTGAGTGAATGTTTTCAAGTTTGATGAAAAGAATCCATAATTTCTATGCTCTGTTTTGTGTAAATATTCACAGTCTATAATTTCTTCAGTTTAGAAAGAAACCATGATTTCAGCATGCTCTTTCTAGCTCCTCACCTGTCTTGATCATCCCACCATCAAAATTCTAAAAGTGCTAAACCACTGTGCCTACCTTGCCCCATAGAACACCCTGCAAATTTTGACCTAATTTCCTTTGCCTTGATTGTTTATGCTCCTTCTGATCCAAAACAACCCTATACAATCAAAAATAAAAACCCTGAGCTACTATACCTAGCCTAATATCTTTTTTACTTAGCCATCTTAGCTGTGATCCTTACGGGGAGAGCCCTCTCCTTGCTTAGTAAGGCTAGCTACTTGACTAAGCATGGTTTGTGGTTACCTCATAATTGTCTTCTTCAACCTGAGGTTCAATCCGAGTGATAACACCGCATAAGACACACACATAGAGAATGATGGTCAAGTATTCAAAGTTGACGAATTCACTTGCAATTCCTTGGCAACACAATGTTAATGTTTTGAAGTGATGAAACATCATTTCATGTGTAAATTGTAGTCCAACCAATATTAAGTTGGAAATTCATATTGTAATACTTTCACATTTCATATCATATAATTTATATGGTTGAAATTATTTAGAGTTGCACTTGATAATGTTTAGTATTGTAATTAACATATGAAACTTTTTGTTTTCATATTAGATGAACATACACATTGTATGGAATTTTTAAAATTTAGTTGTCAAAAAATAGTAATTAATTTATGTTGATTAATAAGGAACACATAAAATCAATCTAAAACTACTAAATTAGTAGTTTATATTGATTAATGATGAACATAAATAAAATGAGTATATGACTAAATTAATCGTTTATAATGATTATTAATGAAAGTAAATGAAATGAATATAAACTACTAAATTAGTCATTTAATTGATGAATACGAAACTACCAAAAAAAGATACATGACTACTGTTAATGATAAATTTGTGATTACAAATGACGACTAGATTTTGCATATATATGACTATTAGTAGCTAATTTACAGTATCTTATAACACGACCAAAATTTATTCATATTTCTTTGGTCATTAATTGGTTTCAAACAATGACTAAAATTTGCATATGTATGACTATTAGTAGTTAACTTACAATATCTTATAACGTGACCAACATTTTGGTCATATTGCTTTGATCATTAATTGGTATTTTCAGGTGATCATATAGTAATATATTTTGTTTTATATTTGGTCATTAATTGTGACAATTAATGACTAAATCAATGACTAAATTAATGACTAAGCTAAAAACGACTAAAATTTGGTCGCGTTATAAGATACTGTAAATTAGCTACTACTAGTCACCGATTGAAAAACGGTCATTTATATAAAAACTTTAGTCGTTTTTTTAGTAACTAATTAGCCATTTTGTACTAGTGTGCACACTTTATATATATATATATATACACACATAATCTTATTCAAGCTACACACATCCATATGCTATTTTCAGTCAAAGTTTTTAGTTATTTGATTCTTAAACAGTTGGGTCTAGGTGTAAAAACAAACATAAGCATACCTGTAGCAAAATATAAGGTTTGGATAGATGAAGAGTGAAAATGGTAGGGTTTTATGAGAAAAAATTAGGTAGTTCATGACCAAAAATATTGTTAGAGGAGGAACCCAACATCTCTCCCTAGCTTATCCGATTGCATGTCCCCATGCAATCTCATTCTGGTTCAGGGATGTCGACATGAAGATCACCCCAATTGTAAGTTAAGTGACCAAATTCTGCAGTATTATAATATCCTAATGTATTTTCCATGGTTTTATAATTTTGTTGCTCTTCCTCCTCGTTCCAATGAGTGGGATACCTGTAAAAACTTGTTGGGCTCCAAAGTAGGAAGAAGTGAAATCACAACCTCGCCTACCTACTTCCATGTTTGAGAACCAAGTATGTATAAAAGGAGGCACAATTAAATGTCATGCAAAAATATGGATTACCCATTGGATGTTTTTTCTCGAAGAACTGTAGGTAAACCTTCCTAGACATCCTACACTACCATGAGTGCCTGCACTGAAAATGGAAGGATATTACACAAAGGTTAGGTATTCAAAGTGGAATTATATTCAAGATCTAATCTTATTTCTTGTAATTTACTTCTTTTCTTTTCCTGAAACTATTCTGAAAGATTTTCGGAGTTTTTTGTATGATAAAGATGATGAAAATATTGATTCTACCTATTCGAAAAGTGTAAATACCGAGTTTTCCTTTGATCCTGGTCCACATCATTTTTCTGAATCTTATGATGACTATCTTCAAATTGATGAGCCTAAAGAGATCAAGACTGATCCTACAACTTTTGTACATACTCCTACACCTTGTAAAATTCCAGATCGATACAAACCACTCATATTACCTCCTATACTCCATGCTTTCCTTGAAAATCATTACCTATCTCTTCCGAGGTTTGATGGTGAATATGAAAACATCATTGTTGAGAGACATATGCAGAATTTTGAGACTTTCCTCGACCTTTTTGAAGTTGACGATGAGGATGCCAGTATCAAGCTATTTACTCTTTCTTTGCAAGGCAAAGTCGAGAGTTGGTTCAAAAACTTTCCTGTGGCGAGCATCTCAGATTTAGCGTATTTCATCAAAGTTTTCCTCGACAAGTGGGTGGTCAAACAAAACCCTTTCCTGATTCTAGAAGAGTATGACCAGCTGAAAATATAGCTAGGGGAGACAGTGCAACAATTTTCTGCTAGATTCAATCAAGTCTATTATTCGATACCTGCTGATATAAGACCCCCTCCTGGCTCAGCTATTTTAAAATACCTGGATGCCTTTGATCCATAAGTAGAGTTTCAGATGAGAGAAAAGAACCTTGCAACACTTGAAGAGATTAAAAACAATGCAGTCGATGTAGAGTCTAATCTGCTGATCAGAAGGGAAAAGATGAAGGAAGAAGAGAAGAAGAACATTGCAGAGCACCTGAAATATTCAGAGGTAAAGCTCGACATTTTGGTAAGTACAATAGAGGAAATGATTCAAAGGATCACCATGAGAGATGTATTTTCCGTTCAAGATCATCATGACCCACTTATCCCAGAAAAAGGAGAGATTGCAAGCCCTAAATATTTTCCTGCTAATATCAACTACCATAGATCAGAAAATGGATTTGTAGGTCATTTCGAGGAAAAAAAATCTGATAATATAATGTGTATGATTGGTGACATTACTTATATTGATGATTTGCCAAATTTTGATCAGTATGATGATGATTATGTTCTCCAAAAAGAAGCTAATCTTGCAGAGCAATCAGCAGTTGGTTTGTGGAAGGAGGAAGTTTAGTTTCAGCAGCTTGAATATAGTGATCAACCGATGCATATTTATGATGATAGAGATGAGGAAAGTCTAGAAAATTTGGATGTAAGTGAAGGATATTTACCTCTTTGTTTTACTTCATTTCAGTTCATCAAAGATAGCTTTCATATGATCATAAATAAGCACACATTGAGTTTTGATCTTGACAATCAAGAGGATAATCAAATTTTTGATCAGAGCTCCTTGCCCTTATGTTTCTCCTCATTTGCAAAAATAAGAGAAAACTATAAGTAAACAGATAAGCGAGTGGTCTACACTATAAATGATGAAAATTCTCCTGAATTGGTTGAGGAAATCATTTGCGACATAGAATCCTCCTTAGCTCCAGATTTGCAGCCACCAAGTTCCATTGAATTTCAAATTGCAGATGAAGGCTTGGAAGTTGAAACACATGATCAAATGATGCAAGATGATACTGTACCACTATGTTTTGAAGCATTTCAAATTTTAAAGAAATTTTTTCATAATATCCCTAAAGAAAAGGATTAGAAGCATGTAGAGTGTCATGCAGTCTCATTAAAACCGATGGATAGATTTCAACAATATTTTCAAGTTTTTCATGACCCAATAGCTGATGTGTTAGATGATATCTACAGTAAAAGTCCTTTTCTAATAGCTAACTGTGAGCTTGAAAAGAGTGTTGATATAAACTTGATCTGACAGTCGAATTCATTGTATTGTTCAGCAGGTATTTCATTATGAAGCTCATACCAAGATTTGCAATCATATCAGGAGAATAATGAAGAAGATTCTTGTTTTGTTGTTGATCATCAAGAAAAATTAGTCATTCACGAGTTTCAAGATGCTTTTTCAACTTGCTACATTCATCAAAGAAAGAAAGCACAGATTTTAGGAAGATTTTAAAACCAAGGTACAAAGACTACCTAGAGCAGAGCAGTAACGTATTAGATGGGATGGAAATCAATATGTATTCCTATGAAGATCCTTTCATAGCATTCTTGGGGTCAGCCGGTGGGCTCGTGCTTTGTAATTTCATCAAGATTCAATCTGTTGACAAGTTTTCATGGGAGTTTCCGTTCAGTAGTTCTTTCTTCTTGCTCATAAGCAAGCACTTGCGGAAAATTCAAATGGCAGCTAGAGTGCTTACATGGTTGCATTGGTTGTTCCATTTCACTTGATTAGGTGATGAATGGATCAATTAGAGTAGTTTTTGTTGAATAAGCTCAATTCTGAGCATATTTTTCTGTTTTTCAGTTGTGTTTTAGTCTGAGTCAGTCTTGAGTCAGTTTATTGAGTCAAGTTTTTCAGTATTCAGTTAGTCTTTAGCTTTTGACTCCATGCCCAATGAATAGGCACTTGGTCTACGGTGTTCTTGGACTCCAAGGATTTACCATCCCCAGCTGGAGCCAATGTTAGTCTCAGTATTTACATACTTCCACCAGGGATCAAAACACATTTTTCATGTGCATCTTAGGTGTCCCACCCTAAATAATTTTCAATCATTCCATTAGGTGATGACATAAGATTTTTCCACTGGTGGTTGTCCTTGTCAAATGTCCCATTTTCCTTCACAAGTATATGACTGCTGACCCTCTTCCATGTCTTCATCATGCTGAAAATAAGTCTGCTTCCATTTTAGTTTTAGTCAAAATCACTCATTGAGTCAGTTTCTCTCATTTCTCATTAGGTCACTAGGGTTTCATTAGGTCAAATCATTGCATTATCTCATTTTCAATAAAGGGTAGCAAAAGGTGTGAGAGTGATCCCAATAATGTCTCTTTACCATGTAAAGATGATCTACAAGATGGTTTCAAAATTTGTAATTTGATTTCAAGTGTGAGTTTCATTCCAAAATGTAATTTTATTTTTATTCATGTAATTTTATGTCAGTTCAAATGTAATAAGTACTCAGTGTCTCAAGGCTGCCAACTTAGAGTTCCACATGCCAACACATCAAGTTTCAAATACAAAAAGTGTCTACTTTAGCAATTGATCAAATGTCAAATGGAGTTGTCTTTTTCCAAGGGTGCCTAAGTCATCATTTTCCACAAGCAAACCCTAGTTTTCCTAAAACTCCCATCCCCATGATGAAATTTCCCAAATTCCTCCACAAATGCCACAAGAGAGAAGAGAGACATCTACCTTCCCTGCAGCTGCAAAAACAAGGAAACATAAAGTCAAATCACCCAATCCAGTCAAAGAATGTAGTGTAACATATCAAAGAGGGCTCAGAAAATTGTTTTCAGTGGAGAGGCAAGTGTTTGCTCCACATGGTGTGGAAGGGGCTTTGCCTTCTTCATCAACAAAGCAGGTACAACAGGCACAGAAAGGAAAGGATAAAATCATAGAGGTTAGTCATGAAGAAACAGATCAAGAGCATGAAGATGCCCATGAGGAAGAAGCTAATTTTGAGCTAGTAGAACTTGAAGATTTTGATGATAGTACTACATCAAACATTGGCATCAAAGAAAAGGAGGCACAAATCAGAGAGTTGAAAAGCAATCTTGAGAGGGAAAAATTCATCATCTCTTCCCTAGAGCAAGAGAACAAATAATTGACAGACAAAAAAACCCTTTTGGAGATGAAGTTGCTACAGGAGAGGAGGAAAAACATGATTAACCAAGCTACCATAGAAGATCTTGAGGAGACTAAAAACATCCGGAAAAGGCCAAATAAAAGAGGCCTCAAAAGAGCCTTAGAGAAAGAAGAGAAAGAAACTCAAAATTTGACTATTGACCAGCAGTTGGCAAAAGAAATTAAAGAAAACAGACAAGAGTGTCTTGAGAGAATCAAAATTCACTTGGAGAAGCACTAGTGAAAGCCAACAAAGACAATTAGATGCTCAGGAACATAGCCCATCACTATCAGACCCGGAACAAAATTTGCAATATCAAGGTAAAACACATGAAGGATAAATTGAGGAAGATCCGAAAGGGCAAGAAAGGAGGTGATAAACTCAAGATAATTTCTGATGCCTCCTTAAACTAAAAACTTGATAGGTGGTTGTGGGCCCACCCCACAAATTTTGAAAATTTTGAATATTTTTTAAGTTTTTTGGCAATTTTGGAAAAACACAAGAAATTCTACCGTAAGCGCAGTGCTTTTTCTTGGGGCATCCAATGGACAAAAGGAAGACGTAAGTGTGTTCATAATGATGAGGAAATTCCCCCTGTACTTTTGCTAAGCATTTGGAGAAAAAATGGCCAGGCAAAAGGGCCAAAAACATCCAAAAAATCATGTTTCTCCTCTTTTTCAGGATGGCGTTGTGCTTAGAGGCAATCTTGGGATAATGCAGTTTTGAGGGGTCAAATAAACTCCAATTCAGAAAAAATAATAATTTCTAGAAAGTAGACAGGATAGGATTTCCAATGAGCTATCATGATCTAAATTTGGACATCGTGAAGTCAGTCAAAAGTGACCTGCAAGAAGACCTATTTTTTCCTCCTTGGCGCTGCACTTAGGACAAATTTTCTCTTTTTAAAGTTTTCTTTTATTTTCACAGAATTTTTGAGTTTTATCTCACTAGCTGGGTTTTTCACTATTGTAATTGGTAAATATGAATGTAATTATGATGAATATTAGTTTACCATGAGTAAATTCATTAGCTTGAGTCTTCTAGAGGTCAAATGAATCAGTTTCCTCTCTTTTAGAGGCAAGTTGTTTGGTCTTCCTAGTCTTCAGATTCTTGTTCAACATTTTTTGGAAATTGATACTCATCTCATGGATTCGACTCCCTGAAACTAGGGAGAGTTGTTTTGAGGTCTATATCTTCTTCTTCTTTCTCATTTGTGAGGGGTTGGACTTAATTGGATGCTTGGATTTTGAAGAGACACATTTTGTATCAGTTCTGAGCATGAATATTAATCAAATCTGTAGCTATTTTTATGGGATCCATGTGGTATGGTGTTTAGTTCCAGTTTCTCCTTTTGTGCTAAGTTGTTAGAATGTTTTGTTTATTTCATCCATCATTTCATATCTATTGAGTGAATGTTTTCAAGTTTGATGAGCATAATCCATAATTTCTATGCTCTATTTTGGTTAAATATTCACAGTTTCTAATTTCTTCAGTTTAGAAAGAAACCATGATTTCACCATGCTCTTTCTAGCTCCTCACCTTTCTTGATCATCCCACTATCGAAATCCTAGTATTGTTAATCCAGTGTACCTACCTTTCCCCATAGAACACCTTGCAAATTTTGACCTAATTTCTCTTGCCCTGACTGTTTATGCTCCTTTTGATCTAGCACAACCCTATACAATAAAAAATAAAAACCTTGAGCTACTATACCTAGCCTAATATCTTTTTTACTCAACCATCTTGGCTGTGATCCTTACGGAGAGAGCCCTCTCCTTGCCTATTAGGGCTAGCTATTTGGCTAAGCGTGGTTTGTGGTTACCTCAAAATTGCCTTCTTCAGCCTGAGGTTCGATCCGAGTGATAACACCGCATAAGACACACACATAGAGAATGATTGTCAAGTATTCAAATTTGACGAATTCACCTGCAATTCCTTGACAACACAATGATCACGTTTTGAAGTGATGAAACATCATTTCATGTGTAAATTGTAGTCCAACCAATATTAAGTTGGAAATTAATATTGTAATATTTTCACATTTCATATCATATAATTTATATGGTTGAAATTATTTATAGTTAAACTTGATAATGTTTAGTATTGTAATTAACATATGCAACTTTTCGTTTTCAGATTAGATGAACATACACATTGTATGACATTTTTTAAATTTAGTTGTAAAAACATACTAATTAATTTATGTTGATTAATAATGAACACATAAAATCAATCTAAAACTACTAAATTAGTAGTTTATATTGATTAATGATGAACATAAATAAAATGAGTATATTACTAAATTAATCGTTTATATTGATTATTAATGAATGTAAATGAAATGAATATAAACTACTAAGTTAGTCGTTTATATGATGAATATGAAACTACCAAAAAAAATATATATGACTACTGTTAATGATAAATTTGTGATTACAAATGATGACTAGATTTTGCATATATATGACTATTAGTAGCTAATTTACAGTATCTTATAACACAACCAAAATTTATTCATATTTCTTTGGTCATTAATTGGTTTCAAACAATGACTAAAATTTGCATATGTATGACTATTAGTAGTTAATTTACAATATCTTATAACGTGACCAACATTTTGGTCATATTCCTTTGGTCATTAATTGGTTTTTTCAGGTGATCATATAGTAATATATTTTGTGGTATATTTGGTCATTAATTGTGACAATTAATGAGTAAATAAATGACTAAATTAATGACCAAATTTATGACTAAATATACTACTTGATGATAAAATTGAGACAACCAATTAATGACTAAGCTAAAAATGACTAAAAGTTTGTTGCATTATAAGATATTGTAAATTAACTACTAATAGTGGCCGACTAAAAAATGGTCGTTTATATACAATTTTTAGTCATTTTTTTAGTAACTAATTGCCATTTTGTACTAGTGTGCACATTTAATATATATATATATATATATATAATCTTATTCAGGCTACACACATCCATATGCTATTTTCAGTCAAAATTTTTAGTTATTTGATTCTTAAACAATTGAGTCTAGGTGTAAAAACAAAAATAAGCATATCTATAGTAAAATATAAGGTTTGGATAGATGAAGAGTGAAAATGATAGGGTTTTATGAGAAAAAATTAGGTAGTTCATGAACAAAAATATTGTCATAGGAGGAACCCAACATCTCTCCCCAACCTATCTGATTGCATGTCCCCATGCAACCTCATTCTGATTCAGGGATGTTGACATTAAGAGCACCCCAATTGTAAGTTAGGTGACCAAATTATCCAGTATTAGAATATCCTAAGGTATTGCCCATGGTTTTCCAATTTTATTACTCTTCCTCGTTCCAATGAGTGGGATACCTGTACAAACTTGTTGGGCTCCAAAGTAGGAAGAAGTGAAATCACAACCCTGCCTACCTACTTCCATGTTTGAGAACCAAGTATGTATAAAAGGAGGCACAATTAAATGCCATGCAAAAATATGGATAACCCATTGGATGTTTTTTCTCGAAGAAATGTAGGTAAACCTTCCTAAACATCCTACACTGCCATGAGTGCCTCCACTGAATAAGTTTGAGCCATTTCATGGTATTCAGTAACCATGTATCTCTGATTAATTTTGATTGTAGTAGAAAATCCAACATCTTCCCTAAGTCTGGCCAAATTGTTGATTACCAGCCTAGGCAGGTGATACTCTTCGCTCACCATAAGTGGGGCCTTTGTCTCAGTTTTACAATAAAATTATGAAGCCCTATTCCATTTGATGAGGTTGGATATGTAAGAAATAAATGCATGAAGTTGAACATCCCCAATGAAAGGGTTAGGGTTCCACTTGGAATTATCTGGAAAAATGAAATTAAACAAGTAGAGTTCGCATAACAAGTTTTGATTTGAAGCTTTTGAACTATGATACACCTATATAAAGGTTTTTGGTGAAAGATTTACCATCACGTATCCGCCTCAACCAAAAAGAAGACCAGAGATCATGTAAGAAAATGAGATAAACCCTAGAGGGAACATGACAGGAAGAAATCTCTGCCCTAATATTTCTACCCTAATTTCGCATGTAGCTTCCTTCAACTTTTTTTCTCCATGATAAAGATTTTTCCATTTATTTATTTGATTTTTCCACTTCTCCTCTTGGCTAAGATAAATGGAAAAATGACGTCGTTTCATTTTCTCAATTAGTTGGCGATGACTCTCCTTGTTATTTCTTCCTAAATCAAACAAATCATCCTTGGACTACCATTGCAACATGTTTGGTTTTAATTGAAGTAGCATATATGTATTTTTCAATATATCATCTAGAATGGAATTCATGATGGCCTACTATTCCTCTTTAGTGTATCCTTTCGCTATGGTTTCGACTCTATTTTCATACTTCTTTTCCTTTTTTATGGCCCTTAACAAATCCCCTAAGTTACTTAACTTAGGCCCTCGATTTTTCAGTTTGGTCCCGAGTCTTTCATTTTCTACTATCAACTTATTATTTGTTTAAGTGAAATTTTTTAACTTGGACTACAAAACCAAAAAGGCTTAGGATCAACTACCTTACCTCTCTTTTTCTTAGATTTCTTGTACTTGTCACTACTTGCTCCTACTTCTAAAATTGATGGTGCCTCTTCCATGATATTTCACCATATGATGCTCTCTTCTGCATCAGTCTCTTCTACGATAATTTCTTCCATGAAATTTTCATGCACAATATTTTCCTCCATCATGTTTTCTTCTAAATCAATTACTTCAAAATTTTCATTGTTAGTACCTTTGGGTTCCTTAAAATTTGCTTTTGATTGGGCCCGTAAGGATGATAGGGTTTCATCATCCGACCCTGAGACCCTAGTCCCTGAAATTAGATCCTTCCTCTTCTACATTCATGATGATAGCCAAGTAGGATATCGTCATTCAATAGCCATTGGTACTGCTGAATTTAATGGTCCCTTCTTAATTGAGACCCTATCTCATGGTTTATGTTTAACACCTTGATCAAACCCTGATGATGCGGCCTAGGTTCGGGGTCCCTATTCCTCTTCACTAAAGCAACCATTTTGGTTAGGTTTTTAAGCAAATAACAAGGCATATTGATCGAATTATGTCTGGAAATATGCATGAGAATTTGGATCTGGTAGTGATAAACGAGGTTGAATCTCCTTTCACTAGTGACAAATTTCATAACTATATATATAACCTCCTGCCAAAGAGAGAGAAAATAATTTTTATTTATTCCTTTCCTCAAATCGGTTAATGGAGATGGTTCTTACAAGAATGGTACCCAACATGCTCCATCAATTTTAAAGTTTTTATACCAGGATTCTTCATCCTGTGAGAGTCAAGTGACCTATGCAACCATCTACTCATTGATTTCAATGGTAAGCTACTTCACCATGGTTGTTGTTCCATCGAAGGTATTCGAAAATTCAAGAGTAATGGCCCTATAATAGCCCTGAAATCGTCCTAAGAATTCATCCCAACCTTCATTTTCGAAAACATTCCACACTTCCATCTTAATTTCAATATGATGGATGTTATCAAGTTCTGCCCTAATCACGAAGTCTCCCATGTTTTATTTTTTCATCGAAACCCTTGCGACTACTCTTGTTTATTTCCTTGTAATTGTAATTTATGAATGAATGATGCATTGAACCAAATCCCTATGAATATATTGAGCTACGGAACCATGACCTTCCATGCTACGAAATCATGCGGGATAATAATTCATTATGTGGAAAGGCCACCATCCTGACCAATAACGAATGACATGACTGAGTAGGATGATAATGGGTCACTTCGACAACTAATATCGTTCAAATAATTCCTCGTAATGATAAATTAGGATATTTGTTTATGTATAGTTCATTTTTTTAGGATATAAGTTGTGGGGGTGTGTATATGCATGTTGATAACAACACACATATATAACGAGGAATGCATATAGATAGGAGTAAGGTTTTGAATATTGAGGGTTGTCAATAATGTTATAGATTTAAGGTGTTTCAAGGTATATAATATTAGGGATAGATGGTTTAGACAGAAAAAGGGTGTTAGATATATAGGGCATTCAAGAAGGATTTTTAGGTTTTATATGATGTCAAGGATGGATAAGGATTTGTCCTAAGAGTATGACACCTTTAAATTTTATAATAAGGGAATAAAATTAGATTAACGAGGTTCTCAAATTTTAGGTAAACATAAGTAGGTAATCATAAGAAATGATTTAAGAACTTAGATATACATGTCATGTTTACTATTAACCTCATAATTTCTGCTCAAAAATAAAAAACCAAAAGATCGAGAAAGAGAACACCTGGTGGTCAACATAATTACAATAAGATTATAGGTGCACAAAACTCCCATATCCATGCTGCTCAATAAAATCCCACAATTTTTCCTGAAATGAAAGACAATCTTTATATGGTCAGGTGTTTTAAAATGTGGGTGTGAAAAATCAAATAAGATTCTTTTATTTATTTATTATTATTATTTTCTTTCCTCTATTTTTTTTCCTCTATTTTTTTTTTTAAGACTCCGTTGGCCAGTTTCCTGGTTTTCCAGTGAGAGCTATTCTTATTGAACCTCAAGGGAGGTTTTCACAATAAGAAGGATCTCTTTTTCCTTACTACTTCTAGATCAATTTTCTTCTTCAGTTATTAAACAATTTCTTCCTTGGATTTAGGCTTCTAGTACAGTCTTATTCGTGTTGAGATTTTGGGGTGTTGGGGTAGCATCGGATGTGCTCTAGCTACCAAATTTTGTGGAGGAGATGGAGTACATGAGATCTCCAAGTGCCAAAAAGAGTTTAGAAGAATTGCATCTGGTTTAAGTTTTATTTAAATAATTAAAATTTTTCATTAAGGACCCTAAGTCTAACTTAGGAAAATTAAAAGATTAAAGTGAATTAAATAAAACATGTGATGAGAATGACTTAAGTGGCGTGGATCAAGAAACTTCTAATCTTAGATGTAGATTAGAGATTAGATCACTATCGTTGTTTTTCCAATGAGAAAAATATAAGAGAAGGGCTTAGGATGAGTTGGAGAACACACACACACTGGCAAAGTGTTGAGCCCCAAAGATGTCCTTTCCTTTCACCAAATTTCACTCCATTCCATTTGTCCTTTATTAGTTCTAGGCTTAAAAGATAAATATGAATGATTAAAGTTACTTTAAGAATGCATGCAGTGACTGAATTACTAAACTTTTGTGGTTTTGTTGTCATAGTGATTTTTGATCAGACCTAGCTACAGAATGCAGCCATTCTGTAGCTAGTCGCATATTCCGCAACTATCTTTATGTTCACACAGGTTACAAGTGTCACTTAAAGGAAAAAAGCATATGGCTGAATTCCAAAACTCACCTACATCATTCCTTGCCCTCTACGAAGTCTGAGAAAAAATCTGCAAGTGGTTATGCACGTGGAGGAAACCAAAACCAAGAAGTAGACTTATACCAGGACAAGGACTCTGCAGATGTATTCAGCAAAGTACGAGGCCTCAATAGGAGTTCTAATTTGATTTTGATTGAAAAAGATACCTATCCCTATTTCTTCTCAACGACAGTTATGTATTTTGTTTATAAAAATAACTCGGTGAACCGAGAGAAGAGTTAGCTAGTTGATGTTTTGTTGTTAAGTTGTCCAAGTCAGTGATACTCTGTTTTCTGAAGCGTTTTCCTTTAATGAAAGAAGTACAACTTTAATGCATGATCTGAAGCAATCTTGAGGAGATTCGTGTGCCAATCCGATGGTAGAGGGCCCCTACTATCCAAAAGGCTTTGTGCATATTTTCTAGATAAGTGAATTTAGCTCTGTTTCGTTCTTAATTTAGGTAGTTTTTCTGAGCTTCATGTTTTATGATTCACTTACATCGAATGTTACAATCAATCTTGTTCTTATGAACTGTTCCAATATATCACTAACACGTGAATGAGATAGAGCTGTAATACTTCGGAAGTTAATTGCATTCTAGTTCAGTTCTGTTCACTGCATTTCAAGTTTTATTAATTGCATTCTAGTTCAGTTCTGTTCATTGTATTTCAAGTTTTATTAGCTAGTTGTGTTCTAGTTATGTTAAATTAGACTTAAAGGCCTTCATTATTTACAAACTGCTCTTGTTCTTAATCTCTTCCAACACATCATCATCATATGGACAAGAATTAGTTACATCATTTTGAGGTCTTGACTATTCTGCAATTTCTCATAATTTTACAAACAACCTTTTTCTGAAGATATTCCAAAAGATCTCTAACCCTTGAATGAGGCTTAACAGTAACATTTTGAGTTGTAGAGTGGGTTAATTCTAGTGTCATAAGTTATGTTAGCATAGGATTCCTTACTGAATTGCATACAATCTTTTCTCAAAGTGTTCCAACAAATTTCTAACCATGGATAAGATTTTCTCTGTGATATTGTAAGTTGTTGTTTATTAAAGAGAACCTCATTGCATCAAACTTATCCTTTTCTTAAGTTGTTCCAACATACCTCTAATGAAATGAATTGGATTGAGTTAATGTTATGAGTTACTTTTCTTGACAAGTTTTATAATCTGTAGATTGACATTTTCTGTTCTTAGGTGTCATACATAGTCTAAAGTAGATTTTGTTCTGTTCTAGTGTGATCAATCACTTCTCTTTGCCAACAATTTAGTTCTTTTCCTCTTAGTATAAAAACGCAAAACCAAAAACAGTAGAAAAACACTAAACACAATGAAGTAGGAAGAAGATACCTAGGCACATATAGTGCACTTCACTTCAACAGTTTACTAGCCCTGGTTGACAATTTATGACATCAATTTAGGAACACTAAGTTGAGCAGACACAAAGCATTGAAACTAAGATGATATTCTAGGGCATGGTTTGCTAATAATTTCAAAAGTGTTTCAGTTGCAGCGAGGGGCAGTATTGGCAAGCCAGATGGTTTGATCCCAGGCCAAGAGTACAACGAGGGAAAAGAAGGATCATTCCAGAGTAGCACAGAGGCAGCAACTACGCTATATATCCAAGAGCCTAGCAAGGGTAGTGCAAAGGTAGCAGGAGCTAAGGAAGGTTGACGCATGCCCAGTTAGGGCAACGCAGGGGAAGCGTAACCCATTTTAGGGTGACACAAGCCCTTCCTAAGCAGCACAGAGGCTAACATAGGGCAGGAAGGCTAATGCAGAGGCATTTAGAGTAGCACCAGGGTTTCCAGAGGTTGAAAAGGCCTGGTTGAGTTCTGTAAATCCCGTTTGAGGGTGTGAATCAATCATATTTTTCTTTCTCCGGAATAGAGGTATTATGGTATTGCTGCCATTTATATTTCTCTGTCGGGTTAGCCAATTTTTGGTGCCCAAGATTGTTGTACTTAGAATCTTCATAATAATAAAAACCCTCCATAAGCTAGCAACAACGGTTTTCCCGCATTGGGTTTTTCCAGGGACATTTGTCCATAAAATCTTGTGTGTCACTTTGTCTATCAGCATGTTATTCAGTATTTGATCTCTATGTGTAGGCTATTAACTGTATTTACTTCATTGTTAATTCTGAATATTCAGATAAATAACTTATGTAAGTAAGAGAAGTAAATCAAGGTTTAACATTAGGGTTTCTTACGTTTAATAAATTTTCACATGGTATCAGAGCGATTCAAGATCAAGATGGATCTCCAATAAGACAATTGAATAAATCTGTGGTTCAGAAAGTAGCAGCAGCAGCAACAAAGAAACCAGAAAGGACACCACAACACGAGAAGGACGTAGAGGCAGTAAGAGCGACATAGAGGGTAGCACAATCATAGCTGGGTGACGTAGAGACAATACAATGCCCTCTAGAGGGACGTAGGAGCACCCTGCCCTGCACAGTCACTGTGCAGAGGATGCTCTGAGCCAGTTTGCTCACGCAAAGGCTAGCAAGGGTGATGTAGTTGAGTAATTGATTGTTGTGCAGAGTGTCGTGAACTGGAAGCTGAGCTGCAGATCTTCAGTAGTTTCTGGTGGGGTGAAGATTCTGCCAATGCAGAATTAATCCTAAGCTAAGTTGACAAAGAGTGGGAGGAGAACAACTGCTCAATAGATTTCATTGCCAAAATAAATCTTAGGATCGATCATATGTCGATCGAAGAGAGATGATTTGTTGTGTTTGGAAGATTTCCAAGAAGGAAATCAATTGTCAGAGGGAGCCGAGGGTGCCTTTTCCGCGAAGGACCCTAGATTCGAGCTTCAATTGAGAAGCGGGGAGAGGAAGAGTTGTTCCGACAAAGTAGATATGAGAATATGGCACCACACGATTGCGTGATTAGGATAGGTTGGATGACCTGTCCAACTTTGCTATCTGGAAGGCCAGAATCTTGGTAATCCTGGAGGAATACAACTTGAGGGAGCATGTATAGAGTGTCTTGGCTACACCAAATGATGCGAAAATCTTGGTAGAGCGTAATGAAGCAGTGACACATGCCAAGCGCTTCATCATTAACGGGGTTAAAGATCATGTGGTACCACACATAATTGAGAAGAACACAACTAATGAGATTTGGAAAGCTTTAATTGCATTGTATCAAGTGAAGTCCTTCAAGAGGAAGATGCTTTTGGAGAGCCAACTGAGGTTATTTATGATGACCAAGGGAGAGGAAATCGATCCTTTCCTATTCAGACTGCAGTCGATCTGGAATCAGCTGACTGGCATGGGGGTCAAGGTGGAGGATGATGTCATGGTGAGGAATCATCTAAATGCGGTCACAGAGGATTGGGAAACATTTTTCCAAAGTATTTTGGGCAGAGTGGACCTTCCTAACTGGTACAACATATGGGCTATCCTCCGACAAGAGGAGATCCACCGAATGACCAAGAAGCAGACTAGCACCAGAGCGGGCAAGGTGAAGAAGGAGGAAGAGGAAGATGCAACCTTGGTATCAAAGATGCAACAAGGGAAAAAGAAGCGTGATCTGTCAAATACCAAATGTTTTTAATGCAGTGAACTTGGACACTTCGCCAGTAATTGTCCTCAAAGGAAGAAGGACAAGGAAGCTTCTAGTTCCAAGTTTGTTGTAGTAGACGATGGCTTCGATGATGACATAGCCATGAGCACTCATGAATCACGGAGGTGGGGCGATATTGATTTGTAGAGAAGCTACAGAGTGGTGGCGGGATCCTTGAGTAGCCCAAATCTTGGATCACATCCGAGCTAAGGGAGCCTTAAGATAGTAGCAAGGAATGACTGGAACAATGGGTGAAAATATCACAGATGGAGCATATGGCACAGGCTGAAATTCTGGAGAGGGAACAACGCAGTACAAATGCAGTAGCAGCGTAGAGGAAGCAACACAGAGGTAGCACAGAGGAGGCATGCTTACGCAGTGCAGAGCTGCAACAACACAGTGGCTTCAGGAGGACAATGCAGAGCAACAACCTATGGAGCTTCAGTGATGAGATGCAGCCTAACTGAGTTTTCTATCATTGGGCAGGGGTCGTTTAGTTGCTTACTCTCAACAACTGAGTTGTAGTGTAGCAGTTGGTAACACGATGCAGCAACTTGAGAGGGAGTTGCAGTACAGATGTAGGAGTGACGAAGGAAGAGTCATGGGTAAAAGTATAGAGAGAAACAATAGCGTAGTGATGTAGGGTAGTAGGCCAAACATCAATGTCGAGACCAATACCAGAGATCATAGTAGTACTTCAGGGTGAAGTGTATTGGTAGAGCACATTCCTCGCTAAGATGGAATGTTGAGATTTTGGGGTGTTGGCATAGCATCGGATGTGCTCTAGCTCCCAAATTTTGTGGAGGAGCTGGAGTACATGAGATATCAAAGACCCATAAATCGTTTAGAAGAATTCCATCTGGTTTAAGTTTTATTCAAATAATTAATATTTTTAATTAAGGACCCTAAGTCTAACTTAGGAAAATTAAAAGATTAAAGTGAATCAAATTAAACATGTGATGAGAATAACTTAAGTGACGCGAATCGAGAATCTTCTAATCTTAGTTGTCGATTATAGATTAGATCACGACCGTTGGTTTTCCAACTAGAAAATTATAAGAGAAGGGCTTGGGGTCAGTTGGAGAACACACACACACTGACAGAGCACTAAAGCTAAGATGCATTTCTAGGGCATGGTTTGCTAAGAATTTTAGAAGTGTTTTGGCTACAGCGAGGGGAAGTGTTGGTAAGAAGGATGGTTTGATTCCAGGCCAAGAGTACAACGAAGGTAGAGAAGGATAATTCCAGAGCAGCGTAGAGGCACCAGCTACGCAATTCAACCAAGAGCCTAATAGGGGCAACACAAAGGTAGCAGGAGCCAAGGAAGGCCGAGGCAGGCCCAGTTAGGGTAGTGCAGGGGCAACGTAACCCATTCTAGGGTGACGTAGTCCCTTCTTGAGAAGCGCAGAGGTTGACCCAGGCTAGCAAGGCTGACGCGGAGGGATTTAGAGCAGCACTGGGGTTTCCAGAGGCCGGAAAGGAGCTGAGTTCTGTAAATCCCATTTGAGGGTGTGAATCAGTCATATTTTTTTGTCTTCAGAATAGAGGTATTGCTGCCATTTATATTTATCTGTCAGGTTAACCAGCTTTTGGTGCCCAAGATTGTTGTACTTAAAATCTACATAATAATAAAAACCCTCCAGAAGCTAGTAGCACCGGTTTTCCCGCATTGGGTTTTTCTGGGGACATTTTCCTACAAAATTCTTGTGTGTCACTTTGTCTATGATCATGTTATTCAATATTTCATATGTTTGTGTACGCTATTAATTGTATTTACTTCGATGTTTATTCTAAATATTCAGATTAATAACTTATGTAATTAGGAGAAATAAATCAAGATTTAACAATAGGGTTTCTTAAGTTTAATAAATTTTCACAAGTCGATGCCCATTGGCCATAAATTGAATTCATGCATCGTTGATTATTTGTAATCTCATTGATCCATTGTTGAACATGGACTTGATTTCATAAATACCTAACCACCGTATGTGAAATTTTCCTTTAAAATACTTATTCCTTGAATCAAATTGAAGAGCCCAAACACCTTCTTTAAACTATTTCTTTTTTATGAACTTGTCATGCCATTTCACTTGTTGTTGTTGGATAATAGCCATTTACTATATGGATTCTTGGCGCATTTCATCAAGCTTGGTCAATTGGTCCAACCAATGCTTTTGAGCCTCTGAGAGGTCCATTCTAGCTTGCAAGGAAATCCTTAATGTTTTTACTTCAAATTCAATAGGAAGGACACCTTTATTTCCATACACTAACTCAAAAGGTGTAATCAGGTGGCATTTTTACAAGTAACCTAGTTTGACAAGACCTCTGGAAGCTTCTCGTCCAAATATTTATGATGATGTTGCATTTTCTTTGTCATAATAGCTTCCAAATATTTGTTAGTAACTTCCACCTATCCATTTGCTTGAGGATAGTATGGAGTAGAAATTTGATGCTTTATCTTGAATTTCTCGGTAATGGACTAAACCATTTTGGAGGTGAATTGAGTACCTTGATCAGTAAAAATCTCCCTAGGCACATTGAATTGAACAAAAATTTATTGATACTGTTAGACTCCTATACCAATAGGTGTCATTTTTCATGATTGTCTTATTGAACTATGCAATATGTTCAAACCTTTTCTTGTGCAAAGGTGTTCCATATTCTTAAAAAATCAAAAAATTTAAAAAATGTAAAGAGGGTATACCCTAAAAGAAAAATCAAAGGGTGAAAAGAATAAAATGGTCAAAAAAGTGAAAGAAATGAACCCCAAACAAAATAGACCAGGAAAGTGAGCAAGTCCAAATGCCACTACTATTTTATTTTTTGTAATAAAAAAAATTGTGTGCAGCTTGTCAAAATTTTGCCACAATTTATGAAGAGTCAAACTGTTTAAACTTGACTCATTCATTTTTCAATTTTATGTTGTAGAATAGAGAATAAATATCTGACCAAACAGTTTAATCTTGGCAGATGAGTAGGTAGAGTTAATAAAAGGTGCTCAACAGTTTAATCTGAGCCCTTGGATGTAATAAGTGTAGACTTAGATAGGTTTGCCATGTAAAAGAAAAAGAAGATTGATAAGGGTTTTCCAGTCTAAGTGCACCCTAATAAAGAAGAGAAAATGGTAGAGTAAAGTAGGTAGGGTAGGTAGATGTTGTTGCAGAATTACATGTGATGAATGATGGTTCTAAATGTTTTCAAGTTTTAATTTCATCACAGTAAAAAGGCAGATACTACATTGGAAAGTTCACAGTAGAGAAAAGTCAAATTATTAATTTCCCCTCTCATTTCCCTTAAAGATTTTACTAATTTCCCCTAAGTTGCTAAGGAATTTGAAGATTAGAGGGGCTTAAGGCATTTCCTTGACTTTTGGAGGGACCGGACCAACGGCCCAATAATTGAAAAAAACCCAAGTACTTGAAGTTATCCATTATCACATTCATTCACCTCTCAAAATCTTTTCGTAAGTAAAATCCCATTTTACTTAGGAAAATCCTTCAATTTTTCATAGAAAACCCTCAAAATCACTTTTTATTCTAAGTCTAAGTGATGAAAACATTATAATGCTATTTACCTTTGAATTCTCACTTTCTTGGTTATATTTAAGTGTTTTAAGTTTACATTGTCCCTTGTCATATTAACTCTAATTTATCTATTAACTCCCTATGAAAATCACCTTTTCCTATTATATATAAATCCTTTTGTAATAATATTCCCAAAATCCATGTATTATAGCTATTTTAGCCAAAAGTATTTTATTCCAACTTATTCAAATAAAAAACCCACAATATATTCCCTTTTGGCTAAAATATAACGTTAAATATATTCCCGCCCCCTATGGTAATAAGTAACATTGATTTAATTACTATATAATAAAAATATATATGAAAAATCTCTTAAACATATGCATATATGTTTAAAACAAAAAATAAATCCGAAAGTTTAATTTAAACTTAAACTTCAAAGCAAATAACCCATCCCCTTTGTATTTTCCTCTCTCCCTACGCCCTAACCAGAGTTAAATTTCCCATGTTCAAACTCTAACCTCTAGTTTAAAACCAAATCCCGATCGCTTGCCCACGTATTTAAGGGATTAATTAACCCTCCAGGTTAATTAATAACCTCCCTGCCAATCAAACACCTCCCGAAATAGTTAATTAACTGTTAATTACAACTGGCCCGCGCCTATTAAACCTCCATCAACTCCCTGTCCTGTCCATCGTGCGATCTCCCGCTCCAAGATCGACAGTTGACGTTAATTCCGCTGGCCGTCTCCTATCCGAACATTAACGCGCGAAATGATAGTGGTTTTCAAACAGTACTATCACCACGCGTCATCTGTTCTATGGATTCGCTGCTCATCCGCTTAATACCGCCTTCTCTCAAAAGTGGTGCGGAAAAAACCGCTTACTGCCTATCCTATGTGACGCGTACATCGTACCTGCTGACGTCATCAATCAAAACCCGCCACCCCTTTGACTTTGCAAATAAAACAAAAAGAACCCGCGTCTTTTTCATTATATTGTGCACAGTGAACGACCAGACTCCCATGCAGTAAAACCCTTTGTAACCCAGCTGCGCCACCTGAAGCCTCTGTTAACCAATTCGAGCATGGTTTACCTCCCAAAATTCATTCTAGATTCACTCCACAGACCTCTCAAAATCAAATGAAACCTTTTCGACCTCCCATGAAAACCAATGCTTTCTTAACAATTTGTTTTGTTTTACAGGTGATCAGAAGACCACATCCTTGGATAAACAGTCTTAATACTAGTCATAAGACTTGTTTACTCCAAGAGTGTTATCAAATCTATTCAAACATAGATGGAAGATAAAACATACAGTTGAAAGACAAGCAAAGGAAACAAGATATTAAACGATTTACTATTGAAACAGACAGTAAAAACCTAAACTACACATTGAAGGTAAAAGGACACAGTAAAGAATAGTTAAAGAGTATCAGTGGTCAAAGTGTATCAGGTAAAAGTCAGAGTGAAAGTTAAAATGAAGTTACAGAGTAGTCAAAGGTAAATAGTAAAAGTAATTACAGAGGCAGTAAAATGGTAAAAAAAGATGAAAATACTTTCACCAACATTGAATTTTATCTAAAGTAAAAGTAAAATAGTTAAAAGAACAAAAAGGTGAAAAGATGAAAAACACAACAAGAAGGAACATTTTTGCAGAGATTTCATGCTTTAGCCATTGTTTTGCAGAAACTATTGTGATCAATCCAAGATGAATTTTGCAAAACTGAAAGAGGTTTATGTTCTTAATAGGACCATCTACAAAAACCTCTCTCACTTTTCTAACAGATATTATGGTTGTGGAAATATTAAACCATGTTGGAAAGCACTTTTTGCAGAAAATTACAGTTAAGTCATCATTTTACAGAGAATATTGTGGCCAATAAGAAATACATCATACAAAACTGAAGGATTTTTTTGTTCCTAAGAGACCCCTCTACAAAAACCTATCTCACTTTTTTCATAGTGATTTCAGATTGAGAGATACATGCACATCTTTACAGACTATTTTTCAGACTCCGTAAAACTCTGTTTTACACATATTTTTACAGAGCCTATTGTGCACATCTGGAGAATAATTTTAGGAAACTTAAAGAGGTTTATATCACCAACATATTAATCCACAATAACCTCTTTCACTTTTTACATATCTATTACGGATTGAGAAATACAAAGATATCATTGGACCCCAATTTTGCAGAATTGTTGGAGCAGAATGCACAAAGAAAGGAAGCAGTTAGTGACTTGGATGCCTCATCATCAACTAAGAGTTGGATCAAATTCGAATTCTCCTCTTTGTCATCACCTATCCATCAAAAATAGTGCCAAATAGATGCATTAATTTGAGTGTCCTTTACTTAAGTTATATTTATGTAAAATAGTTGGAGAGATTTGTGAACCAATTTTGATATTTTTTCAAGATATTTTAGTTTAGAATTTGTATAAATACTTCACTCTTGGAAGTATTTTGGGTGGATTCTTCTACTTTGCTGTAACATTGACTTTTTGGAATAAAATTGTTCTGGAGAAACTTCTTTGTGGCTTGCTGGATGATGATTTTAAGCTCAAGACTTTTTTCAGGATTCATGTGTCAGACTACAGTTCAATAAGTCTTTTCTATCCTATGTTTTAAGTTTTATATCTGTTTATAATATCACTGTGTTCCATTTCTGAATAATTGACATAAAAGAATAAATCAGAAATTGCTTAAGTGTACTCTGATTTCAATTGTGATTATTCTAAATGTTTTCTTCTAAACTGGTTATAAACAATGAATTCTTAATTGCTCTTGTTTCACTGGTTTAAACATTTTGATTACTATAGTAAAGAATTCTTAACTGCTCTTTATTTGTAATCATTCACTTTCTTTCTTTGAACATGTTGAAAGATTCTTAATTGCTTTTCATCCCTTCAAAATCCATTCCATTCACTTTAATTTCTAAAATTGTTCTATGTTTGGCTATCTTGCCTTGCAAAGCCATCTTGTGTGTAGAATATTAATCCAGTAAAGCCATCCTTTCGACTCCATAGCCCAATGGCCTGAAATACTCAATCGTACCCTTTGTTGGCGGATTCCACCATTTAAATTCAAACAAAACTCTTGGACTTATAACTAGCCTAATATTTTCTAAGAACAAAGCTAAATTTTAAAGAGAGAGCCCTCTCTGGATACAGATTGGCTAGATTCTGTATCTGAAGGTTGGTTTGTGGTTACCTTGTATTTACTTTCCTTTTCCACAACTTCAAGGAAAATCTGAGTGATAATAGATACAAAAAGTGAGCCATTGCTTGTTTTTTCACTTTTGGTAGGGCCTTGGCATCAACCCACTTGGTCACATAATTAGTGCATGCTAAGATGTATGTTTTATGTCATGACGGTGGGTTTATAGGCCCCACAAAGTTGAGAGCCCATTTTTTGAAAGTTTCAATCATGATTTGGGGTTGTAGTGGCATCTCGTCAATCTATGTTGGTCTCCCTGTTATTTTCCATTTGTCGCAACTTCGTACATACTTTTTAGCGTCTAGAAAAATTGTGGGCCAATAATCCCCTTTTTGTAGAACTTTATTTGTAGTAATTTTGTCTGCAAGATGACCCTCTCAAGGTTCATCATGACATGCCTTCAGGATGTCATAAATTTCATCTTCTCGAACACATCACCATATCACATGATCAGGTTCGGTTCTGAATATGTACCCTTGTATCCAAGAGTACATGACATTGCTTCTGATGAATTTTTGTCACTCTCTAGGCGAAAAATGTTGTGGAAGTTTTCTTGTAGCCAAATAATTAGCAATATCTATGTACCAAGGTATATTAGTAGATAATGCACATAGATGTTCATCCAGAAAATCATCTTCTACAAGAATAGATTCATTAGCATGATGAAGTCGAGATAGGAAATCATTGACAACACTCTTCTTTCCAGGTTTATCAATGATAATAATAATAATATCATATTATTGTAAAAGGAGAAGCCATCTAGTAACTCTCCCATGTGTAACTAGTTTATTCATAAGATAACAGATGGCAGAGTGATCAATGTATTAAAAAACATGGTATCATGTAATATAATGAAGAAATTTGGTTATAGCATGGACCACAACAAGAATTATTTTCAGTTATGGTATCATTCAACTCAGGTGGAGTTAGGCTTTTATTTGTATAACAGATATTATAAGTTTTTTGTTCTTCTTTCTGAGCTAGTATGACCCCAATGGTTGTCTTTGAGGCATCAATGTGTATATTAAAAGGTAAAGACCAATTGGGGCCTCGAAGAATAGGGGCAGAAGATATTTTTTGTTTTAGGGTATTAAATCTTGATTGACATTGATAATCCCATTGAAATTCAACAATTTTTTTAAAGAGACAAAACAATGGGGAAGCCACCTTTGTGAATTTTCTATAAATATTTTGTAATATCCCGCATATCCTAAGAAATTACGGACATCCTTTTGGGTAGTTGGAGCGGATAGTTTAAGAGTTACTTCAATTTTAACAGGATTTGCTTGAATTCTTTTTTTTTACACTAGAATTTATATTTACATATAAATGAAATATTCTACATTAACCTTAGAAATTTGTGGGTAGGCCTATAAGACATTTACAAAAGATGTTTTTGTTTCAAATGAACAGAACACATAATAATGAGTGAAAACCATATGATCACTGAATTATGCACACTTTAGATCTTGTCCTTGCTCCCCTAATTGGTGAATTTTCCTTTTTCTATTCCTCATATTATTAATGAGATTAATAGGAAATATTCATGCCCTAAGAAAAATAGAGCCTAATTAAGCTTGCATAGCCATCAATAATGAATCATGGCAATGCGATATATTTATCCAATGTGAAGATATTGACACCCTTAAATATTTGTGTGGAACCTAGTGGTAGTAATAACTACATTGTTAATGCAAATTCAAGGTGGGTTTTGGCCTCTTACTCAAAGCAAAACTTGAGTTTTGAGATCCATGTCCTTACTGCTAATTATGGCATCATTAATTAAGAACTAGAAGGGAATTATAAGAGACTAGTTTGTTTATTATCCAAGTTTTTCAAAATTACACCCTTAATCAAGTTAAAAATACACTTTTAATTTAAAAGTGAGAGCAAAGCTCTTATCAAATTTTATTAATCTTTTTAGAAATTTGATTTTATAATAATTCGAATGGATTTTGTGTTTTTGTATTTCTAAATTATGATTATATTAGAATTTTATATGGATTGTTTTTCATTTCCTAATGAGAAAATAAGTTAGTTGTTTTTTTTTTTTTTTTTCTTTTAATTTTATTTTTTATATTTGCTTTATCTAGTGTAAGTGAATTGAATCATGTTTATTGCGTCACTTTGTTAAAGGAAATTTAAAGTTGAAATCCATGATGATGAGTTGTTGTTGTTTTAATATGTGGAGAGCCATCCAAGGAGAAATGAACATAATTACTAGCTTGAAAAGAATTATGATCACAAAATGATAAATTTAATTCTAAGAATATATTCCTTTTGTGTTAAAACCATCAAAATCAACTCTCAAATAAACAAGTGGTGCTACTAGTATGCCATTCTTTTTCAAGGTTTAAATTAAAATATTTTGCAACCATGGCCTTAAAAAAACCCATGATATTTCCCAAAATCCTTTAAGTGAATCTATGAATTGAAAGTATCGCTCCCAATAACACCCTTTTTCATTTTTTTTTAGGGGGAGAGGGGAAGGGTGGACATGTGGTGTGGGGTTTAAAATTACAACTTAATTTTGAAATAATAGCCTTAAGAATTTACATTGTTGCAATCAAAACCTTAAAATCAATCTTATAAGTGAAAATCAATGCTACTAGTAATACATTTTTTGGTGTAGAGGAAGTTACATTACATAATTTTTAAAACCATCACCGAAAAAAACTAACATTGTTACAAACAAAACCTTAAAATTAACACTCTCATTGAAGTTTTAATATTTTTAGCTTTATTTTGGTATAGTAGTACCTCTAAGACCACTATGTATTTTTTTCAAGTACATTTTCAACATGTTTCAAGTAAATTATAAAAACAACTGTGACTATATCACCTCATAATTTAAATGTCAACAATATTTACAAATATTTGTTAATAACAAATAAACACAAAACATTAAAATCAACATAAATTATTTCATAAGAAAAATAATTACATTATTCACATTCAAATCATATAAGCTAAATAATCTTGAAGAAAATCATATAAGCTAAGAAACATGTAAACGATTCATAAATTCATGGAAAACGATAAAATTCAAACACTTTTATTTAATACCATCTAAACATCATTGTATTAACTTAACATATATAAATGATTTAAAATAATAATTAAAAGTCACTCATGGGGCAATAATCTTTTTTTATATAGGTTTGATATTGATTTCAATTTGCCAATCTGAAATCAACTTCAGAAATGTCAAATTTAATGAAGGCCCTCATTTTGGATTGGTTGGCATCATATACGTGTTTTGTTATAATTGCATTAACTTATTTATTTAATGCAATTTTCTTCATAATGCAACTTCTAAATAAATCTCACACGCTAATAATTTCTTTTAAGTTGTGAAAAATAGGCTCTCAACAATATACTTTCTTATTAGTTTAATAAGAACAACAAACTAACAAGTTCCCAATTATTATACTTTCTTTCTTATTAGTTTAATCAATAACAACAAACTAACAAATTCCCAATTTTTTTTTGGGTCAATAGTATTACAAAATAACTAAGCATTTGATCTTATGATCATGTGTGTGGCCATCATGAAGGAATCCAATTTTTACTTTCTAGTAAATGCTTATTTCAACAATTATTCTTGTATATCCAAACACAACCTTATCAAATTATATATATAGAATTTAACAAAGTTTCCTAAAGTAATAAGTAAGAACATGTAAATTAGGTTGATCGGTCACATTTTCATCATTATGAATATTTGTAGTAGTGATGTAAATATGTAGTCTAATAATTAATAGATGAAATGATATTTTTTTAATCATTTTTTCTTTGAGTGTCTTGTGGTTTTTTAAGGTGTTGAATCTATTTATGAATTCAAAAGTGCAATTTAAATAACAAGAAATTCCAACCAAAATATCCATTTCATCTATTTGTTAGATTGCTTCGTGAAATAAATCCTTAGAGACATTTGACCATTCAAAACTCTATAACCAACCTAGTGAAACTAAGTAAAAATCTTCTCTTTACATTCTTTGATATAAAATGTGGTAAAAATGTCTTTCTCTAATCATTGTCATCAATTATTAAACCTAGATATTTATTGGAGCATCATAACACCTCTTTTGATGTGTGAACAACATTTTTCATTTATTTTATTGTTGATTGTGATGTTCTTGAAATGATTTAATAATGGAATATGCAAATAATATAAAGAAAAATATTGACAATGAATTGTCATAATTGATAACCATCCAATTATTAAAATAGTTAAATAGAGACATACTTTTGTCAAGTGTTTTTGTTTTATCCCCTATTAACAAAGATACCAACTTAATAATAAATTCAAGCATTTTTTAACCATGGTATTAAAACCAAATATCATGATTACAGAAAACCTTAAAAATCAACACCTAAAGTTTGTCTACCTTTCCTCTTTTTTCTTTTGTTTTTTAAATGTTTATCTTTAATTTTTTTTTTCAAAATTGTCTAATTTTATTTTATTTTTTGGATTAAATTATCAATTAATTGATATTTTGGCTTTGAGCATTAGTAACATTAAAAAATTAAAAATAAAAACATAAAATCCACTATAAATCTAAAAGCAACATTATATAATTTTTGTTTAAAATTAACTTATTTTTTAATAATTTATACTAAATTTTTTGAGAGTTTATATATTGTAGCTGTTTTTTATAAGGGTAAAAAACCTTTTTGTTAATAAAATTACTTTTAGAAATCCAAAATAAAAATCCAAAAAAAACTTCAAAATTGAAATGACAACCAAAAAAACATAAACACTTAAAAACTATATATATATATATATATATATATATATATATATATATATATATATATATATATCAAATTAAAAAAATAAAAATATATATAAAACAAATACAATTTAATTAAAATTTGAAAAAACAAAAGTTCTTAGGGTTAAGTTAATTAGTGGAGTTCTCTTCATTAAAGCACCTCTATTATTGAGAGATCATAGGTTCAATTCTCTTGACACTGGTGTTCCCAGACTCCATGGTTGAGCCTGGAAGAAGTGATCCTTTTAAGTAGATATGAGCGAAGAAGAAGTGATCCTTTCAAGTAGTAGATATGCCCTATAAACCACATAGAGAAATTTTTTTATCAAAAATATCTAATCAAGAACAACTCAATTGACCAGCATTACATTATAAAATATTATTTAAATCATAAAATTCAAATATTATGTAAATCATAAAATTTAAAATTCAAATCCCCATTATATCAAACCAACCAAAAAAAAATTAAAATTAAAAATAAGTTTACTCGTCCAACTTGCCTGACTTGCCTTCGCCGCACAACTCAAGTGCAAGTTGCGTAGAGATTGTAAACTATACAAGTGAATAGGGAGATGATCTTAGGCATCACTCCCATACAATTATGTGTTGAATATTTGTTATTTTATTTTTTATTTTTTTAAAATACATATTTTAATTTTTTCTCTATTGATAAAAATCATTCTATATATAAAATTTGTTATATATTTATATATATTTTAATTACTGTTTTTTTTAATATATATATTTTTATTGATTTATAAAGTTGGTTTTAAATTTTGGGTTTTAATCATTCATTATTATTATTTTTTAAAAGGTGTTTTTTTTCAAATTATTTAATTTGATTTTTTAATTCATGTTTTTTGGAAAATGTGTTTTTTTAAACATGTATATTTAATGAATTTATTTTTATTTTAGCAACTTCAATATATTCTTTGTGTAAGTTGTAGATTTATTTCTTTGTGGAATTATTTATGGTATGTGCAATGTCTTTATTTGGCATGAGCTTCTCCATGGTTGGAAAAGAATTTATGCATGTGTGACATTATATTGTTTGTCAATGGCCCATTGTCTTATTGAAGGTGTAATTTTGCATTGCTGTAGCATGTTCTTATAATTGTGTTTGAGTTTCTGATAAATGAAGATTACTGATTGAGTGACTTGTTTTCAATTGCTTTCAATATAAAACACTTTTACAAGGGATACACATAACCTACCAATATAGATATTGCTCACCTCACTAAATATGTTTTTTTGCATGTTTTTGTTCAATGGCAATTATGCCTTTCTTTTCTCCAAGGCATACGTGAAGTCCACACCTTTCAAATACTCATTTTGGAAAGTTTTACTTGAAACACATTTGAGAGAACTTGGACTAATGGGCTATTATTTTCAATACCTAATAGAAGTGAAATGTTTTGGATTAATACAAAAAGGTCTACTTTTGTTCCTGGTCCTAGTCATAAATGCAATGTTTCTTAGTTTTTGTCTCTATTTTGTTTATGGGAATGTCATCATTCTCATTAGTGGGGGTATCAACATCACTAGGAGAAATATCATCATCACTATCATTATATTTAACATGGTTTAAAACTCAATAAGAGAATGACCACCACCTTGTATTATTTCACTTGGATGACTTAGAGGTTTGATCTTCATTCCTAGGTAAATCATCATCTTCATTGTCAATCTCATTAGTAGGAGGAATATTTAACTCGGTAGGATGATGATCATCATCATCACAATTGTTACTAGGTCTACCATTAAACTCTTCACTTGGTAAATCATCATGTCATAAACACTATCAATTCGATTAAATTCCTCACTTAGAGGAAAACCTTCATCATCATACATTTCTTTAAATTCCCCAATTAGTGGAAAATTTAGATCATTATTAATACCATCATCATTTGAAGATCCTCATATTTTTCCTTTACACCAATGCTACCATTGAAATATTTACTAACACGAATATATCAGTTCAAGTCTTCATTATTAGACTTATATAACAATCCTTGGTGGAATAAATATGTCTCCCAATATTTGGAAAAAAAATAGTTTTCTCCCAATCATTATCATTCATGTTTACATTAAAATCATCATTAGTAGAAAATGTTTCATTCTAATAATTTAAACTATCATCAAAATTGACTAGTGTTTTTATTGATGTTTAAATATTATGAGTTATACATTGTCTTTTAATTGTCAACCGGGTTAGTAGACTTATGAGGGGTTCAGTGCAATATGCACAGATGAAAATACTTTTCACTTATTAAATGATTTATGCTAAATGCACGAGGGTTGGTTGTTTCATTCAAAGGATCCTACTCTTTAACTTAAAGTTTAGTGGCTCTTGAATTACCCAATAATCTTTAAAGGGTAAGCTCAATGAAATCCCAAAGTTATAACAGTAGTATGGATTATTTTGATTACCAATTCTATAGTAGTTGGTATTTTATAATTCCTTAAAATGAAACTATCACCAATCCTTTCCTTAAACAAACCAAAAGGGAAAATTCTCCACGACACTTTAAACTAGCTAACACATAAAACAAATTTCAAAAATTACAAAAACGCACTGTCGAATTTCTTGCAACCATACATATATATAAATAGAGAAATGAAACATCATATGACTATATTCATAAGGATAGTAGACAAAAGGGTTATCAATTCTTGTTTAAGTTATGAATTGATCACCATGTAATTGTAACAACTATGCAAAAACAACAAACCAACTAAGAAAATAAAATAGAAAAAAAACAAGGGATATGGCATGTGACTGTGCCTTGAGCGGGCCCAACTCAAGGCGCGGTCAATGCGCTGGCTCTTTTAACTACTCAATACAAAACAATGGTGTATAAAATCTCTAACACAACTATAATACCCTGTACAAATTATATCAATGGACTCAATCCGATCATGTAATGCACTAAAACAAGATACTGAATCCTTCTACAATATTTGCGGAATATAAAACATGATCGCTCAATCACATGCAAGTAAGAGAAAGAATTAAATCAATACACAACACCAGATATTCCTGGGGAAAGCAACTGCCCAAAACCCCTCCATCTTTATTGTATAATCAACCAAGGAATCATGAAATGATATAATGTATTTGTGATCACCACAACCTCATACACTCTAACAATTGATTTACACTGATCTAGGAAAAATTGGACAATCATATAGCCAACTATCAACGTACCCTTAGCCTACCCTGCTTACACAACCTTCCTTGATTGCACAATTCATCACGGGCTTCCCATGGTTTTATAACTACACCTGGGCAGTTTGCCTAAGATACCACTGATAGTTTACTAGCCTTGAACCTTTGTCTCAACTGGGTATCCACCATAATTACATGCAGGCAACTATAAATAGTGAATCATCAGTTACTTGGTAGATCACTACTGGTGAATTAAATCTATTTTAATTCACTTGATCTTCCACTAGCTCATCAAACAGTTAGAACTAGTTAAATTGGTTTTAACTCAATTATTGTGAGTTAACTGATCCCACCCACACTACACTAGTGCTACAACTGCAACTGGACCCTGTTAATAATAGAATCACTCTACATGCCTATCCTTAGACCCTAAACTCGAAATTCTGGAGCTAACTAAGTCTATCACAGATCCCACCCACACTACACTAGTGCTACAACTGCATCTGGACCCTGTTAATAATAGAATCACTCTACATGCCTATCCTTAGACCCTAAACTCGAAATTCTTGAGCTAACTAAGTCTATCACACTTAGTTAACTGTTACAAGTTGTTATGAGATAAGATTACAATTAATTTTCTAATTTATTTAATACATTGGTTGCACACTAATGTGTTACTAGGACCCATCTCTGTGTGACCTATGATCCCACACTAGTGTATGTGTTACATTTTCTTGTTGAATTTTAACACTCCCTCTCAACAAGAAAGGGATTATCTGCTACCTCGATCCCGCATCTTTGGTATTCAAATTTTCTCTTTGCAATTACCTTTGTCAAGATATCTACATCCTGATCCTCTGTGAGAATGTACTGAAACAACATAATGCGCCTCTAAACACAATCTCTGAGATGGTGGTACCAGATGTCAATATGCTTGGACCTGTCATGGAATACCAGATTAACCGAAAGTTTTATGCAACTATGTTTATCACAATGTATCACCGTCAAATCCATCTGATGACTGAACAAACTAAAAAGAATATTCCTCATCCACATGGCCTCACATGCATCATGACTAGCTGCCATGTACTTTACCTCAGCTGAAATGAGTGCAACTGATCTCTACTTCCTGATGTACCAAGAGACTACTGCTGATCCTATGCTGAAGATGCCCCATGATGTGCTATTCCTGTTTAATGGACTACTTTCCCAATCTACATCGGTGAAGCCTTGAAGCTTCACTCCCTCTATCAATTTGTACCTGATCCAGGTGGATATTGGTGGCCACCCACCTTTTCCACTTGGGTCCCCACCATTGTCTCTTTCAGTTTTGACACAATTTACTATTTTTAGCATTTTTTCAGGTCCTGAACTTCCAGAGCCGTTTTGAGGCCCTAGACGACATTTTTTTGGAAACCTGGGAGTAACATCATCCATGGACCAATGTTGCTCACATAAAAAGTTGTAGTCAACAGATAGATATTTCTAACGAGGTATGGTGTGTGTAAAACGAAGATCGTATGCCAAATTTACGTCCTTGAGAAGTTGAAACACCAATTTACCCAAACGGGGCCCATAGTATTGGCGCTTCATCTCCCAGGGTTAGGGTTCTGGATGTTTAGGGTTTTAAATTGTTTCTAAATAATAAATAAGCCCTCTAACCTCATTGGAACACAGTTTAGAGGCCTGTAGCCACCACATCTCTTCTTAGGGATAAGCTACCAGTGCCCTAGCTAGTTTATTTCCATTCTGTATGTACGCAAATTTCAGTTCTTTGATATTAATGAAATAAAGTGTTATTTCTGCTGCATCTTTGTATTTATGGTTATATTGTAGAAATTTGCTGAATAATGATTAATTATCCACCGAGACTATCCTGATCACATACAATTCGAATTTATATGCAACACATAATCTCTTCCACTCAGATCATCAAACATGCGGAAATAAAATCAAGCGATAACACATCAAATCATCATACACATTAACACAGTATGTATGGGGAAAGCTTATAGCTGAAAACCCCGCAGCTATTGTGTATATTATAATGGAGAAATCATGTAACAAACTCGGTACAATACTCCTCACAAGTACTCAGTACTTTCTCATAAAGTTACACACAAACTAGCTCAGTTTTGAACAGGTTACTGGTTCAAAACTCACCACTAATTGCCTTGCCTCTATTACGCAATCATGGCCTGTCTAAATAGAGATCCAAGGTTCGAATCTCCTTGGCTTGACAGCGCAATCATCATGGGCAATTCCTCCAAGTGTGGTGCAAATCTCATGCACAACTGATGTCGCCACTGATAGCTAACTCCACCCTTTCATCTACCTCTTTCACTGGTCTCCACTGAACTGATCATGCACTGTAGTGAACTGATGTGCTATTGAGTTGAATAATGAGTTACTAATTAATGAATTAAATAATATTTAATTCACTCCACTCATAACTAATTGATTAGATAGTTAAACTAATCTCAACCAGTTCAACTAAAATAAACAGAACACAACTCCACTAGCTGTCTCATTAACTCCACCAAACTTCTGCCACTGAAGTCCTAACTGAATTCAACCATGCATGATCCCATCAAACCCTTGGGAAATAGCGTAATTCCTGCGTCAGATGCATGAGCCTTTAAAATAACTGAAAGTGCTCAGTATTGAAGTTTATAGTGTAAATATTATTAAGGGTAAATAATATTTGACTTCCCTGTTTTAAGGAGAGGCAATCTAAAAATAGACTTCGACCTCTTTGAACTTGACCTATAGGTCACACAAAATAGAAGTCCATCTATTTTTCCAACTTGACCAACCATCCACAAATAGCATCCCGCAACTCATAGAATATGATCGACATGTCTAAAAATAGACATAGTCTAAAAACAGACTTTGCGCCGGGGTACTACGGGCCTCGCCACGTGGTGACTGTTTCACAAGCTCCATCATCTTTTGCATTTTCAACCTCCTCTCGGCAAGATATGGAATGTCTGTAACCCCACCCATCTGCCTACGGCAGGAATTAGATTGCCTCTGGTGAGCGCCTTCGTCGAGATGTCGGCATCCTCTGATCCTCGGTGAGAACAAGACACATCATGATTCTCCGGCCCAGAACACAATCTCGATATGATGATACCGATGTCGATGTGTTTGGACCTATCATGAAATCTTTGGATTAGCCGAGAGTTTAATGCAACTGCGGTTATCACGGTGGTGTTAGATCCCGCGTAGGCTCCGATACCTTTGGGGCAATCTCTGCCGAGGATCTTATCATCTAAATAGCCTCGCATATGACCAAACTAGCGCCTGTGCTAAACCTCTGTGACTGCTATCCAGGATCTCGCTTCTGTTTGTTCCTGAAAGCTGCCTTCGACCCAATGCGAAAACTCACTCCGAGATGTGCTCTTTGGTCGGTTGGAAACACACCCAAATGCCTTCAATTGAAACGGAAAGCATTCGTGCTCTGTCTGTACCATAGACCATATCCCAATGTGCCTTTGATATAGCGCAATACATGCTTGCCTGCCTTCCAAAAGAGCTTGGTAGGCTTAACCATAGCTTGCGAAAGTTGGTTAACTGCATAGCATATATCGGGTCGTGTATTGACCAGATACATAAGCGACCCCACCAACTGTCGATAGACAGTGGCATCCACTACCTCCGCTGAAGTAGCATCATCCTTCCTCCAACCACCAGGAAGAGGAGTGTCAACAGGCTTGCAGCCTTGCATGTTGAACCTCTCCAGAATCTCCCGGGCATACTTGCCCTGAGAAACAAACAGTCCTCCGCTGCGCTGCCAAATCTCCAATCCCAGGAAATAATGAAGGATGCCCTAGTCCTTCATCTCAAACTCTCATGCAAGATCCTCCTTGCATGAAAGTATCAACTGCTCATCGCCAGTCAAAATCAGATCATCTACATACAGTATGATGATCAACAGCTTCCCCTCCACCACAATCTGGTACAGGTTTGGATCTGCCTCACTCTTGGAGAATCCAAGCCGGTGAAGTAGCTGTCTATCCGAGTGTACCAAGCACGAGGTGCTTGCTTCAGCCCGTACAGTGCTCTCTTGAGTCGGCACACATGCGACTCACTGCTGAAGATCTCAAAACCTTCAGGCTGCTCTATGTACACCTCTTCCTCAATAACTCCATTGAGGAACGCGGTCTTCACATCCATCTGATGAATGTGCCACCCCATCTGCGCTGAGAGAGCAAGGATCGTCCGTATGGAAGAGTACCTTGCGACAGGTGCAAAAGTCTCCTCATAGTCAATCCCCTCGATCTGTGAGAAGCCACGGGCGACAAATCTCGCCTTATACTTCTCCACACTCCCGTCAGCTGCCTGCTTCACTTTGTAGATCCATCGCGAACCCACCACTGATTTCCCCACCGGTCTTGGGACAATCTCCCATGCACTGTTCCTGACGATTGAATCATATTCTTCGATCATGGCATCAACCCATGCGAGTTCCTCCACAGCTTCCTCAAAAGAGGATGGCTCCGTCACAACACATTGACTCACAAGAGCCATGTATCTAGTGTACCGATCCGGTGACTGTCTCTGTCTGCGCTGTGCCGTAGGTGGTCCTACAACCTTCTCTGCATCCCGAGCCAGTCGCTCAGCTTCTGTAGTGCGCATGCGCCCTCTGATGGTTGGCGCTGCCTGGGTGGTTTCTTCCACCTCCTGAACCTCCTCTTGTGGCTGATCCACATCCGGAAACTCCTCCTTAGGAACTAACAGCTCCTCATCTGCATGCAAGTGTAGCTCCCTCTCAAGCAAACACTGCATGGCTTTCTCCTTTTGAAATTTTATATCCCGTCGCACAACAGTCTTGCGACTGTCTGACAAATACACCCGATAGTTGTGAGGTGTATCAGTGCACCCCAAAAATATTCCAACCTCAGTAGTTGGATCCAGCTTCCTTCTCGCATCCTTCGTCACATGCATGTAGACAGGAGAACCAAAGATCTGCAAATGGGAAATATCAGGCCTCTTGCCAGAATAAGCCTCCTCCGATGTACTCATGCCAAGAACCTTGTGAGGACAACGGTTCTGCACATACACTGCTGTATTGCATGCCTCAGCCCACAAGTGAAGGGGTAGGCCCCGATCATGCAACATCGCCCGTGCAGCACCCACGATCGTTCTGTTCTTCCGCTCAGCCACCCCGTTCTGCTGTGGGTTATGGGGTGTGATGAGCTCTCTCCGAATCCCTTCTGCGCTGCAGAACTCCTTGAATTCAGCCGAGATGAATTCACCACCGTTATCACTCCTTAGAGAAATCACCTTCTTCCCCGACTCCTTCTCGACCAGTGCTTTAAGCTCATAGAACTTCGCGAATGTATCACTCTTCTTCTGCATGAAGAAGATCCAGCACTTTCGAGAGAAATCATCAACAAAGATCACATATTTTTGTTAACAATGGAAACAGCGAGAAAAGGACCACACACATACGTAGCGAACTCTCTTAAGGATAGGTAGTGGCGGCGACTATCCTTCTCGTGAAAGGTGGCTTTCATGCTTCCCTAAGTACACCCCGCACGCGTGCGTGGCCAAGTGCCCATCCAAGGCTTGGGTAGCTAGCTGAAGTCTTCAAAACCATGGTGAAGGTGGCCCAATCTCCTGGTGCCACGGAGTTCACCCTCATCATCCCGGCTCACCCTTCTCCCGCCTTGCATCACCGCATTGCCCGACCACATCTCTCCCCTACTGTTGTCCGGGTTCCTTGGTTCGAACCCCTATCTTCCGGGTCTCTCCAGTAGTCTTACTGCGCAGGAAGGCTTTTCCTTCGCTGAAGACCACATCATACCCCTTATCCTCCAACATCGCCACAGAGATCAAGTTCTTCTTCAATCCAGGTACATGCATGACATCCTTAAATACAAAGGGTTTACCAGACTCCCTCTGAAAGGATATGGTACCGATACCAGTCGCACTGTATCTACCATCATCGCCCATCTCGATGTGCACACCCAAATCTTTGTCCTCAAGATCTGAGAACAAATCCCGATCTCCCGTCATATGAAATGACGCACCGCTGTCCAAGAACCATACCGATCCCATCACACTTGAAACCAAGCATGTGATCAGTGAAAATTCAAGCTCGAACTGTGAAGCCAAAGCTTCTCCATCTGCAGATCTTTCCGCTTGCTTGTTCTTCTTCTTCTTTGGACAATTGGTAGCATAATGTCCGTGATCATGGCAGTGAAAACACTTCACTTTCGCCATATCCTGCTTCTTGCCCTTTGCACCAGAATGAGAGGTTTTATTACCCTTCCCCTTCTTTGCTTTGGCAACCAAAGCGCAGTTTTCTTCATCAGCTCCCTTTGATGAAGATCCATCTCGAGTAGTCCTCCTTATCTCCTCCTGCATGAGATCCGCCCAAAGGCGCTCCCATCCCGGCAGCTTCTCCCGACCATTGACACTATCTTGATATGAGTGCCAAGCCTTCGGAAGACCAAGGAGAGGCAGGTCGACCATGTCCTCTTCATCGACAGTAACCCCCACACTTCCCAGTTCATCTCTGCATTGAGTGTGAACTTCGTGAGATATTTGGCAATACTGTCGCCCTTCTCCATCTTGATGTTCCTGAGCTTATCTTTGAGCGCCAGCTTCCTTTGGTCACTCTTACTCTGGAATAGATCCGTCAAAGCTTTCCACATTAAATATGGAGTAGCCTTTCCATGCAGGCTGGATACAATATGATCCTTGACGCCCTCCAACAGGATCCTTCGACACTTCGCCATCTTCTTTTGACATGTAATTCAGCAAGTCCGGTAGGCCTTTGGACATCACTCTACGAACTCCTTCAGACCATTATCTTCTATCTGCCTCCATGCGATCCTTCCATACTAACCTGCGTCCAGGCCCTTCAAGAGCATGTCAGTATGAGCCGTTGAAAGACATTTTCAACACTGGCACCAAGAAAAAAAAACTGCTGCAAAATTTCAAATTCCACCTCAAAGCTCAACCGCTCTAGATCGTGAGAAAAAATTATTTCTAGCACAGAGATCGACTGCAAGGGGCGTTTACCAGACCTTTCACTTTCAGAAGAAAGATGAATCCGGAGGCTACCTGGCCCGCATGCAGACTCTGTCTACCGAAATAAGTTTGTAATCACTGTGATGATCAATCTGAACTTCAATAGCTTCGATACCATGTAGAAATTTGTTGAATAATGATTAATTATCCACCGAGACTATCCTGATCACATACAATTCGAATTTATATGCAACACATAATCTCTTCCACTCAGATCATCATACATGCGGAAATAAAATCAAGCGATAACACATCAAATCATCATACACATTAACACAGTATATATGGGGAAAGCTTATAGCTGAAAACCCCGCAGCTATTGTGTATATTATAATGGAGAAATCATGTAACAAACTCAGTACAATACTCCTCACAAGTACTCAGTACTTTCTCATAAAATTACACACAAACTAGCTTGGTTTTGAACAGGTTACTGGTTCAAAACTCACCACTAATTGCCTTGCCTCTATTGCGCAATCATGGCCTGTCTAAATAGAGATCCAAGGTTCGAATCTCCTTGGCTTGACAGCGCAATCATCATGGAAAATTCCTCCAAGTGTGGTGCAAATCTCATGCACAACTGATGTCGCCACTGATAGCTAACTCCACCCTTTCATCTACCTCTTTCACTGGTCTCCACTGAACTGATCATGCACTGTAGTGAGCTGATGTGTTCTTGAGTTGAATAATGAGTTACTAATTAATCAATTAAATAATATTTAATTCACTCCACTCATAACTAATTGATTAGCTAGTTAAACTAATCTCAACTAGTTCAACTAAAATAAACAGAACACAACTCCACTATCTGTCTCATTAACTCCTCCAAACTTCTGCCACTGAAGTCCAAATGAAGTCAACCATGCATGATGCCATCAAACCCTTGGGAACCACGTGATTCCTCTGTCAGATGCATGAGCCACTTCTGTAGCTCGAACTGAAGTGCTCCAAGAGAGTAAACTGCTATTTATAGTCTAAATATTATTAAGGGTAAATAATATTTGACTTCCCTATTTTTAGGAGAGGCAGTCTAAAAATAGACTTCGACCTCTTCGACCTATAGGTCACAAAAATAGAGTCCCATCTATTTTTACCAACATGACCAATTCTCCAAGAATCTCATACTGGAATCCCTGGACTATGCTCCATATGTCTAAAAATAGATTTTTGCGCCAGAATTTGCCTGCGGGCCCACTTAGTGAAGGCGACTTCATTTCACTAAGCTCCATCATCTTGCTGCATTTTCAACATATATGTGTATTATGTTGCGTTCCTGCATAAATCCGGATCAGTGGTACCAGAGCGGTATGATTTTTATCGATCCTTCTTTGCATGTCCCCAACGAGGTCGGGGTATACAGAGTTAGGGCTCGATCTAGTTGAACCTTTGCAAGATCAGCCTCACAAACCCCAAAGGACACCCATGGGGGAAAAAAAGAAATATGGGGGAGCAAGATATCCTATCAAAATATTGCTCGAGGAGGCCCTCAAAAAACAAAGGAATGCGATGATGCATAAATTTTCCCAGATCCTTCAATGACTGCCCATTGGCGGTGCATCTGCATCCAACAACCACTCTGGAGGCGCGACTCCCTTCAGGGTACAAGTAAAGTTTTCCATTTTTTAGGGTAAAATAGATGCAGATGCTGTAGATATATGGTTGAATCTATTAGAAGTATATTTCTCGGTTCATGAATTTTCCGACTGGGAGAAGATTATTTTTTCACTCCTCAAAGCTACCCCCCATGTCAAGGACTGGTGGGAAACCTTCTATGAGAAAAAGGACGAGACAGAACCCTCTCTGTTCTTAGCCGTACCCACTTGGAATTATTTCCGAGATGCCATCAAGGAGCAATACTATCCCGTGGGGAGATATGAGGACAAGTACATACAATGGACCACGTTGTGGCAACAAAGGGATCAAGATGTGCATGAGCTGACGAATCTGTTCCATACCCTGAGCACAAAGTTTGATATCAAACATTCAAAGAAAATTTTGGTGTTAAAGTATTGCAGTTTTCTGTAGAGATAAATTCAGGAGGAAACGAAGTTCCTCGACATCTCCTCGCTTGGTACGTCATATCGGTATGTTGCTAAGATTGAGAAGAAATTCAAACAGAAGAAGCAAGACTTTGGATCTGCAAATCAAAAGCAAGGGAAAGTTGCCCCAAAAAAATAAAATAAAGGATAAAGCCAAGGTATGGTGGCCTAAGACAACCTGCCAAAGCCACAAGCAAAGAAAAACACTGCGAAGCTAAAGAAGGACACGGGAAAGTGGTGTGAGTTACTTAAGAGATCCACTCACAACACAAGTGAGTGTTGGTCCAAGCAGTCGCTGGTGACCGAGATGAGGGCTTCGGAATCAGATGCATGATCCGACTCTGAATTAGAACCTAACAAGGGGAATGACAAAGGGAAACAGATTATTGATGCAGAGCCCAACGACACTATTTCCACTGCGAAGATCCAAAAGGAGGAACCAGAAGGTCTAGAGGAGGAGGAGCATCTCTTCCACTTCCAGATGTGGGTAAAGGGTTCCCCGCTACAGTTCATTGACGACAATGGGAACCAAAAGAAACTCATTTTAGCAGATTTCGTGAAGTGGTTGGGCTTGCCGACCACAACACACCCACAACCATACACCATCAGGTGGCTTCACCAAGGACGGGATCTCCGCGTCATCCAACAATGCCGCCTTCCCTACACCATCAAGCCCTTCATGGATGAGGTATTATGTGACGTTGCTCCTCTTGATGTTTCTGATGTATTATTAGGCCAACCATACTTGTGGAAGCAACATGTTGTGTATGAGTCCCGACCTCACACTGTTATTGTTACTTTGGGAAATAAGTTGTACAATATACTAGAGGTACCACCGCCTGCCGCTATCTCTTTGGTTACTGCAAAACAATGCAGTAAGCTCATTTTCGAAACCAGGAAATTTGTTTTCCTAATTATCCGCCCCCAGGGCAAGAAGAAGACTGTGGCCACGACCTCTAGATAGGGCTCCTCTACACGACAACAACAAGTGGACAAGGTTGTGGAAGAGTATGGGGACATCTTCACCTCACCCATAGGGGTGCCTCTGCACTGTCAGGTCAAGCACCCCATTGATCTGACCCCAGGTGTGCCGCTACCCAATGGACCGATCTATAAGCAATATGTTATGGAGAATGATGAAATCAAGAGGAAAATTCATGAGATTCTGTATAAAGGTCACATCCGACCAAGTTTATCGCCCTGTGGGAGCCCGATCATGTTGGTACATAAGAAGGATGGGAATTGGAGACTCTGTATTAACTATCGGGCGCTGAACAAGATCACTGTCTAGAATAGGTACTCGATCCCACGAATTGATGACCTTTTGGACCAACTCAAAGGGGTGAAATATTTCAGCAAGATCGACTTGTAGTCTGGGTATCAGCAGGTAATAATAGAACCCTCCGATGTGTGGAAGAATGCCTTCAAAGCCAAGGAGGGCCTTTTCAAATGGCTGGTCATGCCTTTCGGGTTGACGAATGCTCCCGTAACCTTCATGAGGTTGATGGACGACATCTTGCGGAAATTCACCAACTCATTTGTAGTGGTGTACTTGGATGACATTCTGATCTTCAGCCAAACTTGTGAAGAGCACCTCTACCACTTCCCACAAGTCCTCTAAACACTATGATAACACAAGTTGTGTGCCAATTTGGAGAAGTGCACTTTTGGCATTACCCAGGTTCAATATCTAGGATAGATTATTGAAAGGGGGGTGCATGTGGATCCAACCAAGATCCAAGTCATTCGGGATTGGCCAGCCCCAACCACTCTAATAGAGCTTTGCAGATTTCTGGGTCTTGCTAATTTCTATCGCAAGTTCGTGTTGGGATTCTCTCATATCACTTGGCCCTTGAGTCAGGTCACCATGGGAGGGGTGAAAGAAAAATTATTTTGGTTGGAATCTAAATAGAAGGTGTTCATATATTTGAAACATCGCCTCTGTTCTGCCCCAGTGCTCACATTACCAAACTTGCAACAACCATTTGAGATCGAGACATATGCCTCTGACTATGCTATTGGGGAAATTATTACTCAATAGGGGCATCCAGTGGCATATCACAGTGAGAAATTGTCCGACACAGTCTGCAAGTATCCCAATTATGGCAAATAAATGTATTCCATTGTGCAAGCTTGTTGAAAATAGAAGAATTACATTTTGGGGAAGGAAAAATCATCCACATAGATCACCAACCCCTAGAGTTCATACAGACAGAAAAATCGCCATCAGAAGTGGTCCAGATATCTACAAAAGTTTCATTTGAACATCACGTAGAAGAAGTGTAGCACCAATAATGTTGTAGACTGCCTCAGCCGACCATAGATTGTGGCACTAACCACCGTTCTCAACTCTTGTGGGCACGAGACTTCTGATTGGACGCTTCTCTACAAGAGTGATCTAGAATTTGGCCACACATACAAGGCACTCTTGGGGGGTATGCAAGTTCCAAATTTTCACCTCCAAGATGCACTGTTATGTCACCTGGGACACCTTTGTGTTCCTTCAAGCGAGCGTGCCAAGATGATATGGGAAGCACACTATAGTCAAGTCGCTAGGAATTTTGGGGTCGAGAAAACAGTGGCAGTACTGCAGAAGTATTTCTATTGGACGAACCTTCGATAGAATGTCGGGAAGTACATTGCCAAACTGACCATCAAGAAGCAAGGCCTCTATACTCTGCTACCTACCCCTATTCGACCTTGGGAATCCATCTCCATGGACTACATGTTGGACCATCCTTCTACTAAGCATGGAAATGACCGTGTTTTCGTGGTCATCAACAAATTCTCAAAGATGGCCATTATGGCAACGTGCAAGAAGAATATCACAGCAGAAGCCACTGCTAAAATCTTCTTTGAACGAGCGTGGGTGCACTTTGGGATCCGAAAATCTATGATATCAGATTGGGACATCAGGTTCCTCAACACATTTTGGTCCAGCCTCTGGTCAATGCTGGACACCAAGCTCACCAAGTCCACATCTTTCCATCCCCAAACTGACGGTCAGAAAGAGGTCGTCAACAAGATGATTGTACACATTCTGTGCATGTACAATTCAAAGCATCCACGCACATGGGATGAGAGCCTCCCCTATGTACAACATAGTCATAACCGATCTCTCCACAACTCAACCGACCACATCCCCTTTTAGGTGGGCTTTGGATTCAAGCCACTATGTCCCATTGACGTATCCATGCCATTTGCGGCTACTCAATCCGATTCGACTCATGTCTAGTCTGAAGCTGACAAAGCGAACAACTTCATTGAGCGCATTCAACACATCCGCCAATAGGTTAATGACATATTGGACTGAGCCAATACTAAGTACAAGCAATGACATGATCAACATCAGGTGCCACACAACTTCTAGGTGGGCAACAAAGTGTGGCTACATTTACAGAAGGAGCGCCTCACTGGACCCCACCACAAGCTTCACCCACTCTTATATGGGACCATCACCAAGGCTATAGGGAACAATGCCTTCGAGGTCAGTATTCCACCATTCCTTGGTCTGCACCCAATATTCAATGTGGACCTCGTTTGTCCCTGCTTCCCACCTCTACTGGACACCTCTGACAATGCAGAACAAATCACACCGACATAGTTAAACCAAAACTGCATGGAAAAAGCCACCACAGATTGTAACAGGGACATGCAAATCAAGAAAACTCGCCAACATAAGATCCAACTGTAGCGGGTTGTCAAAGCTGACCAACTTTTGCACCAAGGCAAGTGGTTCACCAGGGACCAAGTTCAGCAGAAGTTTCCTCATCTCATGGAGGAACTCAACGCAATGGGGACCATTGTTTCCTAAGGGGGGAGGAATTATCCAGGTGGATATTGGTGGCCACTCGCCTATTCCACTTGGGGCCCCACCATTGTCTCTTTCAGTTTTTCAGTTTCGGCACAACGTACTATTTTTAGCAATTTTTCAGGTCCTGAACTTTTGGAGCCGTTTTAAGGCCATAAACGATATTTTTTGAGAAAACTAGGAGCAACATAGGCACATGGATCAATTTTTCTCACACAAAAAGTTGTAGTCCTTGGATAGATCTTTCTAATGAGGTATGGTGCGTGTCAAACAGAGATCGTATGCCAAAGTTATGTCCCTGGGAAGTTGAAACACCAATTTACCCAAATGGGGCCCATAGTTTTTGCGCTTCATCTCCTAGGGTTAGGGTTTTGTATGTTTATGGTTTCCCATTGTTTATAAATAATAAATATTCCCTTTAGCCTCATTGGAACACAGTTCATAGGCATGTAGCCACCACATCTCTTCTTAGGGATAATCTACCAGTGCCCTAGCTAGTTTATTTCCATTTTGTCTGTAAGCAAATTTCAGTTCTTTAATATTAATGAAATGAAGTGTTATTTCCAGTACATATTTGTATTTATGGTTATATGTGTATTCTGTTTCATTCCTGCATAAATCAGAATCAGTACCATAATCCATACTCTATAGTGCCCCTAAGATATCTCAACACATGCTTCCCCAGCTTCGAAAAGAGCTTGGTAGGATTAAACATAGCTTGAATAAGCTGGTTAACTGTGTAGCATATGTTTGGTCATGTGTTCACCAAATATATAAGTGAACCCACAAGATTACCCTAAACAGTAGCATCCACTACCTCACTTGAAGTAGCATCCTCCTTTTTCCAGTTACCTGCAAGAGGAGTCTCCATGGGTTTGTTTCCCTCATGTGGAACTTCCTCATAATCTCCTTGGCATACTTGCCCTGAGATACAAATAGATCCCCATATCTTTGCCATATTTCCAATCCTAGGAAATAATTCAAGGTCCCCATGTCATTCATCTCAAACTCTCTTGCAAGATCCTCTTTGCAAGAAGTTATGAGCTCCTCATTCATCTACATAAAGTACAATAATAAAAAATTTACCATCAACCACAATATGATATAGGTTCACATCTACTTCACTCTTTGTGAAGCCCAACCCGGTGAAATAGTTTTCGATCCTGGTGTAGCAAGCACAAGGTGCTTGCTTTAGCCCATACAATGCTCTCTTGAGTCTGCACACATGCGACTCCCTGTCAAAGGTCTCAAAACCTTCTGGCTGCTTAATGTACAATTCTTCCTCAATAACTCCATTGAGAAAGGATGTATTTACATCCATCTGATGTATCTTCCATCCCATATGCGATGAGAGTGAAAGGATAGATCTAATTGATGATTACCTTGCAATCGGTGAAAAAGTCTCCTCGTAGTCAATCCCCTCTACTTGTGAGAATCCCTGGGCCACAAATCTAGACTTGTATTTCTCCACACTCCCATTTTCTGCCTGCTTCACCTTCTAGATCCACTTTGACCCAACCACTGACTTCCCCATTGGTCTTGGGACCAATTCCCATGCATTGTTTCTAATAATGGAGTCATACTCCTCAACCATGGCATCAACCCATGTTGGCTGTTACACTGCTTCCTCAAAAGAGGATGATTCTGTCATAATACACTCGCTCATAAGAGCCATGCATCTAGTGTACCTGCCTTGGGACCTTCTCTTCCTTGATATGATGTGGGTACTCCTACATGCTCTGTGACATCTAGCATCAATATGTCAGCCTCTCTGGTGCGCTTCCTACCATTTCTGGTGAATGGCTCTGCATGAGTGGTTTATGCCACTCCATGATCCTCTGCTTGTGGCTGCTCCACATCCTGAGATTCATCCTTTTGAACTAAGAGTTGCTCATCTGCATGCAAGCCAAGCTCCCTCTCAAGGGACAATCACATGGCTTTATCCTCATCAAATCTGATATCTCTCCTGACATCTGTCATCCTGTGAGCAGGAAAATACACCCGATAGTTGTGAGGAGTATCAGTGTACCCCACAAATATCCCAACCTTTGTTGTTGGTTCTAGCTTCTTCCCAGTATCTTTGGTCACATGGAAATAATAAATGAGCCAAAAATTTTAAAATATGAAACATCTGGTTTCTTACCTGAAAAATCCTCCTCTAGTGTACTCATGCCAAGTATCCGATAAGGACTTCGATTCTGAACAAATACCGCGGTGTTGCATGCCTTTGCCCACAGATGTAATGGTAGGCCCTAATCATGTAACATTGCTCGTCCTTCTCCCACAATTGATATGTTATTTCTTTCCGCAACCCCATTATGTTGTGGGATATGAGGTGAAATTAATTCTCTTTGAATTCCTTCTTTGGCACAGAAGTTCTTAAATTCATTAGAGATATACTCACCACCATTTTCGCTCCTTAGATCCTTCACCTTCTTCCCTGTATCTTTCTCTACCAATTCTTTGAACTCAAAAAACTTGGATAACACATGATCTTTCTTCTGTAGAAATAGGATCCAACACTTTCTAGAAAATCATGAACAAAAATCACATAATACCTGTGCTTTGCTATGGAAGGCGTAGAAAATGGTCCACACACGTCTGAGTGATCTCTGTCAAGGATTTCCACTGCTCGGTTATCCTTCTCATGAAAGGTGGCCTTAGTATACTTCCCCATGGTACATCTCTTGCATGTGTCTATCTGCAAAAAAGTACCTTTTGGATGATCCAGGTGGATATTGGTGGCCACCCGCCTATTCCACTTGGGGCCCCACCATTGTCTTTTTCAATTTTTCAGTTTCGGCACAACTTACTATTTTTAGCAGATTTTCGGGTCCTGAACTTCTAGAGACGTTTTGAGGTCCTAAACGGAGATCGTATGCTGGAGTTACGTCCCCGGGAAGTTGAAACACCAATTTACCCAAACAGAGCCCATAGTTTTGGCGCTTCATCTCCTAGGGTTAAGTTTTTGGACGTTTAGAGTTCTCCATTGTTTCTTAATAATAAATAGGCCCTTGAGCCTCATTATAACACAGTTTAGAGATTTGTAGCCGCCACATCTCTTCTCAGAGATTCGCTACCAACACCCTAGCTAGTTTATTTCCATTCCGTCCGTAAGCAAATTTCAGTTCTTTGATGTTAATGAAATGAAGTGTTATTTTCATTGCATCTTTGTATTTATGGCTATATGTGTATTCTGTTGCGTTCCTACATAAATCCGGATCAGTGATATCAAAGCGGTTTTCTTTTTATTGGTCCTTCTTTGCATGTCGCCAACAAGGTCAGGATATAAGGAGTTAGGGCTTGATCTGGTGGAACCTTTGCAAGATCAGCCTCGCAAACCCCGACGGACGTCCATGGGGGACGAAAAGAAAGATGAGGGAGCAAGCGATCCTATCAAACTATTTCTCGAGGAGGCCCTCGAAAAACAAAGGAACGCGATGATGGATAACTTTGCCCAGATCCTTCAACGACTGCCCACCGACGGCGCATCTTCATCCAATAGCCACTCTGGAGGCGCGACTCCCTTTAAGGTACAAGTAAACTTTGACATTCCCATATTTGAGGGTCAAATAGATGCAGATGCCGTAGATAGATGGTTGAATCTATTAGAAGGATATTTCTCGGTTCATGATTTTCCGACCGGGAGAAGATTATTTTTGCACTCCTCAAAGCTATCCCCCATGTCAAGGACTAGTGGGAAACCTACTGTGAGAAAAAGGACGAGACAAAACTCTCTCTATTCTCAGTTGTACCCACTTGGAATTCTTTCCGAGATTCCATCAAGGAACAATACTATCCCATGGGGAGCTATGAGGGCAAGTACATATAATGGACCACGCTGCGGCAACAAAGGGATCAAGATGTGCATGAGCTGATGAATCTGTTCCATACCCTGCGTACAAAGTTGGGTATCAAATATTCAGAGAAACATTTGGTGCTAAAGTATCGTGGTTGTCTGCATAGATACATTCAAGAGGAAATGGATTTCCTCAACATCTCCTCACTTGGTACGACATACCGATATGCTGCCAAGATTGAGCAGAAATTCAAACAGAAGAAGCGAGACTTTGGATCTGCGAATCAAAAGCAAGGGAAAGGTGCCCCCAAACCTTAGAACAAAGGAAAGTTCCAAGGCATGGCGCACCAAGACAACCTGCCAAAGCCACAAGAAAAGAACAACACCACGAAGCCAAAGAAGGACATGGGAAAGTGGTGTGAGTTCCATAAGAGCTCCACTCACAACACAAGTGAGTGTCGGGCCAAGCAGTCGCTAATGGCCGAGATGAGGGATTCTGAATCAGATGCATGCTACGACTCTGAATCAGAATCTGAAAAGGGGAATGAAAAAGGGAAGCAGATTATTGATGCGGACCCCAACACCACTGTTGCCACTACGAAGATCCAGAAGGAGGAACTAGAAGATCTAGAGGAGGCAGAGCATCTCTTCCACTCCTAGATATGGGTAAAGGGTTCCCCGCTACAGTTCATTGTCGATAATGGGAGACAAAAGAACCTCATTTCAGTAGATGTCATGAAGTGGTTGGGCTTGCCGACCACATCGCACCCATAACCATACACCATCGGGTAGCTTCACCAAGGATAGGATCTCTGCGTCAGCCAGCAGTGCCACCTTCCCTATAGCATCAAGCCCTTCATGGATGAGGTATTGTGTGACATTGCTCCTATTGATGTTTCTGATGTATTATTAGGCCAACCATAGTTGTGGAAGCGACATGCTGTGTATGAGTCCTGGCCTCACGCTGTTATTGTGACTTTGGGAAATAAGTTATACAGGATACCAGATCTACCACCGCCTCCCACTATCTCTTTGGTTACTGCAAAAAAATGCAGTAAGCTCATTTCCCAAACTAGGAAATTTGTTTTCCTGATGATCCGCCCCCTGGGCAAGAAGAATATTGTGGCCTCCTCTGCACGAGAAAAACAAATGGACAAGGTTGTGGAGGAGTACGGGGACATCTTCACCTCACCCACAGGGGTGCCTCTACACTGTCAGGTCAAGCACCCAATTGACCTGACCCCAGGTGTGCCGCTACCCAATGGACCGATTTATAGGTTCTTTGTTCTAGATAATGATGAAATCAAGAGGCAAATTTAGGAGCTGCTGCAGAAAGGTCACATCCGGCCAAGTTCATCGCCCTTTGGGAGCCCGATCATGTTTCTACAGAAGAAGGATGGGACTTGGAGACTCTGTATTGACAATCAAAAGCTGAACAAGGTCACTGTTCGGAATAGGTACCCGATCCCATGGATCGATGACCTTCTGGACCAACTCAAAGGGGAAAAATATTTCAGCAAGATCGACTTGAAGTCTAGGTATCACGAGGTACCAATCGAACCCTCTGATGTGTGGAAGACTGCCTTCAAAGCCAAGGAGGGCCTTTTTGAATGGCTCGTCATGCCTTTCAGGTTTACGAATGCTCCTGCAACCTTCATGAGGTTGATGGATGACATATTGCGTCCATTCACCAACTCATTTGTAGTGGTGTACTTGGATGCCATTCTGATCTTTAGCCAGACTTGGGAAGAGCACATCCACCACATCCGAGAAGTCCTCCAAACACTATGGCAACACAAGTTGTGTGCCAATTTGGAGAAGTGCAATTTTGGCATGGCCCAGGTTCAATATCTGGGATAAATTATTGATGAAAGGGGGGTGCATGTGGATCCAACCAAGATCCAAGTCAGTCAGGATTGGCCAGCCCCAACCACTCTAACAGAGCTGCGCAACTTTTTGGGTCTTGCTAATTTCTACCACAGGTTCGTGTTGGGATTCTCTCATATCACTTGGCCCTTGAGTCAAGTCACCTAGGGAGGAGTGAAAGCAAAATTATTTTGCTCGGAATCTCAACAGAAGGCGTTCGTAGAATTGAAACATTGCCTTTGTTCTGCCCTAATGCTCACATTACCAGACTTGCAACAACCATTTTAGATTGAGACAGATGCCTCTAACTATGCTATTAGGGAAGTTCTTACTCAATAGGGGCATCTAGTGGCATATCACAGTGAGAAATTGTCTGACAGAGTTCGTAAGTATCCCACTTATGACAAATAAATGTATTCCATTGTGCAGGCATGTCGACAATGGAAGCATTAAATTTTGGGGAAGGAAACAATCATCCACACAGACCACCGACCCCTGCAGTTCATACAGACACAAGGGAAGTTTTAGAACTATCGCCATTAGAAGTGGTCCACATATCTGCAACAATTTCATTTGAATATCAACTACAAGAAGGGTAGCACCAATAATGTTGCCGACTGCCTCAGCTGACCACTGATCGTGGCCATAACCACGGTTCTCAACTCTTGTGGGCATAAGACTTCTGATTGGCCGCTTCTATACAAGAGAGATCTAGAATTCAACCACACATACAAGGCACTCTTGGAGGGTACGCAAGTTCCAAATTTTCACCTCCAAGATGCACTGTTATGTCACATGGGACACATTTTTGTTCCTTCAAGCGAGCGTGCCAAGATGATATGGGAAGCGCACTACAGTCAAGTCACTGGGCATTTTGGCGTCGATAAAACAATGGCAGTACTAAAAAAGTATTTATATTGGTCGAACCTTCGACAGGATGTCGGGAAGTACATCAGATCCCGCACTGCTTGTGCCATTGCCAAACCGACCATCAAGAAGCAAGAACTCTATACTCCTCTACCTACCCCTAGTCGCCCTTGGGAATCCATCTCCATGGATTACATGTCAGGCCTCCCTTCTACTAAGCATGGAAACAATGATAGATTCTCGAAGATGACCTTTATGGCGGCTTGCAAGAAGAATATCACAATAGAAGCCACTGCTAAACTCTTCTTTGAATGAGTGTGGGTTCACTTTGGGATCTCACAGTATATCATATTAGATCATGACAGCAGGTTCCTCAACAAATTTTGGTCCAGCCTCTGGTCAATGTTGGACACCAAGCTCACCAATTCCACAACTTTCCATCCCCAAATTGATGGCCAGACAGAGGTCGTCAATAGGATGATTATACACATTCTGTGCATGTAAAATTCAAAGCATCCATGCACATGGGATGAAATCCTCCCCTATGCACAACACAGTTATAACCGGGCTCTCCACAGCTCAACCGGCCACAGCCCCTTTCAGGTGGGCTTGGGATTCCAGCACTATGTCCCATTGACATAGCCATGCCATTTGCGGCTGCTCCGGCCGATTTGGCTCATGTCCAGTCTGAAGCTGACAAAGCAAACAACTTCATCGAGTGCATTCAGCACATCCGCCAACAGGTTCATGATATACTGGATAGAGCCAATGCTAAGTACAAGCAACGACATGATCAACATCGGGTGCCACACAAATTCCAGGTGGGCGACAAAGTGTGGCTACATTTGCAGAACGAGCGCCTCACTGGACCCCACCGCAAGCTTCACCAGCTCCAATATGGGCCATACACCATCACTAAGGTTTTAGGGAACAATACCTTCGAGCTCAGTATTCCACCATTCCTTGGTCTGTACCCAGTATTCAATGTAGACCGCCTTCGTCCCTACTTCCCACCTCTACTGGACACCTCTAACATTGTAGAAGAACTCACACCTAAAGAGTTAAACCCAGACTGCATGGAACAAGCTACCACAGATTGTATCATGGACATGAAAATCAAGAACACTCACCAATGGAAGACCCAACTGTATCGGGTTGTCAAAGCTAGCCAACTCCTGCACCAAGGCAAGTGGTTCACCAGGGACCAATTTCAGCAGAAGTTGCCTCATCTCATGGAGGAACTCAATGCAATGAGGACCATTGCTTCCTAAGGGGGGAGGAATGATCCAGGTGGATGTTGGTGGCCACTCGCCTATTCCACTTGGGGCCCCACCATTGTCTTTTTCAGTTTTTCAATTTCGGCACAACTTACTATTTTTAGTAGTTTTTTCGGGTCCTGAACTTCCGGAGCCGTTTTGAGGCCCTAAACGGAGATCATATGCTGACGTTACATCCCCAGGAAGTTGAAACACCAATTTACCCAAACGGGGCCCATAGTTTTGGTGCTTCATCTCCTAGGGTTAGGTTTTTGGATGTTTAGAGTTCTCCATTGTTTCTAAATAATAAATAGGCCCTCGAGCCTCATTGTAACACAGTTCAGAGGTCTGTAGCCGCCACATCTCTTCTCAGAGATTCACTACCAGCACCCTAGCTATTTTATTTCCATTCTTTCTGTAAGCAAATTTCAGTTCTTTGATGTTAATGAAATGAAGTGTTATTTCCGCTACATCTTTGTATTTATGGCTATATGTGTATTCTGTTGTGTTCCTACATAAATCTGGATCATTGGAAGACCTGTAGAAATCTGTTGCTTGATCCTCAAAGCACTGTGGTGTAGATGGCCCAATATCCTGTGCCATAACTCACTTGTATCCCGACTCACCACCTTCCCTGCTTTACTGCTCAATGCCAACCATCTACATCAAGTTTGTAGAGTTTCTTCACACAAACCCTAATATTATTTACCTCTACTATGGCTTGGTGAAGAAGAAATCCCTTCCCTTTGCTGAAAACCACATCATATCCAAGATCCTCCAACATAGCAACTGAAACTAAATTCTTTTTCAAGCCTGGTACATGCATGAAATATTTTAATAAGAAAGGTTTACTCGACTGTCTCTGGAAAGTAACTGTACCAATCCTGGTAGAGCTATACTTCCCGTCATCACCCATCTCGATGTGCATCTGAAGATCATTCTCCTCCAAGCTACTAAAGAGTTCTTTGTTTCCTGTCATGTGGAAAGATTCTCCACTATCCAAGTACCACATAGATCCCATCATAGTTGATGACATGCATGCAATGAGAGATAAGTCCAACTCAAACTGTGAGGCCAAAGCTTCACCCACTGTAGCTCCTTGAGCCTTATTATTATTATTCTTTTGTGGACAATTCGTGGCATAGTGTCCATGATCATGACAGTGAAAACATTTCACCTTTGTCATGTCACACTTCTTGCCTTATTTTATAGTCTCAGATTTGGAATGGGACTTCCTCCTCTTCCCCTTCTTTGACTTACCATCCAAGGCACATTTTTCCTCATCATCAGTCTTGGATGAGGATCCATCTCGAGTATTCCGCCAAAACTCTTCTTATACCAAATCTGACCAAGGTCGTTCCCAATCTGGTAACTTATCCCTCCCATTCACAGAGTCCTAGTAACTATGCTAGCTCTTGGGAAGGCCTAGAAGTGCTATGCTCACCAAGTCATCATCACCTACAGTAATACCAACACTTCCAAGCTCATCTCGACGTTGAGTGAACTTTGTTAAGTATTTCAGGGTTGTGTCGCCCTTCTCCATTTTTATTTTCCTGAGCTTGTCCTTGAGTGCCAATTTTATGTGGTCACTGCTGCTTTGACATAGATCTGTCAAGGCCTTACACATAGCATATGAAGTTTAATTTCCATGGAGACTTGAGACAATGTGGTCTCGAAATCCCTCTAACAACATCCTCCTTGCCTTTTCTACCTTCTTCTGCCATGCATCAAGAAGTTGGGCATCTGCTGCTGCGGGATTGGGAATATAATTTTCTATAAATTATTTCAATCCATCATCCCCCAACACTGCCTCCATCCTGTCCTTCCATGCAATATAATTCGAACTTACCTCGAGTGCATATTCTAGTCTCAAGCCATTGAAATACATCTTGATCCACTTATAGCTCCAAAGAAAGTACCTGCAAATTTGAATACTGTGCAACAAAAACTCAATTTCTTCTACACTATTGTGATTCCTGGTACTCTGATACCATAAAGAAAATCTCTAAAACAAATATAATACCATGTAAAAATTATATCAATGGACTCAATCCGATCATGTAATGTACTAAAACAAGATACTAAATCCTTCTACAATATTTGCAGAATATAAAACCCGATCGCTCAATCACATGCAAGTAAGATAAAGAATTAAATCAATACACAACACTAGATATTCCTGGGGAAAGAAACTGCTCAAAACCCTTCCATATTTATTGTATAATAAACCAAGAAATCATGAAACAATACAATGTATTTGTGATCACCACAACCTCATACACTCTACCAATTTCTTCACACTGATCTAGGAAAAGTTGGACAATCACATAGCCAATTATCAACCTACCCTCAGCCTACCCTGCTTACGCAATCCCTAGAGAATTAAAACCCTATTAAATAGGAAATCCAACCTTCCTTGATTGCGCAATTCATCATGGGATTCCAATGGTTTTATAACTGCACCTAGGCAGTTTGCCTAAAATACAACTAATAGTTTATTAGCCTTGAACCTTTGTCTCAACTGGGTATCCACCAGAATTAGCATGCATGCAACTATAAATAGTGAATCATAAGTTACTTGGTAGATCACTACTTGTGAATTAAATCTATTTTAATTCACTTGATCTTCCACTAGCTCATCAAACAATTAGAACTAGTTAAACTGATTTTAACTCAATTATTGTGAGTGAATTGATCCCACCCACACTACACTAGTGCTACAACTGCAACTGGACCCTGTTAATAATATAATCACTCTACATGCCTATCCTTAGACGCTCAACTTGAAATTCTGGAGGTAACTAAGTCTATCACACTTAGTTAACTATTACAGGTTGTTATGATATAAGATTATAATTGATTTTCCAATTTATTTAATAAATTGGTTGCACACTAATGTGTCGCTAGGACCCATCACTGTGTGACCTGTGATCCCACATAAGTGTGTGCGTTGCATTTTCTTGTTGAATTTAAAGAAATGGAATCAAATTATTATCAACACATACCAGAGAAAGACACAAATATTAAAGTAGACATTCGTCGATCATCCAGAACACAATAACTTAATATTAAGTCCTAAAGATCAACTGATAGTAATAACAGTCGTTCCCACACTCAGGGCACTGTTCTCCTTATATGGAGTTCACAAAAGTCTAAAAGAAACACACCATGGGTTCGAATTTATCTTATCTAACTAATTAAGGACAAACACAGTAAATAGTTACAGACATGTATTGGATTTAGTCGTGGCCCAACTGGCCCATACTGTTTTCATTCTTAAGAATTAAGAATTGTATAAAGTTCATCCAAATTCTAGATCATATAATTAAGACTTCTAGAACCACTCATGTCTATGACCTATGAATGATCAAGAATAATTATCTCAACTATAACCATATGGATTCATATTTACAACAGTCTGAGATAATAACTCACTATTGGGATCTCCAAGTGCTATGTTTATTTCCAGATTAACTGATTCCTAAGAATAGGTTGGAACACATGAGAGAAATATTTACGAAGCTCAACAACATAACCGCCACTTGAAATCCTTGTAGATCCATAAATAGGTTTACCGTTTAATTGTAACTATTTCCTCTGCAACTTGTTTGAATAACTAGAGTTGCAAGCTCATCCCTTGGCATGTGATGTGTTCATAAAGATGTCCAGTTAGCAACAAATTGTAATCAATACCCACGGTCTTTGTAAAAAAGGATCTTGCTAGTATGCCATTAGGAAGTTAATGGCTGTCCATAATAAAATCACAGATGGCATTCTGTAATACACCATTGAGGCATATCAAACCATATACAATCATGTAGTTAAAACACTGCAATTTTGAATCAATAGCCCAAATCACTTATTGCAAAGCAAACTAACTAACTATATATATATATATATATATATATATATATATATATATATATATATATATTCAAGCCACACACATCCATATGCTATTTTCAGTCAATATTTTTAGTTATCTGATTCTGTTGTGGTAAAACACAACCCTCCCCCCCCCCCCCATTTTTGACTTGTTTACTTCAAATAATGGAGACCCTTTCTATAAATTTTTTGGCTAAATACCTTTTAGGATTTTTATTAAGTTAATTACCTCATTATTTTATTAATTTTTCATCTTCTTTAGATTTTTGTTTTGATTGCTTGGTTGAAATCGATTTTTTATAAGCTTCCTGTTGATGCTTGTTTAACCTCATTTGGTTAACCGGTTTGTAAATAGCACTCCTTTGAAGTCTAATCAATTATGTCGTCTGGGTTAAAAAATGTATAAAATGTACAATATTCCATTTTTGTAATTAAATTAGTTCAATAATGCATTTAATCTAACTATTAACTCTTAGTTAGTTATTACTAATATTTTTCATTTTTACTTATACAGCCAAATCACGAAGCATCAGGATTTTAGAAATGTACTCCAATTTTCAAATAAATTACTAATCTCGAAAATCCAAATGACAAAGTGGCTGTAGTTTAGATACACAAATCACCCCTTAGATAATTTCATAACTTAAAATCATTAAAAAGAAACCAAAACAAAAAATTGATATTTAACATTAAATTTTAAATTAATTAAATTAATTATATTAAAAATAATTAAAATAATTAAATTAAAATTTAATATATAAAATATATATATATATATATATATATTTTTCGCATCATTGCATTGGGAGTTTTCAAATGACACAGTTTTAAAAACCTCGATGGCCTTTGAACCCCGATATGCCGATTACGAAGACAAAGGGCATGTGGTATATTGTTTGATCGCATCAGAAGCTTTCATTGGGTCCATTTCTTTGAAACCCCGATAACACTTGCCCTCCCGATATGCCGATTGTGATGAGTTAAAGGGTCATAAGTTATTTGTTTTATTTTTTACTTTCAAACTCATTCATAGGAGTGTAATGGGAATGTTAAGTTAGTCTTATCATAATTTTAGTGGTATGTTAATTTTTAGGTTAGTATAGTTTTAAGTTAGTGTTAGTTTAATGTTAGTGGAATATTAGTTTAGTCTTAGTTTAATATAGGAAGTGGAATAGTGTAGTGTTAGTTGTTAACATTAGCATAGTGTTAAGTTAGTATATGTTAGTGTTAGTGGTAGGTTAGTTTTAATTTAATGTAGTGTTAGTTTAGTTTTAGTTTAATAATAAATTTAATAATTAAATATTTAAATAAATAATTTTAAATTAGTTAATTAATATGTAAAATATAATTAATTTAATTAATTTATAATTAATTGTTAAGTAGATTAATTTGTTTAGTTAATTATATTAGTTAGTTAGATTAATATTAATAATTAGTTTAATTTATAATTAACAATTAAATTAGCATTAATTATTAGATAATTAGAGTCTAATTTAGGATTAAAATTTTAATTAAAATTCTAATTTTTAGCTCAGCAACAGAATTTCTAGATTTATATTAGATTTGACTTATCAACTTTGAAGGCTCATAAATTGAGTTTTATTTGGCCAAATGAGGTCCAGGACGGCTCATTGGAAAGAGAAAATCAAGGAGAACATTTCTAATGAAGTTTCACTAACAGATTTGGTCATTTATTGGGTCAAAAATCAGGAAAAAAATCAAGCTCCGAACTTCTAAAACAAAATCAATTTTCTGAGTTTTATTTTCTTCATTTTCATCTGCCCAAGCCTCTTCTAATTACAGATTCATGCATCAATAATATCTTTGGTTAATTAAAATCGTTATGAGCATCAATAAAAAGCTCAAATTTCCCTTTTAATTAATTAAATTGCATTTGATTGGATTTGTAATAATGGCAGAAATGACATTTTGATTTTATTATTCCATCTTGATTTATTTTGATTTATTTTGCAGGAAAACAGTGGAAGAGATATGGAGAAAAGGATTTCAATCAATGAGAATGCTCCAGCAATTAAAGATTGAAATTTTGAGCAAATTAAATTAGATTAGGCAGATTTTTCTTCAACAAAATTTCCTCTCAAAATACCTTTGGAAAGATTATAAATGATAGATTGCAAAATGTAAGAAGGGGCTCTCCTTTGCAATTCTAGACTTCTAAAAGCATTTCTGTAATAGGAATTTCGAGTTGTAGGAGGGAGAAGAGAAAATTTCAGATTTGAACATTGTTGAGGGTTTTTTCTTTATATATTGAATTATGTATGATGGGCAGAGTTTGCATTTCTGCAGCGCTAGTTTTGAAAGCAAAAATTCAAGTAATGTAAAGGACTATTAGAGACTAGGATCAGAGAAGCGGATTCAATTAACTGGTATTTTTGGCATTTCTGTATCAAATACCAGTTCCATTTTTATGTTAATAAAATGGTTGTTTCATTTTATTCATGTTTATGCATTTCTGTTGATATGGATAATTTGTCCCAATATTGTGATGTATCTCTGCTCTTATGAATTAAACTCTGATTTCTGAGTAACTATTTACTCAGAAATCTATCTTATAAAACTAATTTATAAAATAATAATGTGTTGCGAATTTCTTCCACATATTATTGTTTAATTATTGGCTTGACTGATTTGATAATCAATATCATTTTTGTGAATTTCTTCCGGAGTGTTGTTGATTTATTATTTCAGTTAAATGGTCTCAATAGGATGTGTTTTGTTATTCAAAAATGTCAGCTAATTGAATTTCTTCGTTAGCTTTACATTAATTAAAATCCATACATATTTAAATTCTCATTATTTAATTATCTTGCACTTAGTTGGGTTAGATCTATATCTACTTAATTAAGATAAGATTTATATTAGTTTCTTTTGCTTGCATTATAGAATAAGTTTGCATTTAGATTAAGTTCTACATTATTTTAAGTCCTCTTCTCGAAGAGGCAAAATCTTAGTTGTGGTTTGGCTGAACCCAAATCAGCTTAAGGGTCATTCTCTTGCCCGATCAGCAAGAAGAAGTGATTTGATGTCCCTGTCTATTGGTAGTTAAAGATACATCATAAACCAATAGCGATAGGGAAAATGCAACTGGACCTAGTTAAACCAGTCAGAGCCACTATCATAAACGGAAAATGCGCTGTATCAAGGTCCGGACCGGGTGGTTATCTCCCAATGTTATTGCAACGATTTTCGAGGCTTCAACATTTTTGGCGCTAGAAGGAGGGCTCAGACATGTTTTCTTTTGGAGTCTTTTCATTTCAATATTTTATTTTTATTACAATGGTTCCTTTAAAACTTCCAATTTGGAGTTGTATATATGGACATGCATCTTCCAATACTCCACCCGAAGTGGTAAGACTCTTGTCTCAGGTAAAGTTTAATGGTAAGAAAAATTCTTCTACTTTTAATCATGTCTTTCAATTTATTCAAAATGTTTCAAATTATGATTTTCAAGGAATTGATGAAGGCATTTTATGCATATTTTTTACTCTCACATTTGCGGCAAAAGCTAGAAATTGGTGTAGAACTCTTCCGGTTGCTTCAATCCACACTTGGGAACAATTTATTACAATCTTCCTTTGTAAATTTGATGGATATATCTATGAACATGTATGTGATGATTTTGAAGATTTACGAAGGTTTCAAGGTGAGTCTTTAATTGGTTTTACCATCAGGTTTCGTTTAAAATTTAAAACTGAAGATAAACCTTCGAAAAAATAATTTTATATTGGTTTGAAAATATTTTCTCTCTTCCTTCCATTCAAAACCCATGTGAAATTATTTCAAACTTCGATCAATTTCCTCCTAATTTCACTGATCAATTTCAAGAAAATATTAGCAGTAGTATTGAAGAAGACACCGCTTTGAAATCTGAAAATCATTATGCATTAGAATTAGAAAATTAGATCATAATCTGTCAAATACCAGCAGTGATTAAAGTTTCTAATAATAAACAATCTGTTGTACAAATTTCTAAATTATTTCATGATGAGAAAATTCCAAATTCATATCAACAAAGCAACATTCTTCAAGAAAGCATAAGTAGCCAAGAAAATGATCTTAAATCTGAAAATTGCAATGAAGAAAATACACCAGAGTGCTCAAATAGAGATATTTTCAAATGCATTGTTTCAGATTCATATTTTTCTCTTTATCGTGATAATTTTTCTAATAGAAATTTAACCTCTCTTCATATTAAAGATATTTCAGAAAACAGAGAGACTAATCTAAATGAATTTCCAATTAGTTTTTATCAAGATAGAAAATTAATTAATGATCATTCTTCCGGCAATAATGAACATGAGCTAAATATTACTTATTGTCTCAATTCATTGAATTAAATGGAAGGGAATTCTAATGAATGTCTTGAGATCATTTATGATAACTACTTTAACATTGATGATATTGATGTGTCTTCTTTACAATTGAATCCTCATGATCAAAGTCTAATCACATGTGAAAATGCAAAAAAATCTGATTTAGAAATTGTTCAAAATAGTTCTCATTTTCAAACAAATAATCATATTTATGATCTAAGCATTTAAGAAACCATTCCAATATATGATTTATATGATGATCAAGATCACCTTCCTAGTCAGAGTCATACCCTTCTCTCTAATTCACAAATATGTATTAACAATCATTCTAATTACATTATTCTACCCAATTCTAGTGAAGATGAAATTGCTTTAAATCAGTCCCAATTGTGTTGTAACAATAATTGTAACACTAGTGTAAACTATGATTCAATTTTGTTATTATTTCAACATTTATTTTTAACTTCAGATTTATTTTCTATTTTTAGTGTTAAAATATTAGATACTTTATGCTGGCATATTGAGCAGCTCAATATTGAACACTCAATTGATGCATTGCTTCAATGGATAAATGGAGATTCAAATTATAATAGCAAACATCAAGAATTATTAAACTTTCAATTTCAATTGATGTTAATTCCTTATCAATCACTTCTTTCTTCTCAAAAGCAGTAACAACAAGCGAGTGTATTTTTACAATATGACCAACAATCTAATTCAATTAATAATCTTCCGTTGGATTTATCAGATTCCCATTCATTTTTCATTGATCAATTTGAAAGACATTTGGAAAACTTTCCTTCATGGAAGATCGTTAATAATTTAGCACTTAATCATAACACTAACAAAATCACACAGGCCATTGTTGCTTGAAGATCATTTCTACAACTCAGCCTATCATCTTCTCTTTTAAACCTCTCCCACTCAATAATGGAAATCCATCCAAATTTCTATGATCCAATTGAAATTCAGTTGGAAATGGCATTTCAAGAGAAGGTAATGGTGAATAAGCTACTAACAATAAATTTACATTCTGCTTTCAGATTTAGCTTTCTTAGTTTAATTATATTTTCATTTTTACTAATGTTTGACATGTACATACATGTAGGAATTAAAATGCTTACATGGCTTCATTGGAAGTATGACTATACTTAGTCATGTTTCCTTCATTAAGTTAGAATAGAAGTAGAATTAATTTAGTTAGTTTGTTTTATGTTCTGCAGATAAAAAATAAAGCGATCAATCAACCCTTCTCATATCATATACATGTTCAAGGAAATATTTGCCTCTTATCAGAAAATTTCTAATTCTTGCTTCCCATTTTTAAATCAAAAGTTATTGTAGCAATATCTATACTCTGCCTATTTTGAATAATGTCTTGACTAAATTCAATTGAGGTTGCACTTGGCACCAATCACCTCAAAGCCACTTTTCTCTATTTCGAAATGTCCTCATATGATTTTCTTCTGAAATTTATTTGTTAAAGGTTTTGAGGATATAAAGCTTCATAATCTCATTATCCCATGAAATGTATGACTGTCTATTATAATATTAATTCCAATTTAATCATTATTAGTCAGTCTAACCTTTTTCAACCACATGAAGTTCATATTATCTTCTTCGAAATTTTTTAAAATGACTTTAAGGGTGTCCATTTTGCTGTGTGCACACATTCAAATCTGTGTTGATATTTTTCCACAATTAGTGGCTTTATCCTATTCTGATCTTTAGTTTATTATCAGATGCTGAAATGCACATCATATTTTTTTACTAAAAGCGTTATTAAATAGTCACTATAACAATACAAATTTTTCTCAATGAGCAGAGGTAATAAATTGCTATTGCAATTCAAAGGGAAGCCTATTTTCATATTTATTTTTAGTGAATTTTATGAGTACTAGATTTCCTGAACATGAATAAAAAGATTTTATTTAGGCTGATTGCACACTCCGATTTAGAATAAATAATGAGATGATTTTGAACAAAGTCAGAATTTTGATAAATAGAAGGAAGAATTGGAAGATTCACAAGGTAAAATCCACATACAATTTTCTTCCAGGTTTTCATTTGTTTTCAAAACTTGAAGTAAGTAGCAAACCCATTTCAAATCTGCAACATATTCAGGGAAATTTTATTTTGTGATTCATTAGAAAACCCAATTGAAATTTAAAATAGTATCGCAAGATCCATGTATGAAACGTTTCCGATGCAATTAAACACAAAATCGCATATCGCATTGGGATGAATTCAAAAGTTTGTTTTTCATCACAAAAGTTCCGATACGATAGGTCGGATCGCAAAAGCACATTAAACATAAGGTTAATCCTTCCATTAAAAAGTTAGATCGATAAAGTTCAAATCGCAATTGCAAATTATTAAATTCATATCACAATTAGTCAAGGGTTAACTTTGAAAGACCTCCGATGTGATAATTCCAATCACAAATCGCAAATCGGGAGGAAAACTGAATACATCCTTGTGCACTCATTTTAAAAGTTGCGATGCGATAATTCATCGCTGATTTCTCATCGCTATCGCTTTTCACTAATCACCGATTTCTCATCTCTTATCACTCTTCGCTCATCACCGATTATTATAAACATCGCATTGCTGCTATCGCAAGAATCATATTGGAATTACTGACATGACTATTTTCCAATATTCCAATATGCCGATATAATTATCTCTCGTCGCATTTTTGATGCTCATATCATAATGCTGAAAGCCACGTCATCCATCGCATTGCCGATATCACAATCACTTCATCGCATTTTTATTCATGATTATGTCACTATTCTAAATCTGCGATGCACAATATGCAATGTGCAAAGTACAAATCGCAAGATGCGGTGTGCAATGTGCAATTTGCGACATGACTGTTCTCGATCCTAAATATAACATTTCTTTAATGGTATGATCGCTCCATCTCATCGCACATATTCCTTTTGCATGATTTCATATTGGAAATTTGCTACGTCTGCAACCCCTAATGCGATAAACTTCAACGCATGCAATACAAATCATCCGATAAGGCAATGGGTTAATTTAAAGCAATCTTGGATAACCGCTATTTTACTAAAGCGATTGATGACAAATTTGCAGCATATTCGATTCATTTTGATTTCTCATATATTTCAGTTTGAAATAATTCCATAATTAAATATGAACTTCAAGACCTCTCTATTTTAAATTTCATTATCTTAAATTTGGTCTTAAATTTGAACAATTTATAAAAATCATGGAATTTGTATAAAACTTATAATATTCTGAGAACATTCATCACTGCAAATTCTCAATCTCATTTCTGATGCATTTGTTTTAATTTCAATTTTCTTGAACACAAAGAATTCTGTTTTTACATTTTACTGCTTGCTTTAGTTTAAATAGAATATATAATGATTTTGGGTTATAGGATTTTAGTTAGTTTAACTTTTTCATGTTTTTAATGTTAACTAAAAGAAGATGTCAACTAGTATTGGAGAAACTGATATCTTTCATGTAAGATCAAATGCAGTTATCCAATGGTAAGATTCATGTACCCACTTTCATTAATTTCCATTTCATTACTTTAGTTTTAGTTTTGTTTTTTTAAATTGTGTTGATATTTGAATCTGTTTTTCAGCTCTTCATAAAAGCTTTCAATCATATGCCAAATCATATTTTGGAAGCCCTATGCTCTTTTCCTGGTTTTATTTCAAGAAGTAGCGATAGTCTTTGTTGAAACAAATACATTAGGAAGTTTCTGAACCTTTAATCTGTTTCTTTAAAACATTGATTTTATTAGAAAATGATTAAGATAATGCTTTGAAACAAGAAGATTGATATTAGACAAATTTGTTTCATTATGGCTGAATTTTATCATCACTGCTATCTAAAAAGCCTAAAACATTTACAACCCTGTAAGGTATAATTTATCTGAATCTTGACATAAGAGGGAATGATTACATAATTATTTTCTTTTACTTCATGTTGTTGAGACATTGGTATAAACATTCTTGTTAGAGTTTGTGTTTCAAAATTGGGATTTTCCTTTCCACTTTTAAATTTCTTCATTTTTATTTTTGTTTGCTGATTTCTTTTCCCACTTTAGCTTAAAAATTCTTTTCCTTTGTTTTTCAGTTTTAATTTTGGTGACTCTGCCATGATTTATATGAAATACCTTCTTATTACCTAATTTTGGTCGGCATACATAGGGAAAAAATTGCTAATAGTTTACTATTAGTTTTTTCTTAAAATATCTTAATAAAGTTTGTTTTTCTTATTATAAAGGTAGACATACTTAGGGAAGAGATTACAAAACAAGAGAATTTGACGAAGTATCATAAAATCTGAGAAATTTCTTTTTCATCAAAATTGTAATTATTTTGAGATTTCAATATTTTATTAAGATATTTCAAAATTCTATTATCAGTCAAGAAAATTTATTTTTAATCAAGTAAAGACACTTTACAGCAAATCACTTTTAACTCTGAAATTGTCATTCTGGACTCTTAAGGAGTCAATGATTCTCCCTGTTCAAAAGAGTTTTATTTTTCTAGAGTGTAATCCAAAAATATATTTAAACTTAAAAGATAAGAGGTCTCATTACGAGCCTGCTTACCATGATCATAGGGGAAAAATAGGCTGACATTACCAACACTACTAAACAAACCAGGGTAATGGCTTATGATTGCAAACAATTATAAGACAAGGGGTCTCATCACGAGCCAGCTTGTTCAGTCCAATTATAACCAGTGAATGGCATTGTTAACTATCTGGCTACCAAACCAGGACAATGGATTTTAAGATTCATAATAAAAATAAAAAATAAAAATAAAAAATAAAAAATAAAAAAAATAAACATATATAAATGGATTTATCTCTAGGTCAATAATTCTTAAATAGATGAGATTCTGAATCATTGATGATTAAAAGGTAACCCTGTCGAGACTATAGATGTTTGCTGGCAGCAGTGGCTCTACCTGTGACAAATGAGTACATTTTAAAAGCTAAGCTATAAAGTGACCCCTGCTTTATCTCTACAACTAATTAAGGACTGATATAGAGTTATGGAATATTTTAATTTATGAGGAATTTTAAGAAAATTACAATAAGATAATTTTTGCTTTTATTCAGATTAATGAACTTAGTCAAGCGTTCCAAGAATAATTTTCTCGTCTTTAATTATTTTTACTTTAATTTTAGGAAAATTTCATTCATATCAGACATAGATAACTGGTTCTTTTCTCGTGTGTCGCCATTGTTGTGGTAAAACACAACCCCCCCATTTTTGACTTGTTACTTCAAATAATGGAGACCCTTTCTATACATTTTTTGGCTAAATACCTTTTAGGATTTTAATTAAGTTAATTACCTCATGATTTTATTAATTTTTCATCTTCTTAGATTTTTGTATTGATTGCTTGGTTGAAATCGATTTTTTATAAGCTTCCCGTTGATGCTTGTTTCACCTCATTTGGTTAACCGGTTTGTAAATGGCACTCCTTTGAAGTCTAATCAATTATGTTGCCCGGGTTAAAAAATGTATAAAATGTACAATATCCCATTTTTGTAATTAAATTAGTTCAACAATGCATTTAGTCTAACTATTAACTCTTAGTTAGTTATTACTAATATTTTTCATTTTTACTTATACAGCCAAATCATAAAGCATCGAGATTTTAAAAATGTACTCCAATTTTCAAATAAATTACTAATCTCGAATATCCAAAATGACAAAGTGGCTGTAGTTTAGATAGGCAAATCACCCCTTAGATAATTTCATAACTTAAAATCATTAAAAAGAAACCAAAACAAAAAATTGATATTTAACATTAAATTTTAAATTAATTAAATTACTTATATTAAAAATAATTAAATTAATTAAATTAAATTTTAATATATAAAACATAAAAAAAAAAAATTTCGCATCATCGCATCGAGAGTTTTCAAATGACACAGTTTTAAAAACCCCGATGGCCTTTGAACTCCTGATATGCCGATTACGAAGACAAAGGGCCTTTGGTTGCATCGGAAGTTTTCATTGGGTCCATTTCTTTGAAACCCCGATAACACTAGCCCTCCCGATATGCCGATTGCGATGAGTCAAAGGGTAAAAAGTTATTTGTTTTATTTTTGACTTTCAAACTCATTTGTATGAGTGTAATGGGAATGTTAAGTTAGTGTTATCATAATGTTAGTGGTACGTTATTTTTTAGGTTAGTATAGTTTTAAGTTAGTGTTAGTGGAATATTAGTTTAGTCTTAGTTTAATATAGTAAGTGGAATAATGTAGTGTTAGTTGTTAACATTAGTATAGTGTTAAGTTAGTATATGTTAGTGTTAGTGGTAGGTTAGTTTTAAGTTAGTTTTAGTTTAATATAGTGTTAGTTTAGTTTTAGTTTAATAATAAATTTAATATTTAAATATTTAAATAAATAATTTTAAATTAGATAATTAATGTGTAAAATATAATTAATTTAATTTAATTATAATTAATTATTAATTAGATTAATTTGTTTAGTTAATTTTATTAGTTAGTTAGATTAATATTAATAATTAGTTTATTTTATAATTAACAACTAAATTAAGATTAATTATTAGATAATTAGAGTCTAATTTACGATTAAAATTTTAATTAAAATTCTGATTTTTAGCCCACCAACAGAATTTCCAGATTTATATCAGATTTGACTTATCAACTTTGAAGGCTCATAAATTGAGTTTTACTTGGCCAAATGAGGTCCAGAACGGCTCATTGGAAAGAGAAAATCAAGGAGAACATTTCTAAGGAGGTTTCACTAATAGATTGGTCATTTATTGGGTCAAAAATCAGGCAGAAAATCAAGCTCCGAATTTCTAAAACAAAATCAATTTTCTGAGTTTTATTTTCTTCATTTTCATCTGCCCAAGCCTCTTCTAATTATAGATTCATGCATAAATAATATCCTTGGTTAATTAAAATCGTTATGAGCATCAATAAAAAGCTTAGACTTCCTTTTTAATTAATTAAATTGCATTTGATTGGATTTGTAATAATGGCAGAAATGACATTTTGATTTTATTATTCCATCTTGATTTATTTTGATTTCTTTTGTAGGAAAATAGTGGAAGAGATATGGAGAAAATGATTTCAATCAATGAGAATGCTCCAACAATTAAAGATTGAAATTTTGAGCAAATTAATTAGATTGGGAAGATTTTTCTCCAACAAAATTTCCTCTCAAAATACCTTTGGAAAGATTATAAATGGCAGATTGCATAATGTAATAAGGGGCTCTCCTCTGCAATTCTGGACTTCTAAAAACATTTATGTAATAGGAATTTAGAGTTGTAGGAGGGAGGAGAGAAAATTTCAAATTTGAACATTATTAAGGTTTTTTCTTTATATCTTGAATTATGTATGATGGGCAGAGTTTGCATTTTTGCAGCTCTAGTTTAGAAAGCAGAAATTCAAGTAATGTAAAGGACTATTAGAGACCAGGATCAGAGAAGCGGATTCAACTAACTAGTATTTTTGGCATTTCTGTATCAAATACCAGTTCCATTTTTATGTTAATAAAATGGTTATTTCATTTTATTCATGTTTATGCATTTCTGTTGATATGGATAATTTGTCCCAATATTGTTATGTATCTCTGCTCTTATGAATTAAACTCTGATTTCTGAGTAATTATTTATTCAGAAATATTTCTTATAAAACTGATTTATTAAATAGTAATGTGTTGCAAATTTCTTCCACATATTATTGTTTAATTATTGGCTTGACTGATTTGATAATCAATATCATATTTGTGAATTTCTTCTGAAGTGTTGTTGATTTATTATTTCAGTTAAATGGTCTCAATAGGATGTGTTTTGTTATTCACAAATGTCAGCTAATTGAATTTCTTCGTTAGCTTGACATTAATTAAATTCCAGACATATTTAAATTCTCATCATTTAATTATCTTGCTCTTAGTTGGGTTAGAGCTATATCTACTTAATTAAGATAGGATTTATATTAGTTTCTTTTGCTTGCATTACAGAATAAGTTTGCATTTAGATTAAGTTCTACATTTTTTTAAGTCCTCTTCTCGAAGAGGAAAAATCTTAGTTGTGGTTTGGCTGAACCCAAATCAGCTTAAGGGTCATTCTCTTGCCCGATCAGCAAGAAGAAGTGATCTGATATCTCCGTCTATTGGTAGTTAAAGATACATCATAAACCAATAGTGACAGGGAAAAGGTATCTGGACCTAGTTAAACAAGTCGGAGCCACTATCATAAACGGAAAATGAGCTGTATTAAGGTCCGGACCGGGTGGTTATCCCACAATGTTGTTGCAACGATTTTCGAGGCTTCAACAGATTCTTAAACAATTGAGTCTAGGTGTAAAAACAAAAAAAAACATACCTATAGTAAAATATAATGTTTGGATAGATGAAGAGTGAAAATGATAGGTTTTTATGAGAAAAAATTAGGTAGTTCATGAACAAAAAAAAATGTCATAGGAGGAACCCAACATCTCTCCCCAACCTATCCGGTTTCATATCCCAATGCAACCTCATTCTGATTCAGATATGTTAGCATGAAGATCACTCTCGTTGTAAGTTATATGACCATATTCTCCAGTATTATAATATCCTAAGGTCTTTTCCATGACCGTCCAAGTTGATTGCTCTTCCTCCTCGTCCCAATGAGTGGGATACCTGTAAAACCTTGTTGGGCTTCAAAGTAGGGGGAAGTGAAATCACAATCCTGCCTACCTACTTCCATGTTTGAGAACCAAGTATGTATAAAAGGAGGCATAATTCAATGCCATGCAAAAATAGGGATAACCCATTGGTTGATTTTCTCGAAGAAATGTAGGTAAACCTTCCCAGACATCCTACGTTACCATGAGTGCCTCCACTGAATAGGTTCGAGCCATTTCATGGTATTCAGTAACCATGTATCTCTGATTAATTCTGATGGTAGTAGAAAATACAACATCTTCCCTAAATCTTTCCAAATCGTTGATTACCAAACTAGGCAGGGGATACTCTCACTCACCATAAGTATCGTTGATTACCAAACTAGGCAGGGGATACTCTCACTCACCATAAGTAGGGCCTATGTCTCAGTAATACCATAAAATTTTGAAACCATCTTTCATTTGATGAGGTTGGCTATGTAATAAATAAATGCACGAAGTTGAACATCCCCAACGAAAGGGTTAGGGTTCCACCTGGAATTATCTAGAAAAATGAAACTAAACAAGTAAAGTTCGCATACCAAGTTTTGATTTGAAGCTTTTGAACTGTGATACACCTATATAAAGGTTTTTGGTGTAAGGTTTACCATCATGTATCTTCCTTAACCAAAAATAATACCAGAGATCAAGTTATTAAACGAGATAAACCCTAGAGGGAACATGATAGGCATACATCTCTGCGCTAATTTGGCATGTGGCTTCCTTCAAATTTTTTTCTTCATGATAAATCCTTTTCCACTTCTCCTCTTGGCTAAGATAAATGGAAAACCAACGTTGTTTCATTTTCTCAATTACTTGGTGATGACTCTCCTTGTTAATTCTTCCTAAATCAAACAAATCATCCTTGCACTACCATTGCAACATGTTTGGTTTTAATTGAAGGAACGTATATGTATTTGTCAATTTATCATCTAGAATGACATTGATGTCATACTATTCTTCTTTAGTGTATCATTTCGCTATGGTTTCAACTCTATTTTCAGACTTCTCTTCTTGTTTTATGGCCCTTAATAAACCCCCTAGGTTACTTAACTTAGGCCCTTTCTTTTTCAGTTTGGTCCAGAATCTTTTGTTTTCTACTATCAACTTATTATTTGTTTAAGCAACATTTGGTAACTTGGACTACAAAATAAAAAAAGGCTTAGGATCAATTACCTTACCTCTCTTTTGCTTAGATTTCTTGTACTTGTCACTAATTTCTCCTACTTCAAAAATTTATGGTGCCTCTTCCATGATATTTCCCTATATGATTCTATCTTCTGCATTAGTATATTCTACAATAATTTCTTCCATGAAAATTTCATCCACAATATTTGTCTCCATCATGTTTTCTTCTAAATAAATTTCTTGAAAATTTTCACTGTTAGTACCTTTGGGTTCCTTAACAGTTACTTTTTATTGGGCCCTTAAGGATGAGAGGGATCATCATCCAACCCTGAGACCCTATTCCCTGAAATTGGATCCTTCCTCTTCTACGTTCACGATGAGATCCAAGTAGGATATTGTCATTCAGTAGCCATTGGAACTGCTGACTTTAATGATACCTTCTTAATTGAGACCCTATCCCAGGGTTTATGTTTAACACCTTGAAAAAAATTATCCATGGAATTTCTAAGTAGTGGAGGTCTGCAACTATAAGCATCTTAATCAAACCCTGATGATGCAACCTAAGTTAAGGGTCCCTATTCCTCTAGACTAAAGCAACCATTTTTGTTAGGCTTTTAAGAAAATAATGAGGCATATTGAGTGACTTATCTCTGGAAAAATGAATGAGAATTGGAAATGATATTGATAAATGAGGTTGAATCTCCCTTCACTAGTGACAAATTTTATAACTATATATATCATGTCCTACCAAAGCGAGAGCAAAGACTCCCGATTTATTCCTTTCCTCAAATCGGTTAATGGAGATGGCTCTTACAAGAATGGTACCCAACATGCTCCATCAATTTTAAAGCTTTTAGACTAGGATTTTTCATCTTGGGAGAGTCAAGTGACCTATGCAACCATCTACTCATTGATTTCAATGGTAAGATGCATCACCATCGTTGTCGTTCCGTCGAAGGTATTTGAAAAGTCAAGAGGAATGGCCATATCTTAGCCCTGAAATCGTCCTAAGAATTTGTCCCAACATTCATTTTTGAAAACATTCCACAGTTCCATATTAATTTCAATATGATGGATGTTATCAAGTTCTTCCCTATTCACGAAGTCTCCCACTATTTCTTTTTCCGTCGAAACCTTTGCAGCTACTTGTGTTTATTCCCATGAAATTGTAATTTATGAATGATTTATGCACTGAACCAAATCCCTATGAATTTCTCGAGCTACGGAACCATGACCTCACATACTACGAAATAATTTGGGATAATAATTCATTTTGTGGAAATTTCACCACTCTGACCAATAACGAATGACATGACCGAGTAGGATGATAATGGGTCACTTCGACAACTAATATTGTTCAAATCATTCCTCGTAATGATAACTTAGGTTAATTTTTGTGGGGGTGTGTATATGCATGTCGATAACAACACACATATATATAACGAGGAATGGGTATAGATAGGAGACATGTTTTGAATATTGAGGGTAGTAAATAATTCTTTATATTTAAGGTGTTTCAAGGTATATAATATGAGGGATAGATGGTTTAGACAGAAAAAGGGTGTTATATGTATAGGGCAGTCAAGAAGCATTTTTAGGTTTTATATGATTCCATGGATGGATAAGGATTAGTCATAAGAATATGACACCTTTAAATTTTATAATAAGGGAATAAAATTAGAATAAATAGGTTCTCAAAATTTAGGTAAACATAAGTAGGTAATCATAAGAAATATTTTAATAACTTTAGGTATACATGTCATGTTAACTATTAACCTTAGACTTTATGCTCAAAAGCAAAAACCAAAATATCGAGAAAGAGAACACCTGGTGGTCAACAAAATTACAATAATATTATAGGTACAAAAAACTCCCATATCCATGCTGCTGAATAAAATCCCACAATTTGTCCTAAAAAGAAAGATAATCTTTATATTGTCAGGTGTTTTAAAAAGTGGGTGTCAATAGCCAAATAATATTCTTTTATTTGTTTATTATTATTATTATTTTCTTTCCTCTCTTTTTTTTTTCCCTTTTTTTTTAAGTCTCTGCTAGCCAGTTTCCTGGTTTTCTAGTGAGAGCTAGTCTTATTGAACATCAAGGGAGGTTGTCACAATAAGAAGAATCTCTTTTTCCTAGTGACCTTGCCAAAGCTGCTTTTCTAGTGTGACTAGGTGTTGGAGGTGCCTGAGACCAAGTTTTCACCACGAGGGCTCTCTCTCTCTTTCTATCTCTTTAAGTTGAGGACTGGAAGCTACGAAGTGATAGAAGAGGGTGGACTAGCCAACCTTTCTACTACTTCTAGATTAATTTTGTTCTTCAATTATTCAAAAAATTATTCCTTGGATTTAGGCTTCTGGTACAGTCTTAGTCGATGCCAATTGGCCATAAATGGAATTCATGCATCATTTATGATTTGTAATATCATTTATCCATTGTTGAACATGGAATCGATCTCATAAATACCTAACCAGTGAGTGTGAAATTTTCCTTTAAAATCCTTATTCCTTGAATCAAATTGAAGAGCCCAAATGCCTTCTTTAAACTATTTCTTTTTTATGAACTTGTCATGCCATTTCACTTGTTGTTGTTGGATATAGTAATATACTATATGGATTCTTGGCGCATTTCATAAAGATTTTTCAATTGGTCCAACCAATGTTTTTGAGCCTCTGAGATGTCCATTCCAGCTTGCAAGGAAATCCTTGATGTTTTTACTTCAAATTCAATAGGAAGGACATCTTTCTTTCCATGCAATAACTCATAAGGTGTAAATTGGGTGGAATTTTCACAAGTAACCTAGGCCAACAAGACCTCTGGAAGCTTCTTGGCCAAGTATTTATGATGGTGTTGAATTGTATTTGTCATAATATCTTCCAAAAATTTGTTAGTAACTTCCACCTGTCCATTTTCTTGAGGATGGTATGGAGTGGACATCTGATGCTTTATCTTGAATTTCTCGGTAATGGAATAAACCATTTTGGAGGTGAATTGTGTACCTTGATCAGTAACAATCTCCCGAGGTACATTGAATCGAACAAAATTTTCTTCATACAAAAAGTGAGCCACTTCTTGTTTTGTAACTTTTGGTAGGGCCTTGGCCTCAACCCACTTGGTCACATAATCAATGCATACTAAGATGTATGTTTTCTGTCATGAAGGTGGCTTGATAGGCCCCACAAAGTTGAGAGCCCATTTTTTGAAAGTTTCAATCATGATTTAGGGTTGTAGTGGAATCTTGTCAATTTGTGTTGGTATCCTTGTTCTTTGAAATTTTTCACAACTTCGTACATACTTTTTAGCGTCTAGAAAAATTGTGGGCCAATAATCCCCTTGTTGTATAACTTTATTTCTAGTCCTTTTGTCTGCAAAATGATCCCCAAAATGTTCATCATGACATGCCTTCAAGATGTCATAAATTTAATCTTCTTGAACACATCACCATATCACATGATCAGGTTTGGTTCTGAATAGGTACCCTTGTATCCAAGAGTACATGGCATTGTTTCTGATGACTTTTTCTCACTCTCTAGGTGACAAATGTTATGGAAATTTTATTGCACCCAAATAATTAGAAATATCTATGAACCAAGGTATATTAGTAGATAAAGCACATAGATGTTCATCCAAAAAATCATCTTATACAGGAATAGATTCATTAGCATGATGAAGTCAAGATAAGAAATCAGTGACATCGTTCTTCTTTCTAGGTTTATCAATGATAATAATAATAAAATCAATTTATTGTAAAAGGATAGGCCATCTAGTAACTCTCCCATGTGTAATTGGTTTTTTCATAAGATAACAGATGGAAGTGTGATCAATGTATAAAAAAACATGGTATCATGTATTATAATGAAGAAATTTGTTTATAGCATGGACCACAACAAGAATTATTTTTCAATTACGGTATAATTCAACTCAGATGGAGTTAGGATTTTATTTATATAATAGATATTGTTGAGTCTTAAAGTTGTCTTCCATGTTCATCCATATTTCCGTCATTTCATAACCATTAGCCCTCATTTCATGACTATATAGCCTAAAACCCTACATTAATTAATCATCTTCATGATCATATGGGTTAGAATAATCATTTTCCAAAGTTATTTATTTTATGTATTTTTAAGTGAATTTATGATTAAAAACTAGGAAATTAACATGGTTTCATAGATCTATATATGTGTTATGAGTTTTGTGACATGTGTAGGCTTATTTTGAGGTTCTAGAAGGATCTTACTTGGCCTCCCAAGCACAAATTCGAATTTCAACTCAAGAGGTGGACCATATTCCAAGGAGAAATATCATGGAGATCTTGATGTGTCATGGGATTTGTATCTAGTATTTATGGATAAGTTGAGACAAGTATGGATCTAGTAGATATTTAAGGGATTTGCATTTATTAAGAAGATATCCCTAATTCATGTATAAATAGGAGGAGCATCCTTCAAAGAAAGCTAACAAGATGTCAATTATTCATTAGCATCAGATTTATGATTGTTCATTCATCATGAGTAATATTATTTTCTCCAAATCGTGAGTTATGAGCATTGTTTGATTCTTAAGATGTGAAAACTGTTCATGTGTGCTCATTGAGGAATGGACGGATCCCCATCAACCACAATTTGCATGAAGCTATAACATAGTTTGATTTCTGTTATTTCCTTTCATGCAAGTGCGCTTTACTTTCTGCAAGTGTGATTTAATTTCCACAAGTGTGATTTCATTTCCTAGATTCAATTTGATTGTCATTAAACTGCTTGCTTATTAGCTATATTGGTTTTCTTGCTTGAAAATTAAATCACTATTTGTTATTTACTACTTTCTAGGTTAGTTTAATGCTTTCTAGATTATCATAGTTTGCTTATTATATTTGTTCAAAGATTAGTTTATGAGTTTTTAGAAAGGCCATATCATTCATTCATTCCACCCTTAGAATCTAAATCAATTTTATTGCATGTGATTTCTTTTGCAGTTTTCTTTAGTTACACTTGTAATATGCATTTCCTTTCTTTCTTTCCATCCTAAAAAAACTTTCTATAACAATTTTATTCGAGGTCCCATATATTTTGGTTTGCTTCTAATTTTACAAACCCCCTGGTTGACATATTTAAATGACAAGGGATTTAACATACCATTAAATCGCTCTACCGATATCATAAGGATTTTGTTCTTCCTTCTGACCTAGTACGACCCCAATGGTTGTCTTTGAGGCATCAATGTGTATATTAGAAGGTAACAACCAATTATGGCCTCGAAGAATAGGGGCAGAAGATATTTTTGTTTTAGGGTATTAAATCTTGATTGATATTGATCATCCCATTGAAATTCAATAGTTTTTGTCAATAGACGAAACAATGGGGAAGCCACCTTTGTGAATTTTCTATAAATATTTTGTAATATCCCGTATATCCTAAGAAATTGCAGACATCCTTTTGGGAAGTTGGAGTGGATAGTTTAATAATTACTTCAATTTTAGCAAGATATACTTGAATCCCTTCAAATAAAATATGATGTCCTAACACAATTCCTTTGTAAAGATAATTTTACATTTTTCATTACTAAGGGAAAGGTTAGTTTCTTGGGATTAGATCAAAACCTTCTCAAGGTTCTTTAAATATTCATCAAACATTTCCCCATACACTATAAAATCATCCATATATACTTCATTGCAATCATTTGTTAAATCAAAAAAGATTCCAAGAAAAACTTGGTGAAATGTTGTTGGTGCGTTATATAGACCACATGGGAGTACTCGATGAGAAAAAGACCCCTATGAAGAGGTAAAGGTTCATTTTTTCTTGATCTTCATGGGAAACTTGCATTTGGTTATAGCCACTAAACCCATCAAGAAAAGAGAAGAATCTATTTCTTGCCAAGGTATCGAGGGCTTATTGATAAAGGGGAGGGGTAAATTGCATTTCAAGGTAAATTTATTTAATTTCGATAATCGAAACATATTCTCATATTTCCCATTTTTCTTTGGAACAATTATCCGGGGAGAAACCCATTTATTTTCATAAATAGGGTAAATAAAACCTGCACTTAATAGTTTTTGTAGTTCTTCTTTAACTATGTCTTTGAGTGTTGGGTTCATCCTCCATTGTGGTTGTCTAACAAGTTGAGAATCCTCCTTTATATAAATATGGTGCATACATAAATTAGGAAAAATTCCCTTTATGTCAGTATAATCCCATGAATAATATTTACTATTATTTCTAATCATTTTCACTGATAACTCCTGCTGAGATGGTTCCAATCCAACATTAATATTTAAGACCTTTCCAGGTTAAATTTCAATAGTTTTAGTTTGATATTATAAGGCATCATATGAAACTAATGGTTTCATTTGTTGAGTTAGCTCGATAGGTGAACATTTATCCTAGATTTTATTTCTTAGAATCATGTTAATTGAATTTTTTGTTGTTGATGCGTGGATGTGTTAGAAAAATCAGATCATCTTCATCATGTTATTTGAAAATTTGGTGTTGATCAATAGATAGAAGAGGTTTAGTAGCCTCTTCTTCACTATATTCGAACCATAAAGGAATTTTTGTGTCCAGTAATGTTTTTCTAAAGGGCAAAGGGAAAGTACCTTAGTAGAATTTCCATGGGAGATAGTCATGTCCCCAGACCTAAAGTTGATATAAGCATTCGTTGTGGCTAACCAAGGCCTCCAAGAATCAATGAGTAGCCTCCAAGGTTTGCCTTAGGTTGGAGGATCATGAACTCAATTGTATATTCCCATGAATCTAATGAAACAATAATATCTTCCAAAACCCATTATAGTTTCATAGTTGACCTATCAACCATTTGGAGAATAGTTCGGGTAGGCCAAAGACCAGGTAACCCTAGTTTGTCTACGGTTTCCTTGGTAATCACATTAATCGTGCCCATAATTTTATTAGTGTATTAGATATATGGGTGTTATTTATATATACAATGAAAATAAGAGTTCTTGGATCACCATATTGTGTTATAAAGACCTGGCCCAACATCAAGTCAACCAATTTCCAAACTACTTACATTGTTGTTGGATCTCTTTTATTTCTTCTTGGATTCCTTAAAAAAATTTCTTGAACAAATTTTGCATAGATAGGAAAATCCTTGATAGCTTGGAACAATGGATTTTTTACACGAACATTCCTCAATTCCCCTAAAATGTCAAATTTAAGTTGAATAGGGTTTTTTTTAAGACACGACCTCTCTGGACAAGGAATGGATTTGGACTCATTTTCAATGATTTGTTCATGATCAAAAGAAGAAAATACCGACTTAGGTAGGTTATCCTATTCATATTGTTCTTAAATGATGGGAGCGGTTTGATTTTGGATAATTTTTTTAGAGCATAAATTAATATCTTTACAATCCATAGCTGAAAGGAGATATGTAGGAAAATGTGACAATTATGTATTATAGGTGGGTTGAGAAGTTTTATTATTATTTGGATTTGGAATAGGTTGGGCTGGAAACTGAGGTCTCTGTTGAGTTTGATTTGGTTGATTGGAAGGAAATTGAACTTGGTGTGGTTGAGGAGGCATCATTTTCGCAAAGGATGAGGGTCCTCTCCATCTTAGGGTCCACCCTTACCCTTGCACCCGAGGGGGCCATTATGGCCATGCATTAGGAGGGTACCATCCAAAAATTAAAATGAAATGTTGGGAAGTATCAAGAGGTATAAATGTTCGAGGAAACCAAGGTTTCTTTTGGGCCACAAAACAATTTTTCTTAGTCTCCCCATTTGCCTCTTTACACCTTGTTTTAAGTCCAGGAAAAGAAGGGCATTCCCGAGTGGAATGATTTTGTTAACAATTTCCACACACCTCTAGCACATTATTTAAGGGACATGTTGTAACATTTTTTTACCCCTAGGATTTTCTTAGAAGAAAATCATTTTTCAATTTTATTTATTTATTATTATTTTTTAATGTACTTTGTAAATATATTGCATAACTTTATAAATTTTGTATATAAAAAACTTTTATTTTTAGAAATCACCCATCTAATACCGTATAAATGTCGTATATAACAAAATTATCCTACTAATCTGAAATCACCCATCTGTTTATACTTGAATCCAAAGTATTGAGTTCCCTTTAATTAATTTAGAACTCTTTTTGCGACAAACCGATGGCCCTCACAAGGATTTTTCATAAACTTGGAGGGGATGCCAACATAAAATGAAATGTTTGGTATGGAATTAGTCAGGTATTTGAGACTTCCTATGAGTTTTCTATACTTTGTTTCATCCTCAAATTATTTTCCTTCAGCGGATGTGAGCTTTAAATTATGTTCCATTGGAGTAATCAAATTATTTCACTCAACCATGCCAAACATGTTCAACATATCTCCAATATACTTCTTCTAAAAGAGGAATATAAACTTCGGATGTTGGATTACTTCAATACCAAGATAATATTGAACATAGCCCAAATATATCATTTCAAAAACTTTCCTTAGTTGTTTCTTTATGGATTCAATTTAATTCTCATTGTTCCCTGTCATCATAAGATCATCTACGTACACCACAAGATACAAAACTTATTTTCCAAATTTCTTGACAAACAAAGTTGTATCATCAAGGTCATAATGTTTGAAATTGAGTTTCAAAATATGCTCAACCAATTTCTCGTACTAGGATCGCAGTGATTATTTGAGGCCATACAAAGATTTGAAAAAATTGCATGCCTTTTTTTCCTTACCCTTAAAAACAAATCCTTATGGTTGGGACATAAAAACATTCTCTTTCAGATCTTCATTCAAGAAAGAAATTTTTACATCCATTTGATGGAATTTCCAACTATCCCAAACTGTTAAGGAAAAGAGTGTTTGGATGGTAGGCAATTTTAATGTGGGGTAAAAAGTATCCTCATAATTGACCTCTTCCTTCTGTGCAAAACCTTTTTCCACGAGCCTAGCTTTATAATTGTCAAGTGTGACATCTGCTTTATAGTTTTTCTTGAAGACCCACTTTTAGCCTATTGGTTTGGTTCCCAATGGAGGATAAACCAACTTCCAGGTATGATTCTTTATCAAAGCATAATATTATTTTTGTATTGCTTCTTTCCATTCATCATGAGAAGCGACTTCTTTGAACGAATTTGGTTTGAAAAATGTAGACAAATTTAGTTCACAATCATAAGAAACATCCATATCAATAGGTGAATTAGGATTGTCTACATCACCTCCATTCTGTATGGTTGAGCTTCTTGTTCTGATATTTCCAACTTCATCAGGATGAACACTTTCAAGTGTCTTTGTGAGCCATTTTGGAGGACCTTTCTGATATTTCCCAAGTTTCTCAGTTGACTGAGATGGGGATGAATCAAGGTTTAGTCTCCCAATTCTCTTAATTACATCACTCAGAGTGTCATATTGATCAGTGGACGAAGCTTCATGCAAGGGAGAGAGTGCTTCAGAAGGAGATTCCATAGATTGATCCAGTATAGGGATCCCCCCTTCAAGATGTGGAATCTCATTATCAAACTCTTGAAAATATTTTGCAAGTATGAATCTATCCAAGAAATTGAGATGTCGCTCAACAATATTGTCAGTCTTGGAAGATTCAAGAAAGACCACATATCTATATATTATAAAATTCTTATTAAATTAATCATAGAGACGATATACTTTGGAGGTATCTAAGTATTCCAAGAAGGTCCATTTTTTACTCCTTGCACCAAGTTTGTTTCTTTGTTCCTTAGGTATCAAGGCATAATAGGTGGAACCAAAAACCTTGAGATGCCTTACCGAAGGAATGTAGCCATACCACATTTCATAGGGAGTCTTGATTTTAATAGCATGAGATGGACAACTATTCTTTATATACACATAAAATATAGAACTACATCAACCCAAAACATCAACTTAACAATTTTTAAAAACATCATTGTACACACCATATTTAAGATTGCCTTGTTCATTTTTCAGCTACTTCATTCTCCTGGGAATATAAGGAATGGTTGTTTGATGTTTGATCCCATGCTGGAAAAGATAGTTTTCAAGTTCATTTGAAGTATATTGTTTTCCATTATCAGTAAGAATAGAGCCAATATGAGATTGTGCGTTATTTTCAATATGTGCACGAAAGTTCTTGAATGTTTCAAAAGCTTCAAATTTGTCCTTCAATAAATAAACCCAAAAAATTTGTCATCAATAAATTCCATCATAGATTTCATATAATTTTAAGAAGGAACATGCGTTAGGCCACAAAAATAAGAATGAATGAGTTCAATTTTTCTATGTGCTCTGGAATGAGAATCATGAAATGATCATTTACTATTCTTTCCTAAGATACAAGCATCACGTTGCTTTACTAGGAATTGTAGGCAAGCCAACAACACCATTTTTATTCAACAAACGAAGGTTGTCATAGCTCATATGTAAAAATATAGCATCGTATAAAATACTTGATGGAAGTGTACATTCATCATAGTGAGAACTGTATGAAAAGTTATGTGCATGAGTAGAGGTTCCTTGCAACTTCAAAAGTCTTTCTTCTTCTATCCTAGTCATGAAAAGTGAGTGATATGATGATTTCCTGACATTAAAATTTCCATCAAATATGTGAACGAAGTGTCCTTGTAGCAGATGTGTACCAAAGACAACAAGTTTCATCTCAACTCCGGGACATAGAGTACATCATGTAAAATAAATTTTGGAAGACGAGGTGGTTTGAGCCTGATGGTGCTAAGCCCTGATGGTTTGAGTTTTGACTTGTCTACAAAGTAGACTGATCCATTAACATTGTCAGTGAACTCTTCAAATAAATCTCTTTGGAAATCCATGTGGCAAGTTTATCTTGAATCAAGAAACCAAGCATATTTCCATGGAGCATTAAATAAGTCTTCAATTACTCCAATGTTGCAATGTGCCGCAACATAATGAGCAGACTTAGGTGCTTTCCCTTTTCATTTACCAGGTGATTTACCTTTTCCTTATGTTATTTATTGCTCGATTTTGTCACAAGGAAACTTACATGTGGAAGAATTATGTCCATTTATGATACACCATATGCAATAAAGGTCAAACCTTTCTCCTTGGAAATTTATTCCCCCCTACCTCTAAAATTATTCCTTCCTCTTCCTCTTCAGCCACCTATTCCTCTAGAATAATATTATGCATCATTATTATCTTTCTATGTAAGGAACATAGCTTCTTTAGGAGACTGAAGAGTTGTCTTCTTCCAAAAATCATTCTCTCTTTCCACAAACTTCTTCCTAATGGAGTCGAAGGAAATATCCTTAATTTTTCCACTTGCTTGCAATGACACAAGATAATGTGAATAAGTGGGATATAGTGCCTTCACATAGGCTATGAGAGGAATATCTATTTCACAACCAGTGGCTTTTATGCCATGCATAATGAATCTTATTTCTGATGTTAATACAAGAGGGCCATCACTTTTGAACTGAATATTGAACAACTTGATAATTAATTAAACAACTTGATATTTAATTGAACAACTTCAAGCTCAGAGTATGAGTCAAATAAATACTTCAACTTATTTAAATCTTCAAAATAATTTGAAAATGGAGAAATATAAAGACTCACCTCTTCATTTACTGATGCCAAAATCAAGGCATATGCCTTGTTGTTCTTGTTTCCCAAAAGGAAAGCTCCTTATCTGAAGTAGGATTTTCAGGTGCATTGTCTCCTTCTCCTTCACAAATTAGTTTCCACAATTAATTGAAAATAAAAGTGTGTTTTATCTTCCTGGACCACTCATGATAGCTATTTTCCAGAGAGAACTACTCCCACAATGGAGCTTATTGAATGCATCATCAAAAAAAGACTATGTGCTTTTGATTTCCAAAATAATTGCAACCATGTTATTTTCCTTCTGAAAAAATTGATTTAAAAATCTCACTACCAAATTCACTCTTCATGCTCATTGCACCATAGTATCACTGCAATCGAACACATGGCCCTAATACCACAAACTCAATGTATATACATGTATTCAATAAAAAATATTCAATGGAACCCTTCTCAAAATATATTCACACAAGTGACGACCTTCATGGAATTATATACAATTCAACACATCAAACACATTAGAGTATTCAACGCACCAAGTGCACAGGGAAAAAGGATGGAAGGGGTTAGTACATATGATAGACTACAAAAAAATGGCAGAAGGGAGTTACAAGGGCAGAAAGTGATGCCAAAAATTAAGGAGTTGCCTCTAGTACTGGGTTAGGCTAGGAGGGTAACTACATGAATCAATTGTGTTTTTCCATAAAGAGAAAACATGGATATATACAAGGAGACAAAGATTATTGGATTTCATCTCCCAATGTCTCTTCATCTTCCAATTTCATTTATGTTTCTATTTACAACATTTCCATGTATTTTTCCTAATAAAAAAGATTTGATGTTATACCATCTAATACCCCCTATGCAATACCATTTGTGGTTTCAACATCAGAATAGAGTCAATCACTATTGGTCGCAAGAAGAGAAAGCACTGAATCAATATTTTGACAGTGTAGAGGTTTTCTGAATATCTTCACTAAGTTTAAGCAGATACCTTCACTAATAGGATACATGGATACAAAGGTCTTTCATTAGCAACCCTAGTGTTTAGTGTGCTCCTACCTATTGTATGTTTGGGTTTGATATGGCTGTGGACAGGACCATTGGAGCTATTGAATTCTCATGAAACCTGCTTGAAACCATGCATGGATTTTTTGACAGATCAATATTCTCACCAATTTGAGTGTCAATGGTTGTAATTAAAGAAAGGTCAGTAGTTTCAATAAATATATGATTATGGAGCCTTCCCCATTCCGACTGTAAGAGTTGGAAAAATTAATGGTTTTAGTGAGAAATATATGGGGATAATCTCCTCAAGTTAACTTGTTGTAAACTAAGACCTTGCAGGGATACATCGACTCAAGGAAAGATCAATAGAGCATTGTGAAAAAGAATTTGACAAGCAATTTGCAGCTAAATTTTTACAATGAAAGATTATGTTTTGAAAAGTAAAATATCCTTCAGTATATATTGGTTAAGGATCAAAGGATTTCTAGGGAATGATCATGATTTTTGTTTTGAGAATATTCTTGTCCATCTTGAAATTATTAATTGTGGCATCCCCACCCGAAGTTGTCATGCACGTGACATCGTAAATATATTGTAAATGTTTTACGATGAATTAAAATAAAAAAATGAGGACACAAGGGACACATATTAGAGATATGGGAAGAGCGTTTCTTGCTTGGGATATCATGGTTTCTTCTACAAGGGGGAAACCTGAACCAAAAGACAACCATTATAGACTCGTTGGAGAAGGAATTGAAGAAAGGGAGCTCTTGAAATTAAATGAGCAAAAAAAAGGAGGTATGCAGGCCCATGCTGCTCGAGAAGCAACCACAGGAAAGAAAGGACAGAAATTTATGAAGGGACGACTTGCGACAGACTAGGAAGGATGCAACGACAATGGTGGTCGAGGAAGAGACCAAGAAAAAATTTAGCACGAAAGAGAGAAGGGGGAATTCAAAGGAACCAGACATGAGAGATTGGGATTAAGTGAACTAGATGAGAACGAGAGACAGGGGGGAGCGGAGGAAAAGATGAGAATTCAACACAAACACTCTGCAAAAATATTTGAAGATAAGAGAAGATAAGGGGATTGAATATTGATCCCTAGAGGTTGTGGGTTGATCTGCTAGTCACTGGATCCCTGCAACAACTTGGGGTCCTTGGAGAATATCGGTTGAGATAGAATCCCTGGAGCCCTGTAATAGCTTGGGTCCCTTGAGGCTATTGATTGAGACAGAGGTATCTGGAGCCCTTTAACAACTTGGATCCCTAGAGGCTATGGGTTGGGATAGAATCTTTGGAGCCCTATAACAACTTGGGCCCCCTAGAGGATTTGGGTTGAGATATAAAAATCTGGAGCCCTGTAACAACTTGGGTAGAGGCCATACTGAAGAAGAAGCTGAGGAAAACTAGGATGAAGACTAATGGTTAACGCTAAGATGGAACAATGGATTTTGAACTGCCTAAAATGGGATGAATCAATGTGTGAAAACCTAGGGGTGAGGTTTGGCACCTCTGGACTCCCAATGTCAACCAAGTAAGAAGATTTCAATTGGCAGGATTGAGGAAGGAATCCCTTTGGAGTCATGGAATCACTGGCATATTAGTGTGTTATTTCCTGAAGCAAGCATCCCCCCTAGACTCTAGAATCTGGCTCGGGGGTGGCAAATGCAAGTAAGCGTGGCTGCAGCTGGCTACGGTTTGGTGGAGAGTCCTTGTTTTACATTCAATTTCCCTACATATTCAAATATAAGTAACTAGGTATATTTTTCAACTTATGGTGAACGATGTTATTGTGTTGTGGATAATGGTTTTAACTTAGGGATTGCATTGTGTTGATGGACTTGAATATGCGTTACATTTCCTGTGGGATATGTTAAAGTATTTTACATCTATGTATGTGTATGTGCTAAATATACGCATGAATGTACGAGAAAGATGGAAATGAAATGTGTCCAATAACTGCTAACATTAGGCATGGGATACTTGGGCACACCAAAAACACAATAAACTACATGCTAACTAAAAACAAGTCATAAGGAAGTACCAAGTCTAAGATTATGCATATGCTTAGTTGTGCAGGAAAACAACGTACTAGTAACTGATTACGACTAAGGAAAAACTTGTTGTAAGTCACGACCGAGCTGTAACACCCTCTTCCCACATCTACCCAAGTAATTGACCAACCGGGGTAAACATGCGACGGGAGGCTATTATAATGAGATTCAACCTCCTAGGTGGCCTTAAGGAAGTGGAACTGACTGAAGCACAACATACAAACCTTGTACAACAACAAAAAGACCCCCAGGAGGTAACCCAACCATCCAGGCCTCTTACTCCTGGGTAACACTGGCATTTTGACCTCTTTGAGCCATAGTTGCAGGCATAACATTGCATGCCAACGTCCAGGAGGCTATAGCCATAGGCATAACACTGCATGCCAGCAGCTAGGGACCAAAATACTCAGTTTTGTGTCGACGGCCCTGAGATTTGAGCCACCTTTTTATGCCCAGAACACAATTCTCTTCTAAGAACTTCATGAAAAGTTCAGAGATTATAAATAACAACAAGAAAATGATACAAAAGAAATCACATCAATAATAACTCATCTAAACCCGTCCTATCCATGACAAACATGTCACAAACATGAAAGTTGAAGTTATAAAGAACATAACAAAGCACAGGGCTCTCATAATTATCTGAGAATCACTAATAAGCTGTGCTCACCTACATAATTAGCTTCCATACAATCTATTTGACCATAGATACATTGTGCATTCATTTACAATTAAAAACGTGGATAAATCCATACATCATCACTGATAAAATACATGCTTATAACCAACATAATAACAATATAAATACCATGCATAAAATAATAATAGAATCCACATAATAACCAATTAAATTATACATCAAATACCAAAGGACTTAGCTTCCCATTAATGAGTTTAAAAACGAACCAGAGATGGGACTTCTACGTTCCACCTGACCATAGATTGGCTGAGCCAAATCTCTCTTCAGCCAATCACCCCCGTGCCATATTCCAAGCATGGATGTCAGACTCAAACTGAAAGAATCCACCAATGCATCCTAATGCTAAACCACCTCTCCCTAATCAAATATAAATCATGCTTTACCATGATCCACACCTGATCACTAGGCCAACACAAGCATGGATATCACCGGATTGTCTCTGCCTAAACCGTGAGGAATTTTCCTATCTCCTAGTCTCTTAGGGTTTACCGCAACCCACAATCTGAATCAGGGGTTAGTAGGCCCTAAATCGATACATACTCTCCAGGATTTACCATACATCCCAAACTCAGTATTCCTAGGCCTGAATGGAGAGAAAACCACCTCTCAGGACTTACCGCAATCCAAACCTGGATTAATAGTGCCTAAAACAAGGCAGCACATGAAATGGTTCCATAATCATTCGAAGATCCACCTCACTCAGCTTTGAATCCATTCGATAATCTAGCTAAACCATTAAAACATGAGAATTACACCACACCATGGCTATCCGGAAATGGCAAGGCTAGGCTGAAAACACTATCACACCTGGAAAAAACCCATGCTAAGACAAAAAATAACCACAGGAAATACCATGCATGATAGATCTAGCAAGGAAAGCACACATGCAAATCAATACCAACAAATAATCCTATTGTAGCTTCTTGATTCCTGCTCCTCCTTGCTTGCTTCCTCCTTCTTCCTGATTTCTTTCCCTTCTTGCTCCAATGCCAAAGTTCTCCAAGAAACTCTAAGTGTCCAAGTGTGAAAGAGAGAGCTCCAAAAATGCACTTACAAAAGGTACCAAATGATCCTCATAAGCCTTTTTATAGAAGAGGCCTCTATTTTCTTCATTTTCCATTATTTTCCTTCATTTTCCTCCTCACATGCAACCTATGACCTGTCATCTCCCTTTTCTCCTAATTTCCATTATTTTCATAAATAAATGTGCCAAAAATGCCATTTTTCCTTTCCAAATCCTTCACATTTTCCTTTTCCAATTTCCTTAGCCATAATAAACTAAATGAACACCCACTAGGATGTTTTTCCCATTATTCAACTTGGAATAAGTGTCCCATAAACTGTGGTTATTATTTTAAACTTTATTACATAGAATTTTCACCAAGGCTGTTACAGAACCCTCCCCATTGGGGGGCACCGTCCTTGGTGCTAAACCACACATATACCTAAACAAAACTACTAAAAATAAACCATATTTCCCATGGAGATTTATAACATAGCTCGATGCAGTATTTACAATGGTCACCTTGCTGAAAAGAAAACTAACATGTCATCATAACAACATGACAACTATAATGACATGACACCATACCACTTATTGGAGCTTTATGAAATAGCTCATGGTAGTAATTACATTCATACACATATGTACATTAACCTGAACATCACATCAAAACATATATCAAAACATCAACAACACATATTCCAAACATATACCAACATCACACCAAAACTGCTTTGCCTCAACTAGAAAACAAGGAAGGATACATGGCCCACATATGACCCACCATCTCCCATGTAGCTTCATCGGGACCAAAGTGATCCCATTGCAGTTTAAATTTCTATATTCCTCGGTTCTAGATCATGAACACCTTTTTCTGCAATATACACTGAGGCTCAGGTTGGAATTCTCCATCTGGTTCCACCTGTAATACAGACTAGTCAATCACATGATCAACATATTTAACATGCTTCTTAAGAAATGATATATGAAAAACATCATGGAATTTTATTATGGAAGGTAGTGCAAGTCGATAGGCCACTGGTCTGATCCTCTAAATGATCCCGAAGGGTCCACAAAACCGTGGTGCAATCTTGGCATCCACAAGGAGCTATTCCTGGGCTTGATGCACAATTACACTTGTTCCCCAACCTTAAAATCCTTGAAAAACCTATTCCTGTCTGCATAAATCTTCTTCCTATCCTATGTTACCTTCAAGTTCTTCTTGATCACTTGCATTACCTGTTCCATTTCTGCCAACATCTTTGGTCTAATCAATACCCTGTTAACCTTATCACTCAAATTGATAGGAGTGTTGCAAGTATGCCCATACATAACCTCAAATGGAATCATCTTCAATGACTCCTGATACCCATTGTTGTAGGAGAACTCTACCAGTGGAATAAATTCTTCCCACTTGCGTTTTTGATGCATCACATACATCCTCAACATATCCTCTAATATCTTGTTGGCCCTCTCAGTCTGTCCATCATCATGCATATGATAAGCTATGTTGAAGGCCAACTCAATGCCCAAACCTGCAAAAAACTCCTTCCAAAACTTGGAAGTGAACTTTGCATCCCTGTCTGACACAATCTTCTTTGGAAGACTATGCAATCTGACTTTGACTCTGATGAACACCTATGCTACATCGCTAGCTGAGTATGTAGTCTTCACCGTAATGAAATTTGCAACCTTTTTCAACTTTTCCACAACAACCATGATGGAATCATGTTGTCTATATGTCTTAGGAAAACCTGTGATGAACTCCATGGAAATTACCTCCCATTTCCGTTCTTGGATCTCAATCGGATCTAACATTCCACCTGGATGCTTACACTCTACCTTAACCATCTGGCAATCCAAACATCTGGCTACAAACTCCGCCACATCCCTCTTTAGATTCAACCAATAATATAATCTCTTCACTACAGTCAATGTGTTCTGGTAGCCAGGGTGACCCGAATAAGGTTTCGCATGAAAATCCCACAATATCACCTTCTTGATCTCACTGTTGTCCAAAGCATATATCCTGTCTCTAAATCTAACCAATCCATATGTCGTGAGACAGTAGTCCAAATCCTGTACATGTGTACTTGTAACTGTACACGTACCTATACTTGTACCACCACCTATATCTATACTTGTATCTATACCTGTTCCAACACATGTACATGTACCTATGCCAACACCTGTACCTGTACATGTACCAACACCTGTACCTGTACCTATACCTATACCTGTGCCAACACTTGTACCTGTACTCTGCTGCAACCTGTGCACAATCTCCATAGACCTGTAATCTTGCCGACTTTCCTACAAGATCCTATCCTATAATTCTATCCCATAGGATTTCATAGCTTCTATGTGGTTTACTTATACCTGCATGCTATGAACATCTGCAATCTTGTTCTCATTTCCCTTGATGTACCCGATCTTGAAGTCAAATTCATTGATCGTGCCCAACCATCTAGCCTACTTGGTGTTGAAATTTGGTTGGTCAAACAAGTACCTCAACCCAATGTGGTCACTAATCAATAAAAACCGCTTGACGAGAAGATAGTGCCTCCACATCTTTAGTGCATGAATGATAACTTCTAGCTCAAGATCCTGTGTCGTATTTCTTCTTGTGCTCATTTAGCTTTCGTGACTCATAGCATACCACCTGTCCATCCCGCATAAGGAATCCACCAAGTCCTCTCTTACAAGCATCTGTACACACTACAAACCCCTTTTCTGGATCTGCAATCTATAACACTGGAGCATGTGTCAAAAACTGCTTAAGCTTCTCAAAATTGGCCTCACACTCCTCTGTCCAATGAAACTTCCTACCTTTCCTTTGCAATGATGTAATAGGATAACCAATCTATGAGAGGTTCCTGATGAACCTCCTATAATAACTTTCCAATCCCATGAATGGTCTCACCTCATCTACATTCTTAGGAGCTACCCACTCCATGATGGCCCTTATATTTTTTGGATCTACTGCAATTTTCTCCTTGGAGACAACATGTCCCAAGTAATGCAACTCAGTCTAGAAGAAAATACATTTTCTTAGCTTAGCATAAAACTAATGTTCTCTCAACAACCTCAACACTACTGCCAAATGCTTGGCATGCTCTTCCTCATTTTTAGAATAAACCAATGTTTCATAAATGAACACAATAAAAAACTTATCCAAATAAGGATGCAACACACTGTTCATCAAAGACATAAATGTAGCTGGGGCATTAGTAAAACTGAATGGAAATACAACAAACTCATAATGCACGTACATGGTACTGAATGTGGTCTTGTATATGTCCTACTCTTTGATGTGTAATTGATGATATCTCGATCTCAATACGATATTAAAGAACATTGTTTCTCCCTTCAGCTGATCGAACAAGTCATCAGTCCTCAGTAGTGGGTACATGTTCTTGATGGTCACGTTGTTCAACTTCATGTAGTCAATGCACAATCTGAGATTGCCATCCTTCTTCTTCACTAACAACACTGATGCACCCCATGATGATAGACTTGGTTTAATATACCCCTTGTCAAGCATTTATTTCAGCTGCAACTTTAACTCTACCAACTCAGGTGTGCTCATCCTATAAGGTGCTTTTTATGCTGGAGATGCCCTTAGCACCAATTCAATATAAAAGCCTACTTCCCCGCGCAGTGGAAACTCTGAAATATCTGCTGGAAACACATCCTGAAACAATTGTAAAACTTGATACGAGTTCAAAACATCTACATCCTCAACTTCCTTACCTTTGTCACTAGAGATATGAACTGAAAATAGCATGCACCCTTTTCGATGACTGCGTTTGTCCGACATAGTTTTCACCATCCTAACTGATGTGGCTTTCTTATTTCCCTATAAGACTCTTGGTTCCCCATTTTCATCCAAGAATTTGATAAATTTCTCATAGAAGTCTACCTTAGTCCTATGAATATGTAACCAATCCATACCCAATAGCATACTGTATGATCCCAATGGAAATATATTCAAGTGTGTTGCTGTAGGCATACCATTTAACTCAAATGCATAAACTCTTACCCAATGGTGAACTATTTTCTTCGTACCTGTGGCTCACTGAACTAACCAATATTCTGCATGCATTTCCTTACTCAAACAAACTTATCCACCAAGTTAGGACTAACATAGCTATAATTAGATCGAGGGTCAATAAAAATAGAAATAAATTGATCACAAAGCTTACCGTCCATCTCATGATAGAACCCTGGTGATTTGCCTCCCTGTCGTACACTGTTGCATAAATACGAGGAATGCTCCGCCCAACATCCACAACAGTCTACGCATCTTGTGCACTGTAGACCTTAGGCCTACCACCCTGATTCTGTGGACAATCTCTCTTAAGATTCTCGTCACTGCATGTCCAACACTCCAGCTGTCCCGTACCATTGCCTCCATGCTGCCGATGTGGCCGTTGTCCCTGTCCACCTGGATTAAATTTCTTTGCGGTGCCGCATTTTATTTCTCTTTTGCATTGTAAGTTCTTGATATTTTCAATTTTTGTTTACCTTTACCTTTGTTCTTCCCTTTCCATCCTTGCTGAGACTCATTCTTGCGCTTTGACTATTCATAGTAATTCTTCAACTTCCTAGTGACTTCCTCAGGGGTATGAGGCTCATCATACTTAATCTGATCCCTGAATGCTAATGAAAAACCACTGAAAAATCATTGAAATTTAGCCTTCTCATCCTCAAGATATGGTACATACCTAAATCACTCCAAGAACTTTGTCATGTACTCCTCATCTGTCGTTGATCCCATATTTAGCTCATAAAATTCTTTAGACTTGTTGTCATAGTACCTCTCTGACATGTATTTATTCCTAAAGAGTATTTTTAACTTGTTGCAACTTAAGTCATCTATCCTGATGTGTATAACCTACTTCACATCTTCCCTTCAAATGTCTACATTACCTCTCAAACTGAAGATAAAAATCCTGACCTTCATGTTATCTGAGTACTCATGCAACTCAAAGAACTTCATCCCAAGTATCCAAGCTTCTTCCTCTTTTGGTTTCTTCAAGTCCCCATCGAAAGTAGGTGGATTTGATTTCTTAAATTCATCCAACATGTATCCCATTTCAATCCGCCCGTAAGGACGATACCGATGATGATCATGATGTCTATTCTAACTAGAACTAGAATATCCATAGTATCCAACAATATGCCATATCTCATTGTATATTCTCTATATGACCCATGTCTTCTAGGATACCTACTACCATTGCCCCATTATTTTTATCCTCCTATCCATAACTGATCTAAATTGGCCCTTGTTTCTACAAATGTTACAAGCTTTGAATAATTATTTTATTTACCTCTTCTTGTTTCTCTTGTGCCTGTATGAGTCTTTCATTGTTTTCCTTACAACTCCTTATTTCTTCCTTTAGGCTTCTCAATGTGTCTACCAAATCAGAAGAGTTCCCACCATGTTTCTCATATGATTCATAGGGAGAGTCCTTATAGTCTACCATCTTGATATTCATTCTGATATTTCTCCTGCAAAGCATAATATGTCAACTAACCAAATAACAATAAACCAATGTACCTCAATGTAATTTGGGGAGGATACATCCTGCAAGATCAACCAATCAAGGTAACACATGTGTATATATAATCATAATAACATATAAATCATAACACATGGTATACTAGCACATAAACATCATTCTAGTTGGAGTCTAGCCATCAATGCGTGCCCATACCAAATACACAACATGACCTAATGCATAACCATACCAATGCAATTTGACCACACAAAATCACAACCACATACCATACACAAGCATAAGCGACATGTAACCAAGCTTGAATGACCAATGCATGTTCAACATATGACATCACACAAGCAAGCATCCACAAACAGCACACAAGCATGACCAATATATGATCTAGCATAACAAGCAATGCATATTCAACATGTAGCAATATGTAAGAAATTAGTGTGTACACACAATACAAAATCCTGAACAACACATAATCAGATGAAAACTCGGAATATCTACAATCACCATTTTTAGTCTACATTTCGAGTTTAAATCAAGACTCATCTTCAGGACAACCTGCAAAGAAGAGAAAATATCTGGGTCAATAAATAGTGGAAAGAGGGAGATGAAATGGGCCGACCAGTTTGATTTTTTTTTTCTTTTCAAAAATATTTATTTATTTTATATCTAATTTAATAATGACCCATTTAAAATTATTACTATTATTGTTTAATTAATTATCTAATGGCTATCCCACCTAATTTAAATATATTGAAATTAATTTTATGAAAATTTTTATTATATTTGTTAATACTAATTTTTATTATATATAGAAATTGTTTAGGTAGTTAAGACATAAATAATTTTAAGATGGTAAATATATAATGTATAATGGATAAATATAAATTATTGTATTGTATTGTAATACTAAGGAGATATTATAAGGGTTAATTTATTATTATTTAATTAAAATAATTGATTTTTTTTATTTGTATTAATTATAAATGTAAGAGTTATTAATAAATAAAGAAGGTTGTTACTAAAACTAAGGGACAATATTAGGTTTATTTTAATAAATACAATTTTTAGATAGTAAGTAAAGGGAAGTCCTACATTATAATGGGAATTATAAATGATCCTAAATATTTTGAGATAATGCGTAGTTTATTATTATTATCAGAATTAGAAGGGTTTATTGATTATGTAATGCAGCCTATCTAATATGTTAAATTATATAGGAGGCAGAGAAAAAGGGGTGAAGGCGGTATAATGAGGTTAGAATATTTAAAAAATGGGTTATGGAAAGGCGACAAGTTAATGGGAGGAAAGGGGCCAAGAACAGATATAGGAAGGGAAAGGAGAAAGGAATATGGAAGTTAGGGGGAAAGGTGGGAAGGGAGGAGTATATCAATGGGATATGTCCGGAAAGAGTGTAAGGACAATGATGAGCCGGAGGATAGATAAGGTGTCAATAACCCAAATAGAGGGAGGGTAAGTTTAATTAAGGGAAATAATGTGAATCCAATTCCTGATAATCTCTAAGCCTCCATCTTTATTGAGGTTGTGAGGGTGTTTGATAATTTCCAGGGCTTCACGCACTTTACGCTTAAAATGATGCTTCTCATTTGTAATGATCACTGCATCCTCCAGGCATATGTGGTGACGTGTCTTATTAGAGTGCTCTAATAAATCCGAGGTTTTAGTTCTTCCCAGTCTGATGTCTGCACCATGTTCTTTAAATCTTATTTTAAAGGTCCTGCCTATTTCCCCAATATAGCAATCTCCGCATGAATAATTAATTTTGTAAACCCCTTTTTGTTGGAGGTGGTTAGGGTCGTCTTTGACTGATTTCATCCTCTGTCTGATAGTCATTCGAGGTTTTAAGGATGCTCTAATGTATTTCTTGGCTGGAACTTTGGCCATCTTATCTGTGACCCCTTGGATATAGGGGAGATATGCTTTTGTTGTTGCGGAAATATTAGTTGAAATTCTTTTATTTCCGGATCTAGCTCTTTGAATAGCTCTGTTGATGTCTTTATTACTGTATCCCAAGTTCACAAATGCTATTCTTATATGCTCTATTTCCTCCTCAATATGAGAATCATCTGATATTCTAAAAGCCCCTGTAATAAGAGTCAATAAAAACCCCATATTTTGGGCAGGGTAGTGGTGTGAATCAGCATGTAGGTAATTGTCAGTATGCGATTTCTTCCTGAACACTTTGTGCCCAAGGGTTCCGTCTTCATTTCTTGAGAGGAGAATTTCAAGAATAGGGATACGATTGTTTGCCTCACCTTCCATTGTAAATTGTATATCTTTGGAAATGCTATTAAGGTGGTCCAGGAAGCTTTTTAATTCCTCATCGCCATGTGGCCAATTGACATTGGTGTCATCCACAAACCTAATCCAAAATTTAGGTTTCAATGGGTAGGAGTCAAGAGCTTTCTTTTCAAATTTCTCCATGAAGAGGTTGGCAACTATGGATGAAATCTCCCCCCAATGTTGAGAACCTAATCCCCTCCGCAGTGCCCATAAATGCAGATTCCCCGTCTCTTGGTAGTACGTAGAATTATACTACTATAACAGAGTCCTTAACTCGCGTGGATCCCTGCATTAGCATTTTAGACACAGGAGGACCGGAAAAATTGTGCTGTAATAATCTAATAAGTGGATCAACAATTCGGTATAGTCCTTGCGTAAAACATGATGGCATAGATTCATTAGTTCTAAGCAGCAACGTAACTTCAAGTGTAGATCAGGATGATAGGACTGCAGTAAAAGGTAGCATGTATGATGGGTCTAAACATAGCAAGAGGGATGAGTCATCGAAGGGTGATTCATGTGTTCTGCCCACAACAACAAGTGGTGTTTATGTGGAGCTTGATTACACTATAAAATATAATAACAAAAAGCATAGATAATGAAGTACTGCAACTAAGAAACCCCATTAACATACCTCGCATTGACAAAAACAATAAAAAAGTAGTAAATGTCTCTTCTCATGAATTAAATAATACAGAAATGGAGGTTTTGAGCAAGGGACTCAATTTCGCGGTAGCTCCCAGCCGTATTCCAAAAGAAGAAATAATTTGCGATATTGAGGGCATCATCAAACCTCTCAATGAAGAAGACATAGAACTCATGAGACAAGAGTGTGCCGTCATTATGAATAAAGCCAAATTTCCTAAGAGAAATTGAAGTAAAGAGAAATTAAGAGCCTTAAAAACTTAATAAGTAATGAGAATATTGTCATCTTAAAATCTGATAAAGAGGGGGCTACAGTGGTTATGGACAAAGAAGAATATGTAAATAAAATGAGAGATCACCTCCTCAATAGTGGCAGCTATAAGAAACTCAATGAAAACCCCATTTCCAAAGTCATAAAAAATGTCAAAAAAGCAATTAAGGAGTCTAATCTCGATGATAAAATAAAAAAGCGCCTATACCTGGAGGGTGAGATCATGCCTCGCATTTATGGTTCCCCCAAGGTCCATAAGACTGGTGCTCCCCTAAGACCCGTTGTCAATACTATTGGAGCTCCAACATATGAATTAGCCAAATTTGTGGCAAGCACCCTTGCCCCTCTGGTCGGAAAAACTGGCTCTTTCATTAAAGACTCCAACCATTATGTTGACTTTATTAAAAAAGCCAAGTTGGAGCCCGTAGATAAAATTGTAAGATTTGATGTTGTACAACTCTTTATTAAAATCCCTCTTCATGAAGCAGTTCAAGTAGTAAAAAAAGTCGGGGAAACCCAGATTGCTAAGCTCACCGAGATTTGTCTCCGCTCCACCTTCTTCACCTTCCAAGGAGAAATATTTGAACAAACATCTGGAGTTGCTATGGGTTCCCCATTGTACCCCATAGTGGCCAACATTTTCATGGAAAAGTTTGAAAAGAAAGCTCTTGACTCCTACCCATTGAAACCTAAATTTTGGATTATGTTTGTGGATGACACCAATGTCAATTGGACACATGGCGATGAGGAATTAAAAAGCTTCCTAGACCGCCTTAATAACATTTCCAAAGATATACAATTTACAATGGAAGGTGAGGTAAACAACCGTATCCCTTTTCTTGACATTCTCCTCTCAAGAAATGAAGACGAAACCCTTGGGCACAAAGTGTTCAGGAAGAAATCACATAATGACAATTACCTACATGCTGATTCACACCACTACCCTACCCAAAAGATGGGGGTTCTATTGACTATTTTTACAAGGGCTTTTAGAATATCAGATGATTCTCATATTGAGGAAGAAATATAACATCTAAGAAGATCATTTGTGAACTTGGGATACATTAATAAAGACATCAACAGAGCTATTCAAAGAGCTAGATCCGGAAATAAAATAATTTCAACTGATAATTCCGCAACAACAAAAGCATATCTCCCCTATATCCAAGGGGTCGCAGACAAGATGGCAAAAGTTCTAGCCAAGAAAGACATTAGAGCATCCTTCAAACCTATAATGACTATTAGACAGAGGATGAAATCAATCAAAGATGACCTTGACCACCTCCAAAAAAAAGGGGTTTACAAAATTAATTGTTCATGCAGAGATTGCTATATTGGGGAAACAGGGAGGACCTTTACAATAAGATTTAAAGAACATGGTGCAGACATTAGACTGGGAAGAACCAAAACCCCGGCTTTAGCAGAGCACTCTAATAAGACACGTCACCACATATGCCTGGAGGATGCAGTGGTCATTAGCAATTAGAAGCATCATTTAAAGCGTAAAGTGCGTGAAGCCTTGGAAATCATCAAACACACTCACAACCTCAATAGAGATGGAGGCTTAGAGATTATCAGGAATTGGATTCACATTCTTTCCCACAATTAAACTTACCCCCCCTCTATTTTGGTTATCGATACCTTGTCTATCCTCCCGCTCGTCATTGTCCTTACATGCTTTCTGGACATATTCCATTCATATACTCCCCCCTTCCCACCTTTCCCCCTACCTTCCATCTTCCTTTCTCCTTTCCCTTCCTATATCTGTTCCTGGCCCCTTTCCTCCCATTAACATGTCGCCTTTCCATAACCCCCTTTTTAAATATTCTAACCTCATTATCCCTCCTTTACCTCTTTTTCTCTACCTCCTATATAATTTAACATATTAGATAGGCTGCATTACATAATTAATAAACCCTTCTAATTCTGATAATAATAATAAACTGCACATTATCTCAAAATATTTAGGATCATTTATAATTCCCATTATAATGTAGGACTTCCCTTTACTTACTATCTAAAAAATATATTTATTAAAATAAACCTAATATTGTCTCTTAGTTTTAGTAACAACCTTCTTTATTTATTAATAACTCTTACATTTATAATTAATACAAATAATTTTTTATTTTTTATTTTTATTTTTTTAAATTCAATTATTTTAATTAAATAATAATAAATTAACCCTTATAATATCTATTTAGTATTACAATACAACAAATATTTTATATTTATCCATTATACATTATATATTTACCATCTTAAAATTATTTATGTCTTAACTATCTAAACAATTTCTATATATAAAAAAATTAGTATTAACAAATATAATAAAAAATTTTCATAAAATTAATTTCTATATATTTAAATTAGGTGGGATAGCCATTAGATAATTAATTAAACAATAATAGTAATAATTTTAAATGGGTCATTATTAAATTAGATATAAAATAAATAAAGTTTTTTGATTAAAAAAAAAAAAATTCAAATTGGTCGGCCGTTTTCATCTCCCTCTTTCCATTATTTATTGACCTGGATCTTTTCTCTTCTTTGCAGGTTGTCCTGAAGATGAGTCTTGATTTAGACTCGAAACATAGACTAAAAAGGATGACTGTGGATATTCCGAGTTTTAAATCTGAAAAACTACACCACAGAAACCTCCAATCTAGCAACACATAATCAGTCATATACACATGACAACATGTTGACAACAACACCATCAATCCTTCCATGGAAACACCACTACCACCATGACCATCAAAACACAAATTCAACAAACACATACAACATAGGTATTACAAATACATATGAAACCAATCGAAAAGCATGAATAACACACTGCCCATCCAATCCAAGGGTTGAACCATACTTGATACCACTCTGTAACACCCTCTTCCCACATCTACCGAAGTAACCATCGAACCAGGGTGAAAATGCGACAAGAGGCTACTATAATGAGATTCAACCTCTTAGGTTAACTTAAGGAAGTGGAACCAATAGAAACACAACATCCAGACCTTGTACCACAACAACAACACCCCCAGGAGGTAACCTAACCATCAAGGCCTCTTACCCCTAGGTCACACTGACATTTTTACCTCTTTGAACCATAGATGCAGGCATAACACTTCATGCCAATGACTAGGAGGCTATAGTCACACCCATAACACTACATGCCAATAGCCAGGGCCCCAAATACTCATTTTTGTGCCATCGGCCGCGGGATTTGAGCCACCTTTTCAATCCCATAACCCAGTGCTCTGGCCAAAACTTCATGAAAAGTACCGAGATGATAAATAACAATAGGAAAATGATACGAAAGTAATAACATCAATAAGAACTCATCTGGACCCCTCCTAGCCATGACAGGAATTTTTTCAAACATGAAAGCTATAGGTATAATAAAAAAAATAGAGCATAGGGGTCTCATACTTATCTGGGAATTTCTAAGAAGCATTTATCCCATACATCATTAACTTCCATACAATCTATTTGACCATAGATACATTGTGCATTCATTTATAAGTAAAAACATGGATAAAGCCATACATCATCACTGATAAAATACATGCTTATAACCAACATAATAAGAAAAGAAATACCATGGATACAACAAAAATAGAATCCAAATAATAACCGGTGCAATTACACATCAAATACCAAAGGAATGAGCTTCACATTAATTAATGTAAAAACCAACCAGAGATGGGACTTCCATGTTCCACCTTACCATAGATTGGTTGAGCCAAACCTCTCTTCAGCCAATCACCCCCGTGCCATATTCCAAGCATGAATGTGGGACTCAAACTGAAATAACCAACCAGGAAAACCCTAGGCTAAACCACCTCACCCTCATAAAATAGAAAATCAAGATTTACCATGATCCATGCCCGATCACTAGGCCAGACCATGCATGGATATCAGTGAATTCTCTCTGCCTAAACCATGAGGATTTTTCCTATCTCCTAGTCTCTCAGGATTTACTGCAACCCACTGTTCAAATCAAGGGTCACTAGGCCCTAAAACCAGACATACTCTCCAGTATTTACTGTATATCCCAAACTCGGGATTCCTAGGTCTAAATGGAGATAAAACCACCTATCAGTCTTTATCGCAATCCAAACCAGGATTAATAGGCCCTAAACTAAGACAATACATGAACCAGTTCCATAATCATTCATAGATCCACCTCACCTAGCTTGGAATCCATCTGGAAATCTAGGTAAACAAAAACATCAGAACTCCACCACACCATGGATATCTGGAAATGGCAAGGCTGGGCTGAAAACACTATCACACCTAGAAAAAACCCATGGCAAGAGAGAAAAAACCACATGCAATACCATGCATGCCAGATCTATCAAGGAAAGCATAAATGCAAGTCAATACCTGAAAAGATTCATGATGTAGCTGCTTGATTCCTGCTCCTCCTTGTTTTCTTCCTCCTTCTTTCTTTCTTTCCCTTCTTGCTCCAATGCCAAAGTGCTCCAAGAAACTCCAAGTGTCCAAGAGTGACATATAGAGATAGAGATAATGAGAGAAATCCAAAAATGCACTGACAAAAGGTACCAATTGATTCTCAAAAGCCTTTTTATAGAAGAGGTCTCTATTTTCTTCATTTTCTATTGTTTTCCTTCATTTTCCTCCTCACATGCAACCGGTGACCTTTCATCTCCCTTTTCTCCTAATTTCCATTATTTTCATAAATATATGTGCAAAAAATGCCATTTTTCCTTTCCAAAGCCTTTGCCTTTTCCTTTGCTAATTTCCTTAGACATAATAAACCAAATGAACACCCACTAGGTTGTTTTTCACAACATTAAGCTTGGAACAAGTGTCCCATCAACCGTGGTTATTATTTTTAACTTTATTACATGGAATTTTCACCAGGGCTGTTACACGAGCCATGAGAGCTTGGATTTATACTTGAAGAATAGTGGGTTAGGAGACATTTTATTAAAATAAGATTAAATACAATACCTTTCAAATAGTAGGGTCTGTGTTCGCTTAAGAGTCATTCGTGGTCATGTTACAACTTGTTGTGTTGCTCGATGAGCAGAAATTTAACGTCGAAGGGATTTTTTCTTTGGTATCAATTGAGTCACCAGCTTTACCTGAATTTCCTTCAACCTTGCATTTTCAACAGACTATATATCTATTGTTGGGGTCGTAAAGTGATGATTGCCGCACTTAATGAATTTTTTTATTGACATGTAGCTGTTTGTAGGACTGGCACAAGGTCTAGCACTGTCAGCGTGTGGCAGGCGAGGTTGGAGCCTCCCTAGAGTCCGTGCCAAGTACGTGGTAGGTAATCCATGCAAGAGTGCCTATGCCTCCCATGGCGACATTCCCTCCCCATGGTATGGGAAGACTCGTGGGCCATGAACTCGCTGGGGAACCGATCACTCAAGCTCAAGAGGGATAATGTTGTAAATATCCCTAGGAAACCAAGAGCATCACAGTGAACATGTAAAAATCATCTGGAGGTCTACCAAGATCCTGAGGAAAATCCATAGCTAAAAAGGCTAGTTCAAGGAATTTTGTACAACAATAGAGCTTGTAGTTGATAGGGATGTCAAGTTCTCCATCTAAGACACACACAAAGTTGGAAGCCTTCGAATGAGTCATAGCAGAAAATAAAAAAAAGGCCCTGTTGCAACTTAAAGGAAGGAGGCCATTAACTTATAGAAGAAGTTGGGCTAACCTTATCCTTAGAATGGTAAAAACCCTAGTCAAAGGAGACTCTTGTTTGGTGGAATGATATTCCCTTCACGAGATTCCCTTGTAGAATGGGAATTTGGAAGGTAATTTAAATTAATAGCCGGGGATTTAGATGGTGACGAAATTTTTTACATTACCTGAACCGTTAGGTGAGGGGAGGCTACCGTAAGGGGCCACCTTGGAAGCTCGGAAGGTCGGAACTCCGAGGAGATGAGAAAATGACTCCTTAGTGTTGAATTTCCATGATCTTGGTGCTAGGATAGAATCTTATATCACTTACGCTACTAAACCAAGAATCTCAACAAAGCTACTTTGCACAACAAAATATAAACAACAATAAATCTAATAATGCACAAAATATACACAAATTTTTACACAATATTATACAAGTATGTACAACAACCCAATATTTTTTATATTAAGCCAACTGAATATTACAACAGTCTAGGGCTCCCTTACTAGGGATATTGGCAGTCAAATATCCACAAGTACAATAATACAAATGAAATATAATTCGATGGTCTAGATGATGTAGATCACCTCACAACTTCTTTGTCATACCTTGTAACTTGTTGGTCCTTCTGCTCCCAACCTACTCACTAGATGACCCTTAGTATATCAAGGAACAACACATAAAATCACTAGGAGGGTTGTCTGCTATCACTACTGCAAGTCAATTCTGTTACAATGAAATTTGGCTCATCCAATATTCTCCTCTAGGCTGGCCAATACCTGAGTTATGCAACTTCCACTCTAGCTGTCACTTTTTTCCATCAAAGTGCTACACATTAAGCTCCAAACATCACCCACCTTTAACTTCCAAGTTCCCTTTATGATAAATAATTAAGGGCTACACATGGGTCACCTACATGCTAACTTCCAACAGTCCAAAGGTTCCCAACACAACTGTCTATCATTCACTATAGAAATTTCCCTCTATTTAGGTCATCTAACCACCAAGTCTTCCCCTCTGATTTTGACTACTATATGCTCCCAAATATGTCCACACTAGGATGGCTTTCCACATAGCACAAATTCAATTTCAAAACAACATCAACATACCTCAAATATGGGGTTTCATTGTTGTAGGTTAGGCTAACTGGTTAGGGAAACTAACAATCCTCTTTTCCTCCCTTCCAATCACTCCAAACTACCCTCAAACAACTACAATTTTCTATCCTTGCTTGATCTAGGTGGTATTCCCTCCTAATAACATGATACACATCATCATTAGGTTTCCCTAAATGAGCTCATCCTTCTTGTAGCTGGAAAAAACTCTCGCAGCCCTCAAACAGAGGCTAGAATAACCCTAATGCATCACCCAAACTACCAATATTTTCTCCTTGAAGTTACGACCTCCTTATCCCTACGATCGGCCTAGAAAATAGTCACCTAATGACCCAAAAATCATAGCAGTTCCTCCTTTCTTGGCTCCTTTACCCCGCGACTCAACTTTAGATGTTGTTTTGCTATGAATTGTGCACTTGGATGGTCTCAAATGACTCTCTTCCACCTTATATTTATACAAAATATAAGGGCTTCATTTAATGTTGCTAAAGTGGGTTGCCAACTATCAACAAGCCTTCCTCAACTAGTCTGACTTGTGGAAAACCCAACAATGACATTCAAAATTTATATCTCATGATCTAGAGCTAGGATTTGAGTGATTATTAATGCATTGGATTCACCTTAACATCCTCTATCACCTCAAATAATCCCATGCTCAAATGCCTCATGGTTTTGGCCCAAATCCTTTGGGTAAAAAATGGCAACCTTGGGTTCCAAGCACACAATGCTTTATTGTGGCACTCCAACCTCCAAAACCCAAACCCTAAGACTTGGAGTACCTCCCAAGCTACCAAAAATCAACACTCCATCTTAGCGAGCGAGGTACTTCCAAGAGTAGGAAGTAACTCGTCATCTTCGTCACTGCTCTCAACACTCGCCCAACTCCTGATGCTCACAACTGCAACAATCCTTGTAGCATGAACTATGCCTATCTCGACAGTGTCACTTTCACCAGAAGCATCCCTTATTCTTAGCTTGATTCATTTTCAAATCTATCCATGATTCCTTCTTGGAAGTTGTAGAAGAATCCTTTCTCCCCACTAACCACATGCTCTTCTTGTGCTACAAAGTATCCCTCTGAACCTACAAGCTCCCTCTAGAACTCGAATCCATCGCACCCTATGGAAATTGAGCCTTATTCTATAGATCATGTACCTGCTCCTATGAAGCCTGCACCTGCACTCGATTCTCTGGAACTTGCACCTAGTCCTCCTACTTTTTTTTCTCATGATCAATAGGCTTGCTCGTCAGTCTGTATAGACCATGCTCTATAACTCCAATCACAACACGTGTGGAGCTAGTGCCTCTGGGCTCGAGTCTTACCTTTCCACTATGGAACAAGACCTCAAACGCCTTCTAATCGATCGTTGAGACATATATCATGCTATATCTGAGTCCTCGTACAAATAGTACATCCTCGACCCACATCACCTTTCGTGACTCCATCCTGAATAGCAAAAATTTTGATCCTCAGATCTCCTTCTGACTCTTGTATCCCAACACCATGTGCAACTTTGAGTCTCACTCAGCTATAGTCTCGAATACTTCCTGTGATCCAATGATATGTTTTTACACCCCACTATCCACGTACCATGCATCCTCATCGATGGTACCCTGCAAGATATCAAAGATCAAAGCAAATTCTTCCTCCAATCTCCTGGTGAGAGCATCTATCTTAGCAGAAATGGAAATCCTGGTGACTAGTTTCCATTTCTTCTTCTCGTCATCTCCTGTCTTCTTCTTCATCCATCATCCCAACGAAAAATGACGCATATCACCACAATGGAAACACTTGATCTTACTCAAGTCCTTATTTTGCGTTCCCTTCATTCGTGCTGCAAGTGCCACATCATCATATGAAGCCTTCTTCTTGGTATGAATATCCTCATATCGCAAATCTTCCTGAATGAAGTCTTCCCACAACCTAATTCAGTCTGGAAACTTCTCTACCAAAATGATCCCCTTGATGAAGGGATTCCATTCTTTGGTGAAACCTTTGAAAGGAATCCTCACCATATCATAATCTGAAATAGTCACATCGACGACTACAAGCTGTTATGATACCAACTCCAAAAATAGAATAAAAGAGAGATCAACGCCTTAGAAATAGCCACTTCGAGGGGGAAACCTCCAATACATTACATGAATGAACAATTCTTGGATGATACAAATGAAAAAAACTCCTTCTATATATAGGATTCCATGGGGTCACAATATAATCCTAGCCAACCTAACAATAATAATGTAAGGGCACAATAATAACAATATTTAGGTTACAGGGGTACAACAATAACAATAAGGGGGTTACACTAACAACAATAAGGGACTATACTAGTAATATAGGGACTTAACATGCCCCTCTCCTTCATTGTCCTCAACGCTTGAGTAGCTTTGGATGCTTTTGTATAAAATTTTCATCCTCTCATGTAGAATATTTAGTGGGTAAGTTCTTCCATTTGATGAGATACTTTGAAATTGATTGATTTCATAGCTGTCAAGTCCTTGTTTCTGTGACTGCTTCAGGTTCCAATATGATTTTTCCTTCCTCATCAAGTTCTGGAAATATTGTTTGAACTAGAATTTTTTCCCCCATAACCTTATTTAAGCATGAAACATGGAAAACTATATGCACTTGTGAAGAATTAGGAAGCTCCAATTTGTATGCCATAGTACCAATCTTTTGCAACACCTAGTAAGGAACATAGTACTTTGGCGATAATTTATTATCCTGCTTAGATTTCTTGAGGGAAATGTGTTTGATGGTTGTAGCCGTAAAAAGAACCAGTCTCCTACATCAAAATTTCTCTCACTGAGATGTTGATATGGCTGTTGTTTCATTCGATTTTGTGCCAAATTTCGATTATCCTTTAAAGTTGGAGAACTTTTTTTGATGCTCAATGTGATCTTCCACTGCTTGAACCTTAGAATTTTATGTTAAATAAGATGTGATGGACTGTGGATGATATCCATAAAGTGCCATAAATGGGGTCATTTTGCTGCAGTATGGAAGGAAGTGTTATACCACCATTCAGCAGGAGGTAACCACTTGAAACATTGTGTTTGCTTATCAGATACAAAACAACGAAGATATCCTTCCAAACATTTATTTACTATCTTAGTTTGACCATCAAATTGAGGATGATAAGATGAGTTATGAGCTAGTTGAGTACCCAAACAAAAAAATAATTCCATCCAAAAATTTCCAGTAAAAATGGGATCTCTTTCACTTACACAATATCTGGCTTTCCATGTAGCTTTTGAATTGTTTCCATAAATGCAGTAGCAACTGTACGTGCTTTAAATGGATGAGATAATGCACAAAAGTGTGCATACTTAGTAAGTCTATCAACTACCACCATGATGACACTCTTTCCTTTAGACTTATTTTTGGCGAGAGAACAGGTCTTGCGGAGAAGACCCGGGTTCAGGTTAAGGGCCAACAAGGTTTTCCGCCGTAGTCTAGCTTCACGCCGACATTTTCACCTAGCTTCGAAGAGCCGAGAGTCTCACCCGAGGCATGCCACAGCCTTACTAAGTTAGGGAGCTGATCGGTATCAACCCAACAACATTGATCTGGAAAAATCAAAGTTATGTTAAAAGTCTAAACAACCGCAACACAATGTTCCATGAAATATATCTCTCGGAAATACATTCATACTTGCAGTAAATAAAATTTTAAGAGTGCTTGCAAAACCATTCATTCAAGACCATAACAGACATCCAAAACAACACTTTTGATTGTATTAAGCATCGACTATCAGTGAAAAGCTATTACAGAGCTTAACTACATGAGCATGAACAGAACATAATACAAGAAGCCCTATTGGATAGAGAGAAATACAGAACTACAGAAGAATGGAGAACAGTACAACACAAACAGAGCTCTCTTGTGGCTCCCTGCTGCCTGATCCTGTCTACGCCAACCACCCCTTCATGCTGGTCGGCTACCTATTTGTCCTGTTGCTAGTGCAACTGACAGTTCCTCCTTTCTTCTCGCTTGACTATCTTCTGTTTCTTTCTGTTAGTCAAAAGTTCTACTGCTTGTTTCCTTCCGCATTCTTCTGCCATCTGTGATTGCTCCCGCAACAGCCGTACACCTGTCCTTTGCTCCTTCGTAACCTTGAAAGCTTTTTGCCTACCGTTGTTGCGTTCCGCCACGTACTAGATGCAACTCAAAAGCTATTTAATTTCAAAACAAGGGCCCCAACAGGCCTCGACCACATCCTATTGACTCGCCTCGAGTCAATTTCTCTGCACTGTCTCTACTTCCATGGGTCTGCTCGGACCTGCACCCTACTCTGCCTGCCTTCCTTCTCCCGGTTGTCCAAACAAGGGCCCCAACTTTGGGACCTTGGTTAGAGCTAATTCCTTGAGTTCTTGGAAGGTTGTCATGGTATGCTGCCATCCTTGCATTAGTTCATCAATCTCGGCTGTGATTTTCATGACAAATTCTTCCCCTACATTAGGCACCAGGGCACCAAACATGGTGTTGATTTGAGTATTGGCCTTAGAGGCCAATTGTTTCATTGTCTGTGCACTAACTTTTACGGGCTGCCGGAGCTCCCGGATGGCTTGCTTGGCCATTGTTGAATCCTCTTCGATTTGTTGTATCTAGACTTCTAACATGTCTGCCTGTGCATAGAGTTGGTCAAGTCTAGTCGGGTCCATGGCCTCCCAGATTTCTCTTGATATTTGTTGTAGCTGTAGCGAGACCGGTTGTGCCTTCAGAGTAACGGATGTCGAGCATTCCTGTAGACCCTTCAGTAGGTCGTATGATTCTTTTGCTGCAGTACTCAGAACTTCCTGCATTTTAGTTACTTGGCCCTGTCTTTATGAAATATGTGCCGAGTACACAACCGTTGGGTCGGGTAACGCGGGTCGGGCTGCCCATGCTACCTTGAGTTCTACATTTTCCTGCTGGAGATTTGAATAGGCCACCCTGAGGTGGATCGCTTGCCCAACTACATCGGTTTCCTGCGTCTCTTTTGGTATTTGGCTGCTGCTGGCCGTTACCGTAGGCCAAAAGTCCCTGAATACTCTGGTTACTATCTCCAGTTGTTCCTATAATTGCCCCTTTTCCATCTTCAGCTGTTCACGCTCTTCAATAAGTGTGCTTATCTGTTGTTATTGCTGCTCGCATTTCTACTGGAGCTCCGAGTGGATTCTCTCAGCTTGTTGTGTTGCTCTCTGAATGAAATGGTACAGTTGGGTTGTCCCCCAAGTTTCCATGCTTTATGTACCGGAGGTACCCTGATCTGGCATTCATGCATGGAGTGGTTGTCTGTCGCTGGTGGTTGTCCGACAGCGACAGATCTCACTGACTGGTCCTGCGGTGATTGTGGCGGTGTTTGATGTGGTAGCCAGTTGCTGGAGTCTGCCATATGTAGATCGTGTTGCCCTTCTTGACCTGCTAGGTCAGCTGGGTGGAGCGGAGTCTGCTTGGCGAGTGACCCAGCTATTTCTTCCATTGACTGCCCTATCTGATTAATGAGCTCGGTAAAAGTAGTCGGCGAGATCAGGGTTGGGTTAACTGGGGGTACCCCCTCTACTCCCGAGTTAACTCTCATTCTGTGGTCCCCATTATTTATTCTTCTGACGACTAGATCCGACACGGTGGCTGATGAAGTGGATGGTGCGAAGTTGTGAGGTTCTCGGGAGATGGATGAGGTGGTTAGCGGTAGTTGGTGGGTGCGAGGTGGTGATATGCGGATGTTTAAGAAATAAATGGGGTATATGGGGTTGTGGGGTGGTAACCCTCTGGCCTCTTCGGGCTCAACTGTCAGCTCTTCTCTGATTGGTACCCCTATACTCAACTATCAAGGTGGATCCTCCCCTGCGAGGTCGACCACCGGGCTAGATCCTGCAACCTTGGCCCTTTTTTCCTTCGGTGCTGCTGCTGGTTTCGCAGCTTTACTCTTTCCAACTAGCGTTGTAGTCGTTGGGGGAGGTGAATTGAACAAAACATTGGGTTTTGGCGCAAATTTATAGGTCGTGCTGGAAGATGGATTGGAATGGGATGCCTGAAACTATGAAAATTTCAGAAATGGAGCGGCATCACTTGCTAGTCCTTGAACTACTCTATTAAAACTTTTTACCTTGGTGTTCAGTTGCTCAATAATGGAGAAGAGCTGTAGGTTTGACATCCTGGTTGGTTCTTCCTCCAAATTTTATCCCGCCAACAGGTTTGGTAGCATTCCGTCAAAGAAATACGTGTAGATCCCATCCTTGACCTCCATCACCAGTCCTGGCCATGAACAAACCTCCGTGTGGAAGGCTGCTTCGTCAATCTGTAACTTCAATGGCCTCATCTTGAACATTGTTTTCGGTACACATGTAGGTCTAAGAAAAGTCCGCTTGTGGGTGATTCCGAACCATACCTGCTCGCTATATCCATCTAATAGGTTTCTTGGAATTCTTTGTTAACTCATCACAATGTTAACCCTCTAGCCATACCAGACTCTGAAAGCTTCTGCATCCACTTCTTTTGTGCTGGGGTCCTCAGACACTTTCCAAGGCACAAAATTCATTGCCACAGGTTTGTCTTCTGTTATCTCGTCCGACACCCAGATACTTGGGAAGGTCCATTTCCACATGTGATCCAGGTGGATATTGGTGGCCACCCGCCTATTCCACTTGGGCCCCCACCATTGTCTCTTTCAGTTTTTCAGTTTTGGCATAACTTACTATTTTTAGCAGTTTTCGGGTCCTGAACTTCCGGAGCCGTTTTGAGGCCCTAAACGACGTTTTTTGGGTATGAGATTTGTTTCGATTTGATCATCAAATCGTCACAAAAGTTGTAGTCCTCGGATAGAGCTTTCTAATGATGTATCATGTGCGTCAAACGGAGATAGTATGCCAAAGTTACGTCCCTGGGAAGTTGAAACACCAATTTACCCAAACCGGGCCCATAGTTTTGGCGCTTCATCTCCTAGGGTTAGGTTTTTGGGATGTTGAGGGTTCTCCATTGTTTCTCAATAATAAATAGGCCCTCGAGCCTCATTGTAACTCAGTTCAGAGGCCTGTAGCCGCCACATCTCTTCTCAGAGATAGCTACCAGCGCCCTAGCTAGTTTTATTTCCATTATGTCTGTAAGCAAATTTCAGTTCTTTGATATTAATGAAATGAAGTGTTATTTCCGCTGCATCTCTGTATTTATGGTTATGTGTTTATTCTGTTGCGTTCCTGCATAAATCCGGATCAACATGTTCGGCACCATGATCAAATATCCATAAATAAACCCGGTCGCTCTCTTGTAATTTTATTCGCAAGCTTCAAACATTTTTTTTAGAAAGAAAGAGCACCAATTCAGCCTTGTCCCTTGGACACAATGCTCCGCAACTGAAATTGTATGCAGGGTGCACTCCCCTTTGGAATAGTGTCTCATTGTCTTGCTAGCAATTATGTAGCAAGCGAACTTGACCTCCGGTCTGTTGATCAATTCGATCTTTGCTCCTTTCCCTCCACTTCAAGTGCCATACTTGACGTAATAGTTCATGTCTCCAGCCTTCTTCTCCCTCTTAGATACAGTTTGGAACGCTGAAGATACGTCCCTTCCCTCCTGCGATAGTCCAGTTAATCTGTGGATGTCTTCTGCATGAATTGGGATTTCCTTTCCCAGCCATAGAGAACCGTTGTGGATCTTGCTTAATAGAAATTTTGTGCACTGCATTGTGTTGGAAATGTTGTCATTGAGGGCAAAGAGAGAAGCATAGAAGTAGAGAGATAGCGAAATAAAACTTACAAGGAGAGCATTAGACATTAAGAAAGGCAAAGAGAGAAGCATAGAAGTAGAGAGATAGCGAAAGAAAACTTACAAGGAGAGCATTAGACATTAAGAAAGGCAAAGAGAGATGGAAAAAGAGGCAACAAAGATGTAGAGAGGCAGCAGAGACCTACATAGAGCTAGAGAGATCTGAAGAGCTGCAGAGGGTCGAGCAGCTGTGAAAAGGGTCATTTGAAGAAGTAGCTCAGTAGAGACAGGGCCATTTGAAGAAATAGGGCAGTAAAAAGAAGCAGCCCAGGCAGCAGAATATACAAAGAATATATAGAAATAGAGAATATACAGAGAATACAGAGAATATACTAACATGCACTTCCTGTGCACTGTCATGCACAGTAACTGAATGTAGAGAAACGGTCATTCTGAAACAGTGGTTGTGTAGGAAATAGTCGTTGGTTGGTTTCTATATGAATGGCTTTGCAAGCAACTGTGTATGAATGGCTTTATTTCTACACGCCTTTGATAGATAAATGGAAAACTGTGGTTGAACACTGTGTGTATTGTGTTTAAACTGGAAGCGCCAAGGTGAATGACGAGGGGTTGTTTAACCTCTGTTTATAGTTATGGAAGCAATGGCGCGGTTTCATAACGAAACCTTAAATAGATGCGATGGCGTGTTTTATCTTACAAGAAGCCCGAATCAAAAGAACCTGTAGTTAAGAAGCAGAGTTTAATGATAATAAAACGTTGCAGAGCTGGACGGAACCTTGAGCCGGAAAGGAGCGAAACCATGACTTGTGAACAGTAGAAGTGGTTTTGAACCAATAAACCAGTGGTATCGCGTAACTTTTAAAGTGGTAAGTGGATTTCATGTTTCGAACGCGATATAGTTATTTGATTGACGTGTGACAAAAGTGGTTAATCGAAAACCACTTTTATCGCGTAAATATTGAGAATTATGTACTGTGCATCTAATTTGCGCGATACTGTGCAAGGACCGTTGGATTGAGGTTTGGGGCGCGATAATTCATGCACCGTTAGATGCAAGTGGTAGATTAAACACTGGGGCCCAGTTCATCGCATGGAATTGGAGAAATAACACTTATACATCTAAATCACACGATGATCATGGGATAACAGTATAATTGAGGTTTGTAGCGCGACAAGTTTATAGCCATCGGATGTAAAACATGATGTGGGACCTACACTCATTGTTGCGGGGCCGAGTATTATGTGAAGTTCGGTGTATTATGTGTGTTATAACAATTAATAAATGGGTGGAAGGTATGTTATAATGCATTGTGGGCTCGAATGATTGTTTTAATTCAAGTCATGGTATAATGTTTGAAAGGTCTTTTGTATGCATCAGGGTTGATATAAATTGTAATGTTAGTGCAAAGGTAAGTTGTGGGCCCGAGGACGTTTATATACATTGGGAATTGCTGTAGGTCAACATTACATATGTTAATTTTAAGCCAAGGTCGAAGATGAAGAATTGCGAGTTGATTTATGAACGCATTATAACGATTGGATTATGGGGTGTATATATATATATATATATATATATATATATGTTAATATATATGTTATGCTGACGAGCGCATGTGAATATTGTCCAATACGAAGTGTTAAAGTGTAGCCAGTATATATATGTGGAGGAAGGAAGGAGTATTAAGCCCAAGGTTTAATATAATTTATTTGCGTTTCATAAACTGTGGCTGGAATAGTGATAATGTTATTGGTAACAATTATGCTTCGGCATTATTATATGAGGAAAGTGAAGGGACCATATATATAATGCATTTTATTATAAAGGCAACGGTTTATGTTAACGAAATATATATATGGTTTGAAATATACTATGGGTCAGTCATTTATGATATATTATGGTTATAAAAGTGCCGTGAGTCACTAATATCTTGGCTCAAATCAAAGTTTATAAAGGAAAACGTTAAATGGAGATTCATGTTGGAAAGGTTGTCATTGATGGCAAAGGAGGAGCACTTGAAACAGTAGAGGCAACAGAGGCAGATGAAACAGAGGAATTGAAGCAGAAGCAGCAGAGGAATTAGAGACAGAGCAGTGAAGTTGAAAGGGCCTGAAGGAGTTTGATTGAACATGTTATTAAGAGTGGAATGCTGGGAGGTATTAAACATTTGATTGTGGAAAGGCCATCCCATTGAAGATAAGGCCAGAGACAGAGATTTTGTAAGTAAATTCATCTTTATGAAAGAGTTTTCTTTGAAATTGGATTCAAGATGTGCCTTGTTTGCTTTAGTTCTGTAAAAATATACTTGGTTCAACAAGTGCATACTATGCTCTGGGAAGAGGCTCTGTACATAGGAGAGGAATCGATATTAAATAATGTCGATATTGTATTTGTTGATTGAATCGGTTAGAAGAAATAAGTGAGGGTTTGATCTGTCATATGATTCTCTGTAACTGAAGGAGTTAACCGACCAGTAGTAACCTTGGATCAGGATTGAAAGAAGGGTTAATAGTAAACAGGTATCCGCACATTGGATTGTTATATAATATTTAACACTGTGGTTAATATGCTATCGATTGGAGGGTCGATAGTGCAAATTTAGAGATTAAGGAAGAAGTGATGGTCCGGTCGCATTAAGAGCACAATGGGTTATTTAATCTCTGTGTGAGATGCAGATGAAGTAATGTGAATGAAAAGAAAAAGCGAGGGTGGAATTTGTATCAACAAAGGCGTTGAAATGTATAAAAGAAAGAAGTTAAGAAACGAAGCGGAACCATAAAGGAAGGAATGGAACCTCAAGCGCAACTAAATGGAACCACGAGCGCCATGAACAGTGACAGTGGGTTTGGAACACCTGACGGTTTTCATCGCACCGCATTTGAATGATAAGATGTTTTTCCAATTCGAACACGATCAATGCCATCGGCTGACACGTGGCCTTAAGAAGTTTGGAGATACCGCCCTCATCGCGTGCCATCGTGCATTAACTGTGAAATGTGGAATCCGCGCGATATCAACGTATGCCGTCCAATCTGAGGCGGGTCCATCGAACGGTAGTCGCACGTCAATTAGCACGGAAGATAACTCAAGGGACGGTGCGATAAGCGGTTGGGCCCCAGTTCATTGCACAAAGTCCGAGGTTTAAAACCTGTGCATTTAATCTACGCGACACTCGTTGATTGCCATCGGATCAGTTGGATGTGGCGCGACGAGATTGCGACCGTCGGATGAAATCGTATGTATGTGTGGGTCCAATATTGTTTTATTTTTGTCAGTTGATTTGTAATCAAGTCGGGGCTATGTAAGAATGAATATATATACAGTGTGTGAATAATAAGCGAAGGTTCATATGATATAGTTGGATGCCATGGTATTAAATCCACTAATCCGAACTTAGGAGATGTAATATATTATGGGGTTTGGTTTATGTGATATATTGCGAGGTTGGTTTGAACCAAAACCAAGTTGTAAAGTTGAATGTTCAAGGTTCATTAAAAAGGTTTTATAATATCGCTGAGAGTTATTTATGTTGGATTAAAAGACAGTTGTACAAGTAGCAGTTATGCAACTGCAATGAACAGGGAAAATGAATATAGTGAAACGAAAAAGAGAGGCGTGACTGTTGATGAATGAGAGAGGAAGACAGAGAGAGAGCAGTGTTGTTCAAAATTTATACTGTAATTGAATGAAAGTTTTTAACTATTTACATTGTTTGTGATGTAATTGGCAAGTCTTCGGAGAAAGATAAAATTCCACTGTAAAGTTGAAATGGATACATTTCTCTGAGTAAATTGATAAAAGAGAAGAGAGTGCAGAATTGAAGAAAAATAAATAATCAAGAAAATATGAAGATTGGGTTACAGTTAAAAAAAAAAAAAAAAAGGTACAGAACAGAGCTGATATCCAAGATAAATCAACAAATGTTTCTTTTATGAAAAAGAGGGAGTTGAAGCTTCCTTGCAAGTAGTAGCTTGCAGTATTTGAGGTTGGAGCCTCCTGTAGGTTGGTGCTTACAGAAAATCAGTGGTGAGAGGGAGTTGGAGCTTGCCTTTACATCACAACAATAATAAGATGTGGTTTTCTCCCTTTATGGGTTTCCACGTATATCTTTTGTCTCTGTGTGTGATGTCTATATGTTGATATGGTTATTCAGTCTGCTTAATACTTACTGCTCTTGTCATAATTCTGATGTTACATTATCTTAACATTTATGCACATATAAGTTTGGTTCCATATAAAATTGATCATGAAAGATAAATTGTAAATAAGTTTAATTGAAAAGTTTTAAAAAATTCTTGAAGGTGTTAAACTGATTCACCCCCCCCCCCCCCCTCTCAGTTTAACTAAGGTTTCAACAATTGGTATCAGAGCCGGTTCCTTTTTGTAGCAGTTTAACAACTGAAAGAGGATCCTAGGTTCTTGGGATGGCTAGTCAAGAAGGATCCTCAATGAACAAAGTCCCTTTTTTCACTGGTGAAAATTATGCCTTCTGGAAAATCAGAATGAGAACATATATAATGTCCTTGGGAATAGAAGTTTGGGCTGCTGTGGAATTTGGATATGACTCTAAGGAAAATGTCTTAGAGAAAGAAGCCAAACAAGATTTTGTGGCTAATGCAAAGGCAATGAACGCAATCTTGAATGGACTGTGTGAGGCAAAATTCATCAAAGTAATGCATAGTGAGACTGCCAAAGAAATGTGGGAAACTCTAGAAAATATTCATGAGGGAGACAAAAAGGTGAAGAGAGCTAAACTTCAAGTCTATAGAGCCCAGTTTGAAAGTTTAAAGATGGATGATGATGAAGACATTGCTAGTTTCTTTTTAAGGGTTGCAGAAATTGTCAAAAATATGAAAGCACTAGGTGAAACCATGCAATAATGTGTAATTGTTCAAAAGATCCTAAGATCTTTGCCATCTAGTTTTAATCCCAAGGTCTCTGCTATAGAAGAAACAAAAGATTGGGAAACCTTGACCATGAACCAGCTTCTTGGAAAACTAACAGCTTATGAGATGAGACTGCCACAGAGGAAGTCAAATGTAAGGGAGGCAACTTTTAAGGCAGAGAAGAAGAAAGAAGAAAAATAAGATATATGCTCTTGTTCTGATGAAGAAGAGGCTAAATTTATCAGGAAGTTGGACACTATGCTTCTAAGTGTCCTTATAAGAAAACAAAGAATCAGGGTCAGGAATCAGAGAAGACCATATCTAAGAACTAGCATAAAGGAAAGAGTTTCAATAGAAAATATTTCTATGCTCAGCAAGACAGCAGTGCATCAGAAGACTCCGTTGAATTCTCAAGTGAAGAAGGAACATTAGAATTCGTTTTGATGGCTATAGAAGAGCTGGAAGAATGTATTTTAGAAGATGAGGAAGAAGGTGAAGTGGACCTTGAGGGGGAGCTAAGAAGTGCCTTGGAGGAAATTTACAGACTAAAACTAAAGTGCATAAAAAAAAAAATACATTCTTCTCAAATATGTAAGAGAGGAACAAAATTCATAAGCCCTCATTCAGTTGAAAGTAGAGCTTGAAGAAGCCAAGAAGGTAGAGGATATTCTACTTAAGTAGATCAAGGATAAAACTCAGGAACAAGAGAAGTTGGAAGAAGAAGTAGTTTGCTTAAGGAAGAAATTAGAAAATTCCCAGAGGAAAATAGATACTTCTCAAATAACAAGCTCTCGTAAGTTAAATGAGATTCTAGATGCTCAAAGATATCCTCTGATAAAAACTGGGATAGGCTATGAAGGAGAATTAAGCAAAGGCAAAGAAAAAGAAAAAGAAAATATTATTTTTGTAAAAGGAGATGAGAATATCCAAGTAGCTTAGAAGATTTCAAAGGAAGAAGAATCCTGCAATAAAGTAGATAAAAACTAGGAGGAAGCTCAAATGACAAAGGATGAAGTAAATAAATCGTCAACTGAAAAAAGCTTGTATACTCCTGAATATGTCAAATTTGGAAGTCAACAAAAGTGATTTTTTCCTCCTATGAAAAATGCTACTTGTTATGCCTGCCACAAATTAGGACACATTGTTGCATATTTTCATACAAGAAGAATAAATACAAACTAGCAAAGGATGCAAACAGTGAAATTTTTTACTCAAGTAGGAATATGGAGAAGACAACCTTTTATCAGGTATGCAAATTATTTTTATGGATACTGTTTTTATTGTAATGAATTTGGCCATAAAATCATAGAGTGCAGGAAATATGGACAAAGACTGATGTTCAAAACCTCAATGAGGTTTATGAATCATGGAGAGTTTATTCCTACTTATAATTCTACTAAAGATATATCCAAATGTTGTGTATGAAATAAAAGTGGACATATGTCTTCCAAATGTCCTTTAAGAGAATATGGTTTATCGTCTCAGAAAAGGTACCAAACAAGAAGATGCTTGTAGTGGAAAAAGAAAGTGAATAAATGTGACTTGGCCCTAATAGCTCAGGGTCTAAAAAGCCAATGGTATTTGGACAGCGGTTGCTCAAAGCATATGTCAGGAGATAGAAGCAAGTTTATAACCTTTGACGAAAAGAAATCTGGAAATGTTACTTTTGGCAATGATAAGTAGGAAAGATCAAAGGAAGAGGCTCAGTCAGTCTGGACAATGGTAGAGGAAAAGCCCAGGATGTACTATTTGTGGATGGGCTGAAAGAAAATATGTTGAGTGTTAGTCAAATGTGTGATAAAGGTTGTGAAGTTATTTTTAGAGCTCAAGACTGTGAAGTAAGATCAAGCACCACTGGAAAAACCCTGATTAAAGGTGTTCGAACAGAAAACAATGTCTATTTAGTAAAAGAAGAAAATGAAGCATGTTATCTTAGTAAATGTGAGGAGTATTGGTTATGGCATAGGAGATTGGGACACCTAAACTTTGATCATATCATAAGTCTAAGCAAAAAGAATGTAGTCAGAGATATGCCAGCCATAAAGAAGCCTTCAAATACAATATGTAAATCTTGTCAGCTAGGTAAGTAGACCCGTACATCCTTCAAAACCAAAGAGAAGCTATCTACAAGCAAAACTCTTCAACTTGTTCCCATGGATCTGTGTGGGCCTTCGAGAACTAAAACACCAAGTGGAGAATCCTATTTCATGCTAATAATAGATGATTTTTCCAAAATGACATGGGTTGCATTTCTCAAGCACAAATCTGAAGCACTTGAGAAATTCAAAATATTCAAGGCTTTGGCAGAAAATCAAACAGGATGCAAGCTAAAGTGCATCATATCAGATAGAGGGGGTGAATTTACAGATTATGATTTTGTAGATCTGTGCAATGAGCATGGGATAAAGCAACAGTTCACAATTGCAGGAACACCTTAGCAAAATGGAGTGGCAGAGAGACAAAACAGGTCTGTACAACAGATTACCAAAGTCATGCTGCAAGAAAGTAACATTCCTCAAACCTTTTGGGCAGAAGCAGTACACACAGTTGTGCATATCTTGAACAAAGCTCATTTAAGACCAAACAGTGACAAGACTTTTTATGAATTATGGCATGGTAAACCAGCATAAATCAAGAATTTTAGAGTTTTTGGAAGTGTGTGTTTTATAAAAAATAATGATGAAAATTTGGGAAAGTTTGATGCAAGAGCAGATGAAGGAATATTCTTAGGATATGCATCCAAGAGTAAAGGTTACAGTTGCTACAAAAAAATACTTCACAAAATTGTAGAAAGTATTGATGTAAGATTTGATGAAGAACTATCAGACAAGATAAGAAGTACAAATTGCAGCAATCCTCCAAAAGTTCATGAAGAAGAGAATCAAGATAATGATGAAATAATCAAGCCAAAAGAAGATACAGACCTGAGATCAAAAAGCTCCTCAAGATACATTCAGAAGAACCATCCTGAAGATCAAATCATTGGGGACAAGAGTGTAGGTGTACAGACAAGAAGATAGCTAACTGAATAGATTGAAGAGGTATACCTAGCAATGTTGTCACAAATAGAGCCAAATAAGTTTGAAGAAGCCAGCAAAGAAAAACATTGGGTGAATGCCATGAATGAAGAATTGGACCAAATTGAGAAGAACAACACTTGGGAACTAGTTCCAAGACCCAGTGAGAAAAATGTCATTGGCTCAAAATCGGTATTCAAAAATAATATGAATGAACAAGGACAGGTAATCAGAAATAAAGCTAGACTTGTGTGCAAGGGATATTCACAGGTTGAAGGACTTGATTATGATGAAACATTTTCTCCTATAAGCTAGAATGGAAGCTATCAGACTGTTTTTAGCTTTTGCTTGCTATCATGACTTCAAGGTATACCAAATGGATGTGAAGTATGCCTTCTTGAATGGAGATTTAGAGGAAGAAGTCTACATGGAGATGCTTAAAAGATTCAAAATGGAATATTTCAAACCTGTGTCAACTCCCATGACTACTGGATGCAAGCTTTGTGCAGATGATGGAACAACTGATGTAGATCAAACACTTTACAGATCCATGGTTGGAAGTCTGTTATACCTAACAACTTCTAGACCAGACATTGTGTTGGCTATAGGACTTGTGGCAAGGTATCGAGCAGCACCAAAACAAAATCAGTTACTAGCAATTAAAATAATATTCAGATATCTACAAGGGACTGCATAGTATGGGCTATGGTATCCAAAAGGCAAAATCTTCATTTTGACAGCATATACAGATGTAGATTGGGCCAGCTGTGTTGATGACAGGAAAAGCACAAGTGGAGGTGCATTTTATTTAGGAGAAAGCCTGGTGGCATGGATAAGCAAGAAATAAACATCTATATATGTATCTACATCAGAAGTGGAATACATAGCAGCAGCATCATGTTGCACACAAGTCATGTGGATGAAACAAACCCTCCAAGACATGAAGGTAAGCATTGATGAACTTATCTCTATCAAATGTGATAATACTAGTGCCATAAGCATATCAAAAAATCTTGTGCTTCATTCAAAAACTAAACATATTCCAATCAAGTATCATTTTCTCAGGGAAAAAGTAGCTCAAAAAGTAGTGAAGTTGGAATATGTGCCAACAAAAGAACAGACAATAGATATATTTAAAAAACCTCTTGCTAGAGAACCATTTGAATATCTGAGAGATAGACTAGGGGTAGTGTCTGTAGATGCTACTCTCTGATCTAAAGAGAAAGCATCGTTTCAGGGGGAGAATAGAAGAGAAAACATCATTCTAGGGGGAGATCCACAAAGAGCATGAAACAGGTCCTCAAGATCAGAATATCAGCACATGAAGATTCATAGAAAAGAAGTTGAAGATGCCTTCCTAAAGATCTTTATATCAGAACTGTTGAATTTATTTTTAAGGCAACAATGATTCTGCAACTGTCATAGAAAAGAAAATGCAGTGACATTCCTTTAAATCAGAATGACAGACTAAGCAAAAGGTTAAATAATGAGAAGATTAGATTGAGGATATTAATGACTGTTAATGTGAACAGTGAAAATCTCAATAGAAGAATTTATGAAGGATGTCTTAAATTATGAGTAAATGTGCAAGCTAAAGTAAAATCTATGCAGAATATCAACAGGCAGCATGTATATCAACATAATATCAAGAGTTATCATGGAGCAGCAGGATACAAAGTCAGAAGATCTCACAAAGAGGAAATGTAGAGATAGAATCTACACTAAGAGATGTGCAACCCTTTGCCATTGATGTCAAAGGGGGAGGAAAGAAAGATAGATCAGATAGGAGGAAAAGTAGATAGGCCAGATAGGCAGAGGAAGCATTGGATTATTGGTGGATGTGTTGCCATCAATGTAAAAGGGGGAGACTGTTGGAAAGGTTGTCATTGATGGCAAAGGATATGGCAAAGGAGGAGCACTTGAAACAACAAAGGTAGATGAAACAGAGGAATTGAAGCAGAAGTAGCAGAGGAATTAGAGACAGAGCAGTGAAGTTGAAAAGGCCTGAAGGAGTTTGATTGAACATGTTATGAAGAGTGGAATGATGGGAGGTATTAAAAATTTGATTGTGGAAAGGCCATCCCATTGAAGATCAGGCCAGAGACAGAGATTCTGTAAGTAAATTCATCTTTATGAAAGAATTTGCTTTGAAATTGGATGCAAGATGTGCCCTGTTCGCTTTAGTTCTGTAAAAATATACTTGGTTCGACAAGTACATACTACACTCTGGGACGAGGCTCTATACATAGGAGAGGAATCGATATTAAAAAATGTCGATATTGTATTTGTTGATTGAATCAGTTAGAAGAAAGAAGTGAGGGTTTGATCTGTCATCTGATTCTCTGTAACTGAAGGAGTTAATTGACTAGTAGTAACCTCGGATCAGGATTGCAAGAAGGGTTAATAGTAAACAGGTATACGCACATTGGATTGTTATATACTATTTAACACTGTGGTTAATATGCTGTCGATTGGAGGGTCGATAGTGCAGAGTTAGAGGTTAAGGAAGAAGCGATGGTTCGATCGCATTAAGAGCACAATGGGTTATTTAATCTCTGTGTGAGCTGCAGATGAAGTAATGTGAATGCGAAGACAAAGCGAGGGCGGAATTTATATCAACAAAGGCATTGAAACGTATAAAAGAATGAAGTTAATAAATGAAGTGGAACCATAAAGGAAGGAACGGAACCTCGAGCGCAAATGAATGCAACCACAAGTGTCGTGAACAGTGACAGTGGGTTTGGAACACCTGACGGTTTTCATCGCACCGCTTTTGTACGATAAGATATTTTTCCAATTCGAACACGATCAATGCCATCCGATGACACGTGGCCTTAAGCGATTTAGAGATACCGCCCTCAACGCGTGCCATCGCGTGTTAACTGTCGATTGTGGACTCCATGCGATATCGACGTACATCGTCCGATCTGAGGCAGTTCCATCGAATGGTAGTCGCACGTCAATTAGCACGGAAGATAACTCAAGGGATGGTGCGATAAGCGGCTGGGCCCCAGTTCATCGCAAAAATTCTGAGGTTTAAAACCCATGCATTTAATCTACGTGACACTCGTTGATTTCTGTCGGATCAGTTGGATGGGGCGCGACGAGATTGCGACCGTCGGATGAAATGGTATGTATGTGTGGGTCCAATATTGTTTTATTGTTGGCAGTTGATTTGTAATCAAGTCGGGGCTGTGTAAGAATGAATATATATACAGTGTGTGAATAATAAGCGAAGGTTCATATGATATAGTTGGATGCCATGGTATTAAATCCACTAATTCAAACTTAGGAGATGTAATATATTACAGGGTTTGGTTTATGTGATATATTGTGAGGTTGGTTTGAACCAAAACCAAGTTGTATAGTTGAATGTTCAAGGTTCATTAAAAAGGTTTTATAATATCGCTGAGAGTTATTTATGTTGGATTAAAAGACAGTTGTACAAGCAGCAGTTATGCAACTGCAATGAACAGGGAAAATGAATATAGTGAAACGAAAAAGAGAGGCGTGATTGTTGATGAATGAGAGAGGAAGACAAAGAGAGAGCAGTGTTGTTCAAAATTTATACTGTAATTGAATGAAAGTTTTTAACTATTTACATTGTTTGTGATGTAATTGGCAAGTCTCCGGAGAAAGATAAATTCCCACTGTAAAGTTGAAATGGATACATTTCTCTGATTAAATTGATAAAAGAGAAGAGAATGCAGAATTGAAGAAAAAGAAATAATCAAGAAAATATGAAGATTGGGTTACAGTTAAAAAGAAAAAACAAAGGTACAAAATAGAGTTGATATCCAAGATAAATCAGCAAATGTTTCTGTTATGAAAAAGAGGGAGTTGAAGCTTCCTTGCAAGTTGTAGCTTGCAGAATTTGAGGTTGGAGCCTCCTATAGGTTGGTGCTTATAGAAAATCAGTGGTGAGAGGGAGTTGGAGCTTTCCTTTACATCTCAACAATAATAAGATGTGGTTTTCTCCCTTTATGGGTTTCCACGTATATCTGTTGTCTCTGTGTGTGATGTCTATGACTTGATATGGTTATTCAGTTTGCTTAATACTTACTGCTCTTGTCATAATTCTGCTGTTAAATTATCTTAACATTTCTACACATATAAGTTTGGTTTCATATAAAATTTATCATGAAAGATAAATTGTAAATAATTTTAATTAAAAAGTTTTAAAAAATTCTTGAAGGTGTTAAACTGATTCACCCCCCCCCCTCTCAGTTTAACTAAGGTTTCAACAATCACACAGAAAGTGAGAGCGACGACTTAATGATATATGTTTCCGAAATATAAGATGAAAAGGGTTATAATGGTCTAGCTGTTAGTATGTTGAGTTTTATATGTATATGTGGGTTGCAATATTATTCCGAAGTGAAATAAAACATTTGCTGGGTTTATTAGAAAAGCATATTATATGCTTTATGGGTTTTATAACCTTGATTATAAGAAGCCTCCGCATTTATTTAAATTTGCTAGTAGATAATAAGAAGAAGCTGAATTTTTATATACAATGAGAGTTTGAGAGTTACTGAGGAGCTGAACTTGTAAAACTGGTGTATATGCAACAGAAACACAATTGAAGTGGAGAGTATGACAGAAACTGAAAAAGACACAGGGCATTTTATAGGCATGAAAATGCAGGAGAATATGAAGAACAATTATACTACAGTAGCAGAAAAGACAAACTCACAGAGAGCCAAAAACTGAATGGATTGAACTGAAATTATTATTGTAACTGAAAATGAAAATGTTTTAATTGTTTTTATATTGTTTGTGATGCAAAGGCAAGTCTCTGGAGGAAAAGAAATATCCCACTGTAATATTGAAATTTGTACATATTGTTATATTTTTTTTTCTGAATGAGCTAGACAAATAAATGAGAAGGTAGAAAGAAAAGAGTCAGGGCTATTCACTTTGAATTCCATGTGGATTACAAACAGTAATGAGGCAAACTCTATAAATGATATCACATTGATATGCATAGAGAGGTTAGAGAATGCAGAATTGAGGCAGAGAAGATAAGAAGAAGGAGGAGCTGAAAGAGAAACATTGAAGACTTAGAGATGATATAAGACATATAAGAAAGCTAGAGGACAACATTGAAGAAGGTACAAAACAGAGATGATATCCAAGGTAAATCAGCAAGTGTTTTTCTTATGAAAGAGTGAGGAAGTTGGAACTTCCCTATCAAGTTGTAGCTTGATAGATATCAGTTGTAGACGAACGAGGTTGGAGCCTCCTGTAGGTTGGTGCCTGCAGAAAATTGATGGGAGTTGGAGCTTCATTGCAAGTTGTAGCTTGCAGAATTGAGGTAGGAGCCTTTTGTAGGTTGGTGCCTACAGAAAATCAGTGGTGAGAGGGAGTTGGAGCTTGCCTTTGCATCACAACAATAATAAGATGTGGTTTTCTCCCTTTATGGGTTTCCACTTATATCTGCTGTCTCTGTGTGTGATGTTTATGTGTTGATATGGTTTATCCAATCTGCTTAATACTTGCTACTCTCACATTAAGTTTGCTGTCACATTATCTTAATACTTGCTGCTCACATATTAAGATTTCTCACATATAAAGTTTATCATGAAATTAAGTTGTAAATAAGTTTAAAGGTCATTTTAAAAGTCCATGACTGTGTTAAACTGATTCACCCCCCCTCTCAGTTTAACTAAGGGTTCAACAATTGGTATCAGAGCAGGTTCCTTCTGTATCAGTTTAACAACTGAAAGTAGATCCTAGGTCCCCAGGATGGCTTGTCAAGAAGGATGCTCAACCAACAAAGCCCCTTTTTTCACCGGTGCAAATTATGCCTTCTGGAAAATCAGAATGAGGACATACATAATGTCTCTAGGAATAGAATTTTGGGCTGTTGTGGAATTTGGATATGCCCCAAAGGCGACTAACTCAAAGAAATACTCCAAAAAATATTTTGTAGCTAATGAAAAGGCCATGAATGCAATCTTAAATGGACTGTGTGAGGAAGAATTTATCAAAGTAATGAACAAGAAGATTGCCAAATAAATGTGGGATACACTAGAAAACATCCATGAGGGAGACAAAAAGGTGAAGACAACCAAACTTCAAGTCTATAGAGCCCAGTTTGAAAATATAAAAATAAATGATGATGAAAACATTGCCTGATTCTTTTTAAGGGTTGTAGAAATTGTGAATAACATGGAAGCTCTTGGAGAAACCATAAAAGAAGCTGTAATTGTTCAAAATATTCTAATATCTCTTCCATCCAGCTTTAACCCCAAGGTTTCTGCCATAGAAGAAACAACTGATTGGGAAACCTTGACCATGAACCAATTACTTGGAAATCTAATAGCCTATGAGATGAGACTACCACAGAGGAAGTCAAATGTGAGGGAGGCAGCCTTTAAGAGATAGAAGAAGAAAGAAGAAAAGGAATATATATTCTCTCGCTCTGATGAAGAAGAGGCCAAATTTGTCAGGAAATTGGATAGAGGCTTAGGTAAATATAAAGGTAAACTTCCATTTAAATTCTTTAATTGTGGAAGAGTTGGAAACTATGCTGCTAAGTGTCCTCATAAGAAAACAAAGAATCAGACTCAAGAATAAGAGAAAACCATATCAAAGAACTGGCAGAAAGGGAAGAGATTCAATAGAAAGTCTTTCTATGCTCAACAAGATAGCAGTGCATCTGAAGACTCAGATGAACCCTCAAGTGAAGAAGGAACCTCTAAATTTTTATTGATGGCCATAGAAGAGCTTGAAGGATTCCTTCTAGAAGAAGAGGAAGAAGGTGAAGTTGATCTGTAGGGGGAGCTAAGAAGTTCCCTAGAGGAAATTGACAGACTCAAACTGAAGTGCAAAAAACATAAATACATTCTCCTAAAATATGTAAGAGAAGAACAAAATTGAGAAGTCCTCATTCAGTTGAAAGTAGAGCTTGAAGAAGCCAAGAAGGTAGAAGACATTTTACTTAAGCAAATTAAGGATAAAATTCAGGAACAAGAGAAATTGGAAGAAGTAGTTTGCATGAGGAAGAAATTAGAAAAATCCCAAAGGAAAGTGTCAATAAATACTCCTCAAATGACAAGCTCTGATAAGTTGAATGAAATTATAGATGCACAAAGATCTCCTCTGATAAAAACTAGGATAGGCTATGAAGGAGAATCAAGCAAAGGCAAAGAAAAGGAAAATAGAAATATCATTTTTGTAAAAGCAGATAAGGATAATAAAGCAGCTCAGAATGTTTCTACAGAAGAAGAAGCCTGCAATGAAGTAAACAGAAACCAGAAGGAACCTAAAATGATGAAGAATGAAATAAATAAATAGTCAACTGAAAAAGGCTCATATACTCCTGAATATGTCAAATTTGGAAGCCATCAAAGGAGATTCTTCCCCCCTATGAAAACTACCACCTGTTATGCCTGCCACAAACTGGGACATATTTCTGCATACTGTCATACAAGGAGAATCAATTCAAACCAGCGAAGGATGCAAACAGTGAAAAGACTTCCTCAAGCAAGCAGGTGGAGAAGACAACCCTTCATCAGGTATGCAAATTGTTTTTATGGATACTGTTTTTACTGTAAGGAATTTGGCCATAAAATCATAGAATGCAGAACATATGGACAAAGACTAATGTTCAAAACCTCAAGGAGGTTTATGAATCATGGAGAATTTACTCGTACTCATAATTCTGCTAAAAATATGATCAAATGCTGTGTATGCCATAAAATTTGACATATATCTTCTAAATTTCCTCTCAGAGAATGTGGCCCATCATCTCAAAAAAGGTACCAAACAAAAGGATGCATGCAATGGAAAAAGAAGGTGAATAAATGTGACCTAGCTCTAATAGCTCAAGACCTGAAAAGCCAATGGTATTTGGACAGTGGTTGCTCAACGAATATGACTGGAGATAGAAGCGAGTTTATAACCTTTGATGAAAAGAAATCTGGAAATGTTACTTTTGGCAATGATAAAGTAGGGAAAATCAAAGGAAAAGGCTTAGTCAGTCTGGATAATGGCAGAGGAAAGGCCCAAGATGTACCTTTTGTGGATGGGTTGAAAGAAAATCTGCTGAGTGTCAGTCAAATGTGTGATAAAGTCTATGAAGTTCTTTTTAGAGCACAAAAATGTGAAGTAAGATCAAGCACTACAGGAAAGACCCTGATCAAAGGTGTTTGAACATAAAGTAATGTCTACATAGTGAAAGAAGAGAATGAAGCATGCCACCTTAGCAAACTTGAGGAGTCATGGTTATGGCATAGAATATTGGGACACCTTAACTTCGACCATATCACCAGTCTGAGCAAGAAGAAAGCAGTCAAAGATATGCCAACAATAAAGAAGCCTTAAAATACCATATGTAAATCTTGCCAATTGGGCAAACAAACCTGCACATCCTTTAAGACCAAAGATGAGCTATCAACAAGTAGGCCACTTTAGCTTGTACACATGGACCTGTGTGGAACTTCAAGAACTAAAACACCAAGTGGAGAATCCTATTTCATGCTGATAATAGATGATTTTTCCAGAATGACATGGGTTTCATTTCTCAAATATAAATCAGAAGCACTTGAGAAATTAAAGATATTCAAGGCATTGGCAGAAAATCAAACAGGATGCAAGCTAAAGTGCATCATATCAGACAGAGGAGGTGAATTCACAGAATATGATTTTGTAGACCTATGCAATGAGCATGGGATAAAAAAACAATTTACAATTGTAGGTACACCTCAACAGAATGGAGTGGCAGAAAGACAAAACAGGTCTGTACAACAGATTTCCAGAGCCATGATGCAAGAAGGTAACATTCCCCAAACCTTTTGGGCAGAAGCAGTACACACAGCTATGCATATTCTTAACAAAGCTCATTTAAGACCAAACAGTGACAAGAATCCTTATGAACTATGGCATGGTAAACCAACATCAATCAAGCACTTTAGAGTCTTTGGAAGCAAGTGTTTCATAAAAAATAATGATGAAAATCTAGGAAAGTATGATGCAAGAGCAGATGAAGGAATATTTTTTGGATATGCATCCAAGAGTAAGGGTTACAGGTGCTACAACAAAACACTTCAAAAAATTGTGGAAAGCATTTATGTAAGATTTGATGAAGAACTACCAAACAAGACAAGAAGTACAGGCTGCAGCAATCCTCCAGAAGATCATGAAGAAGAGAACCAAGATGATGATGAAATAAGCAAGACAACAGAAGATACTGAGTTAAACTCAAAAGGTCCCTCAATATACACTCAAAAGAACCATCCAGAAGATCAAATCATTGGGGACAAGAGTGTAGGAGTCCAGACAAGAAGACAACTAGCTGAACAGACAGAAGAAGTATACCTAGCCATGCTATCTCAAATAGAGCCAAAGAAGTTTGAAGAAGCCAACAAAGAAAAATGTTGGGTGAATGCTATGAATGAAGAATTGGACCAAATTGAGAAGAACAATACGTGGGAATTAGTTCCAAGACCCAGTGGGAAAAATTTCATTGGCACAAAATGGATATTAGAAAACAAGATGAATGAACAAGGGCAGGTAATCAGAAATAAAACTAGACTTGTATGCAAGGGATATTCACAAATTAAATGTCTTGATTATGATGAAACCTTTGTCCTTATAGCCAGAATGGAAGAAATCATAATGTTTCTGGCCTTTGCATGTTATCATGATTTCAAGGTATATCAAATGGATGTGAAGTTTGCCTTCCTAAATGGAGATCTAGAAGAAGAAGTTTGCATGGAACAACCTGAAGGATTCTCTTTAACAGATAAACATGACTATGTGTGTAGATTAAAGAAAGCCTTGTATGGTCTGAAACAAGCCCCTAGAGCATGATATTCAAGGCTGGACAAATACTTACAAAAACAAGGATTCAAGAAATGAGGAGTAGACAACAATTTATATATAAAGGCAAATTAAAATGAACTCTTAATTGTAGTAGTGTATGTAGATGACATCATGTTTGGAAGCAACAAAGATGAGTTAGCAAAAGGGTTTTCTGAAGAAATGAAATCAGAATTTGAGATTTCTATGATTGGAGAGCTCACCTTCTATTTAGGACTTCAAATTCAACAAAAGAACACAGGCACATTCATCTCACAAGAAAAATACTTAAGAGAGATGCTGAAAAGGTTCAAAATGGAAGACTGCAAACCTCTGTCAACTCCCATGATCATTGGATGCAAACTTTGTGAAAATGATGGATCAACTGATGTAGATAAAAAACTTTACAGATCCATGGTTGGAAGTCTGCTATACCTAATAGCTTCTAGACCAAACATTGTGCTGGCTGTAGGACTTGTGGTAAGATATCAAGCAGCACCAAAACAAAATCACTTACTAGAAATCAAGAGAATATTTAGATATCTACAAGGGACTACACATCATGGGCTATGGTATCCAAAAGGAAAAAATTTCACTTTGACAGCATATAAAGATGCAGATTGGGCCAGTTGTGTGGATGAAAGGAAATCACAAGTGGAGCAGCATTCTATTTGGGAAAAAGTCTGGTGGCATGGCTAAGCAAGAAGAAAACTTCCATCTCTCTATCTATAGCAGAATTAGAATACATAGCAGCAGCATCTTGTTGCACACAAGTAATGTGGAGGAAACAAACTCTCCAAGACATGAAGGTAAGCATTGATGAACCTATTTCTATCAAATGTGACAATACAAGTGCAATAAGTATATCAAAAAATCCTATAATTCATTCAAAAACAAAGCACATCCCAATAAAGTACCACTTCCTCAGAGAACAAGTAGCACAGAAAGTAGTAAAGCTGGAATATGCACCAACAAAGGAACAAACAACAAACATATTCACAAAACCCCTTGCTAAAGAACCATTCGAATATCTAAGAGACAAACTAGGAGTAGTGTATGCAGATGTTACTCTCTGACATGAAACGAAAGCATCATTCTAGGGGGAGATCAGAAAAGAAAACATCATAGCAGGGGGAGATCAGTCACCAAATATTGTCACAAAAGAACTAGAGCAAGTGAGCAGAGCATGGAACAGGTCCTCAAGATCAGAATATTATGGACAAGATTTGGAAAGCACACTAGGAAATGTGCAACCCTTTGCCATTGATGTCAAAGGGGGAGGAAAAGCAAGTAACAGAAGAAAGGGTATTCTAAAAGGCAAGCAGAGGAAGTGTATTTCCATCAATGCCAAAGGGGGAGACTGTTGGAAATGTTGTCATTGATGGCAAAGAGAGCAACATAGAAGCAAAGAGATAGCAAAAGAAAACTGACAAGGAGAGAATTAGACATGAAGAAAGGCAAAGAGAGATCGCAAAAGAGGCAACAAAGATGTAGAGAGGCAGCAGAGACCTGCATAGAGTTAGAGAGATCTGAAGAGCTACAAAGGGTTGAGCAGCTGTGAAAAGGGTCATTTGAAGAAGCAGCTCAGCAAAGACAGGGCCATTTGAAGAAACATGGAAGCAAAAAGAAGCAGCCCAGGCAACAGAATATACAGAGAATACAGAGAAACATAAAATATACAGAGAATAAAGAGAATATACTGACATGCACTGCCTGTGCACTGTCATGCACAGTAACTAAATGCAAAGAAACAGTCATTATGAAACAGTGGTTGTGTAGGAAACAATGGTTGGTTGGTTTCTGTATGAATGGCTATGCAAGCAACTGTGTATGAATGGCTTTATTTCTACAAGCCTTTGATAGATAAATGGCGAACTATGGTTGAACCCTGTGTGTATTGTGTTTAAATTGGAAGCGCCAAGGTGAATGACAAGGGGTTGTTTAACCTCTGTTTATAGTTATGGAAGCAATGGCGCTGTTTCATAACGAAACCTTAAATAGATGCGATGGCGTGTTTTATCTTACAAGAAGCCCGAATCAAAAGAACCTGTAGTTAAGAAGCAGAGTTTAATGATAATAAAACGTTGAAGAGCTGGACGGAACCTTGAGCCAGAAAGGAGCGGAACCATGACTTGTGAATAGTAGAAGCGGTTTTGAACCAATAAACAAGTGGTATCGCATAATTTTTAAAGTGGTAAGTAGATTTCACGTTTCGAACGCGATATAGTTATTTGATTGACGCGTGGCAAAAGTGGTTAATCGAAAACCACTTTTATCGCGTAAATATTGAGAATTATGTACCATGCATCTAATTTTCACGATATTGCGTGAGGACCGTCGGATTGAGGTTTGGGGCGCGATAAGTCATGCACCGTCAGATGCGAGCGGTACATTAAACACTGGGGCCCAGTTCATCACGTGTAATTGGAGAAATAGCTCTCGTACATCTAAATCGCGCGATGATCGTCGGATAACAGTCCAATTGAGGTTTGTAGCACGACAAGTTTATAGCCGTCAGATGTAAAACATGCTGTGGGACCTACACTCATTGTTGTGGGGCTGAGTATTATGTGAAGTTCGGTGTATTGTGTGTGTTATAACAGTTAATAAACGAGGCAGAAGGTATGTTATAATGCATTGTGGGCCCGAATGTTTGTTTTAATTCAAGTCATGGTATAATGTTTGAAAGGTCTTTTGTACGCATCGGGGTTGATATAAATTGTAATGTTAGTGCAAAGGTAAGATGTGGGCCCGAGGACGTTTATATACATTGGGAATTGCTGTAGGTCAACATTACATATGTTAATTTTAAGCCAAGATCGAAGATGAAGAATTGCGAGTTGATTTATGAACGCACTATAACGATTGGATTATGGGGTATATCTCTCTCTCTCTCTCTCTCTCTCTCTATATATATATATATATATATATATATATATATATATATATTTATATATATATATATATATGTTAATATATATCTTATGTTGACGAGTGCATATGAATATTGTCCAATACGAAGTGTTAAAGTGCGGCCAGTATATATATGTGGAGGAAGGAAGGAGTATTAAGCCCAAGGTTTAATGTAATTGATTTGCGTTTCATAAAGTGTGGCTGGAATAGTGATAATGTTATTGGTAACAATTATGCTTCGGCATTATTATATGAGGAAAAGTGAAGCGACCATATATATAATGCATTTTATTATAAAGGCAAAGGTTTATGTTAACGAAATATATATATGGTTTGAAATATATTGTGGGCCAGTCATTTATGATGTATTATGGTTATAAAAGTGCTGTGAGTAACTAATATCTTGGCTCAAATCAAAGTTTATAAAGGCAAACGTTAAATGGAAATTCACACAGAAAGTGAGAGTGAAGACTTAATGATATATGTTGCCAGAATATAAGATGAAAAGGGTTATAGTGGTCCAGTTGTTAGTATGTTGAGTTTTATATGTATCTGTGGGTTGCACTATTATTCTGAAGTGAAATAAAACGTTTACTGGGTTTATTAGAAAAGCATATTATATGCTTTATGGGTTTTATAACCTTGATTATAAGAAGCCTCCGCATTTATTTAAATTTTCCAGTAGACAATAAGAAGAAGCTGCATTTTTATATACAATGAGAGTTTGAGAGTTACTGAGGAGCTGAACTTGTAAAACAGGTATATATGCAGTAGAAACACAATTGAAGTGGAGAGTATGACAGAAACTGAAAAATACACAGGGAATTTTACTGGCATGAAAATGCAGGAGAATATGCAGAACAATTATACTACATCAGCAGAAAAGACAAACACACAGAGAGCCAAAAACTGAATGGATTGAACTGAAATTATTATTGTAACTGAAAATGAAAATGTTTTAACTGTTTTTATATTGTTTGTGATGCAAAGGCAAGTCTCCAGAGGAAAAGAAATATCCCATTGTAATATTGAAATTTGTACATATTGTTATATTTTTTTTTGAATGAGCTGGACAAAGAAATGAGAAGGCAGAAAGCAAAGAGTTAGGGCTATTCACTTCGAATTCCCTGTGGAATACAAACAGTAACGAGGCAAACTCTATAAATGATATCACATTGATATGCATAGAGAGGTTAGAGAATGCAGAATTGAGTCAGAGAAGATAAGAAGAAGGAGGCACTGAAAGAGAAACAGTGAAGAGTCAGAGATGATATAAGACAGATAAGAAAGCTAGAGGACAACAATGAGGAAGGTACAGAACATAGCTTATATCCAAGGTAAATCAGCAAGTGTTTTTCTTATGAAAGAGTGAGGAAGTTGGAACTTTCCTATCAAGTTGTAGCTTGATAGATGTCAGTTGTAGCTGACTAAGGTTGGAGCCTCCTGTAGGTTGGTGCCTACAGAGAATTAGTGGAGAGAGGGAGTTAGAGCTTGCCTTTGCATCACAACAATAATAAGATGTGGTTTTCTCCCTTTATGGGTTTCCACTTATATCTGCTATCTCTGTATGTGATGTTTATGTGTTGATATGGTTTATCCAATCTGCTTAATACTTGGTGCTCTCACATTAAGTCTGCTGTCACATTATCTTAATATTTGCTGCTCACATATTAAGATTGGTCACATATAAAGTTGATCGTGAAATTAAGTTGTAAATAATTTTAAAGGTCAGTTTAAAAGTCCATGACTGTGTTAAACTGATTCACCCCCCTCTCATTTTAACTAACGATTCAACACATCATAGCGCCTGTAATCCTAAACACTGGTAAATTCCTCAAGTTTAGTATCGTGGACTGTTGGATGCCCCTGAACTCTGGTAGAACTCTTACTACTACCCGCCCTGCTTCCGTCGCTTAATTCTCTATGTACATTTTCCTTTTCAATGCTGGAAACTCAAAAGAATCTGTAAGGTCTGTGTCGATCAAGGTTACACTGTTGCATTTACCCACAAGGGACTCCATATTTTGAATTCTGCTGTCAATCTCCTGCTCCACAACTGCTGGGCTTACTCTGGTCATTCTGGCTCGTCGCTGGTATACATGTATAACAGTTATCTCTCTTTTCTCTTGAATTCCTTCTTCCAGGCGCCTTCTCTGTTTTGGTTCTGGTTCAGATTCCCTTGCTCTTTTAGATGTTTCTGATTCTAAATCAGATTTTTTCGGCATTCTCGCGCTTCTCTGCATGCGGTTTATGTAAGTAACCGACACGGGTGAGGTTGATGAGACCCCATAACTAATTAATTTTTCCTTGGCTTCTCCTGCAGCTACAATCATGCGATTAGTTAGCTGGTAAGGTGGGCTCTGACATTGCTGACTGTGGTTTTGGGATTTGGGTATACATGATGACTGGTGGTTATGTCTAATTATGGAAAATTTATTACGGTATGGGTGATGCTAATTATGGCAATTATTTCCAAATCTTGGTAATCCTATGGACTGACACTGGTACTACGCATAATGATGATGGGATGATGTTTGACATGCTTTTCTATCTTACATGGATGACACGCTGGACACTACCCCTCCCCGACCAAAATTGGTTGCTTTGCGGTCTCCGCAACTCAACTGTAGTTACTCATATTATATCTGGTTTTGGTAAAGTGGAATCCTATCTATGCTCATATCGGGTGAAAGAGAGTTATTGACTCTATTCTACCCTACTGACTCCTCTCGGTTGCGAGAGTTATTGGAAATGAAATGGTTAACTTACTCTTGGTAGGGCTTCAGGCGTGCGCCATTGACCCATCCCTGTAGAACTTGGCCGTTCAGTTGTGCCAACCGAACTGCTCCTGAAATTTTGATTTCTATGACATGAAATGGTCCTAGCCAATGCATCTGTAGCTTTCCTGGGAATTTATAGTATTTGCTATGTTAGAGTAGAACTTTCTCCCCGACCTGAAAATTTTTGTGCTTAATATGCCAGTAGTGCCAAGCTTTCTGCCTCTCCTTTTGTACCATCTGGTAAAATTCCGCAAGAAATCGTCCTACTTCAAGTTCTTGCAGCTCCTGCAATTGCTTCTTTAGCGATTATTCTTCAAATAGCTGTAATTTTGTTGCGGTTAGAAGGCTTGGTATGATGAATTAATCCAGGACTACTGTTTCTCTCTCGTAGAATAGCTGGAATGGCATTTGATTATTTAGTCGCTTTACCATTGTTCGGTATGCCCACAGTGTTGCTGGTATTCCCTCATCCCAATCATCGCACTGCGCATTGCATATCTTCGTCTGGCCTTTCTCCAGTATCTTGTTGAATGCTTCCACTATACCGTTCGTTTGCGGATGATACAGACTGATTTTATGGTGTTGTATCATGAAGCTCTCCAACAAGGATTTGGTGGTGTCATTGATGAAGTGGGTACCCTGGTCACTGGTCAAGCTTTTTGGACACCCAAATCGGCTGATTATATTTTCAAATATGAACCTGGCAGTAGTATTTGCCATGCAGTTCCTCACTAGTGCAGCTTCTTCCCACCTCGTCAGATATTCGATCACTGTTATTATGTACCTTGATTTTGAGTACCTTGCAGGTGGTGTAATTGGTCCTACAAAATCGATTGCCCACTTTTCGAATGGCTGAAGTAATTTTATCGGATGAAGCTGTAGCTCATTTCTGTGGGATGGTCGTCCTGTCCACTGAAAAATGTCACATTTTTAAACAAATGCTTTGCTGTCCTTATGCAGTGTTGGCCACCATAAGCCTACTTTTAGTACCTTGCGTGCCGTCGGTTTAGCTCCCACATGTCCTCCCACAATACCACTGTGGCTTTCCCATAGAACAGTTTCCCTTTCGTGGTCCAGCACACATCTTCAAAGAATCTGGTCTAGCCCCATCTTGTATAAGTGTCCTGCTATTAGCTGATACTCTGCAGCTCGAACTACCAGGTGCTTTTATTGTGTTGAAGTATACTCTTGCGGACATTGCCCTGTCATGAGGTAGGTTTCTATCTCGTTCAGGTAGTCTGTGATGGCTTCTACTCTGAAAAGATCAGCATCTGGTAACTAATCATCTAGAGATCCTCCATTTTCTCCATTCTCTAGCCCGGATAGGTGATCAGGTCCTACGTTCAATCTTCCAGGCTTTATAATTACTTCGAAGGTGAACTCCTGAAATAATAGGAGCCATTTGTAGATTCTTCCTTCTAAGACCGGTTTTTTTACTAAATATTTCAACGCTGAGTGATCTGTGAAAAATTTGAACTTACCTCCCAATAGGTAGTGGCAGAATTTTTGAAGAGAGTACACCATTTCCAATGCCTCCCACTCTGTTGTTGTGTAGTTCCGCTCTGTTGTGGACAACTTGCGACTGGAAAAATATATCGGATGATCGACTGAAGTGTCTCCTGGTTGAGCCAAGACCGCTTCGAGCACAATGCTGGAAGCATCGATGTGTACATGGAATTGTTTGTCCCAGTCTGGGTTAACTAGTATTGGCGCACTTTCCCGCTTTTCCTTTAGGGTAACCAGGGCTGTCCTGTAGCTGTTCGTCCACTGGAACTTTTCTAACTTCTTCAATAGCTTCCCTAGTGGCGTTGTTATCTTCGTGTAGATGCGAATGAAACGCCAGTGGTAACCTGTGTGGCCTAGAAATGATCTTAGCTGTTTTACTATTTTCGGTGCCTCCATATTGACTATTACTACTACTTTGGCCGGGTCTACGTAGACACCTTGGTTACATACCACGTGTCCTAGCAGTGTTCCAAATGGCACGACAAATATACACTTCTTCAGGTTCAACGATATCTGTAGTTGTCAACATCGATCAAACATTACTCTTAACAGGCTCGCATGATCCTTCAGTATGCTATAGACAGTCCAGTCATCCATGTAGACCTCTAAGAACTTGTGGATGTATTCCCGGAAAGCGGCTATCACAATGCGAGAGAAGACTGCTGGTACATTCTTCAATACGAATGGAATCACATTGTATGCGAAAGAGCCCCATTTGGTGGTGAATGTTGTCTTTTTATTATCTTCCTCCGCTATTCTTACCTGATGGTATCTTGAGAATCCATCGGCGAATGAGTATGCCTCGTTCCCCGCAGCGTTGTCTAGAACTTAGTCACTAAATGGAGTGGGAAACGGATCATGGATACAAGCATTTTTTAAGCTTATGTAATCTACACAGACTCGTATCTCAGATTTCTCCTTTTTTTTTGTATAACTATTGGACTTACCCATTCTGCTTCCTCTACTGGGAATATTAATCCTGCTTTTAACATCTTGTCGATCTCTGCTTTCACCTTTTCCTTTACTCTTGGGTTCAGAAAATATGGCCTATGTTTCACAGGCCTTGCGTCGGACTTTAGTATTATCCGCATCTCTCCCATCTCCTCTTTTATGCCCTTTAGATCCGCTACTGACGAGGGAAACAAGTCCTCATATTCCTTGAGTAGACTGAATATTTCCTTAGTTGTTTGTTCATCCTAGTAGTCTCCAATTGTCACTAGTTTAGGCTTATCTTCTGTTCCAATATTTACTTTCTTGGTTCTTAGTGGTAGAAAATTGAACCCTTCCATCGTTGGTTCTTCTTTGATGTCCCTATCCCCCTATGTTTCTTCAAAATATAGGTGCCTGAGGTCCTCCAGATTCTCGTCATCCATTTTGCCATTTATCTTTTGACATGCCATATTTTTTTTGACCCCTTGGTACTGAAGTGACTTCTCATCGCTCCCTTGAATATCTAGGAAGAATAGTACTTTCTTGATAGCTTGCAAAGCTTGTGTAACTGGCTCTGTCTTTCCCTCAAACGAGAAACACTGTGTGAAGTTTTCCGCAACTTCCTGCCATTTGTTGGTCCCTCTTCTTTTTTCCTCCGTCAGGTACCAAGCCTTTGGAATTACGTCCAAAGAGTGGATAAACCGGTGGACCCATAGCTCTTCCGAATATCCATCGATTCTCCATTGTGCTTCACATTTATCTAGATGATTTTTGGGGTCTGAATCCCCTTGGTACTTGTCCTTATCCCTGGGTCCTTACTCTTCCTTAAATCTAGCTTTTAGTGTTGCCCCAACTTCATCCCATTGCGTGAACGAGTTGCGATGATTACTCCACCATCTCACGGATGTGGACTATAATGCCATGTCCATCAATGGTACTCTTTGACCTTCTGGTACGTTATTCTCTATATTAGCTATGAAAATTTTTACCGCCTTCATATCATATAAGATTGGGTATTCCCGAACCTCGGTCTCAATCCAATTGATTCTTCCAATATTGGCGCATCTCCTTGTATTCGTTTCATACACTCCTTGCTACCAATCATCCCAAGCTATTTCTGATCCCAATTCTGAGCTTCGGATGCTCCTCCATCTTACAGAGCCTTCTGCTGTCGGGTTAATGTAATATTCTCTTCTTCCTGCGATCATTTGATAGAGATGGTCCAGAAGTTGAGCATCTTCTCTGTTATCGACATTATCTTTATATATCGGTCCTTGGTATGGGTCGAGTAGATGAGTGACTCTGATCTCCCCATCCTCGAAAATCATCAGTTCTTTCTTCAGATGTATTATTGCATAATTTTCAAAGGCCCAATCAATTCCTAATAGTGTAGGATAAGGATCTTTATCTCCAATGATGTTGATGACTTCAAAGTCCATAAATGTCTTTACTCCCGCAATTTCAACTTCAACTCCCTCCATTCGGCTGATGGGAACAATGCAATATTAGTTCACCATCCGAATTTGAATAGGTGAATATGTCAATATTGGCCTTCCCAATGCTTCCCAAGTTTTTCTTGGCAGGATATTGACATCAGATCCTAAATCAATCATGGTGTTTTTAATTTGGAAACCCGAAACTTGTGTGTTCACTCGAAATTCCTTTCCTGTCCTTATTTTATTTCTTTTTACCCTCTATACATACTTCTGGTTTCCTTCCACTGATTCTCTTGCTCCTGTGTTCTTCTTCAACACCCCTTACAGGTTCTGCTTTAGCTGTTCTAGCATTGGCGCGTTGTTAACAATTTTCAGGAATAAATGGAACCACTCTTGGATCAAAGCTTCAGAATTAATTTGGGTTTTTTTGTCTTCTTGAGTTTTCTGTAACTCAATTCCTTTGTTTCCCCCGAGTTGGGAAAACATTTTTGCTGCCTCCTGAAAAAATTGTTTCTGTCATTTTGGTTTGATCAGGAGCTTTGGGGATGCTAGCCTGATCAATTTTATTAGGTCCATAGTACGTGCATATTCCCTCGTTCTTTTTCCTCCTCGTGTTACTATGGCCATGTTTTGCATTGTCTGAGTTCCCATTAACTTGGGTTCTGCATTTACTAAATTTGTCCCCCTTTGTTTGGTTCTTTCCTCCCATATTTTGATAAGCTCCAGGCAATCTTCTATTGCATGTGTGTTAACCTGGCACAGGGAACACCAGGGTCTTCTAGGTAGTGGAAATTATCTAGCTACGTGTCCTTCCTGATCGCAGTTGTAGCATATTACTGGGCCTCTATCTCCTGCTCGGCCTCCTCTCATGCCTCCTCCTCTTCCTCGGGGAGCTTCGTTTACTCTGTATGAAGGCCGGTCCAACCACTCCACCAGTGCATCCAGTTCTCGGCACTGCTTTGTGCCATGTGTTGTTAAGGCACAGAAATCATAGTATATATTATTTGGAACATTGGAATATTTCTGTAAGATTGGACATAGGCGAGGTTAATGGCCCATATTCTTGCATATTTCACAGTACTCATTGGTGGCTAGACTTTGTTATGCAGGGAACCCTGTATATTGCTGTTGCGGTGGATATATCCCTTGGGTTTTTATTTGTACAACCCCTCCTAGTGGTGGAGCCCCCTGTACCCCTACAATCGATGTACCCACATTCTGCCCCTGCAACCGGGGACATTCAGTTGCCTCATGTCCTTCCATGAGACAATGCGTGCACCATACATTTGGTCTCGCCGATCGTGTTGGTTGAATTTCCTTGAGTTTTTTTTTCAAAATTGCTATTTGATGCTACAAACCCATTATGGAGGGGTCCTGTACCACTGCTACTCCCTTAAACTCTTGTGGGTAACCTGCCATAGCTTCTATCTTCATCGCCTGCTCTAATGCGTCTTGCAACATCTCGATCCTTTGTTGAGTTAATGGAGTTCAGGTCAAAGGTAATAGAGCCTTCATGAACCAATCCCTTTGATGGTTTGGATCAATAAAATAGCTGAGTTTTCCGATTGCGTCATTGAATCTCCGCATCAAATCCCAAGCAGTCTCTCCTTCTCACTGCTTGATTTCCCACATCTCTGACAGACCCTGTTGGTCTGTTTGGGGTAGTTTAAACTCTTTAATGAAGTCCATCTTCACATCTGCCAGCGCTGGATTCGGGTGAGCTTCCGACCATTTCATAAACCAGCGTAGGGCTCTCTCCCTAAGGGTGGTCTGAAATTATATCAACCTCCCAACATCTGGTGTCTGTCATGCCCTCCATATGGCCTCGCAGAGGTACCAGTGTTGTTCGACATCATCGCTACCCCTCCCAGAGAACTCTGGATACTAGGTAAGTGATCCCGCCATTTTCACTTGAGTAGGCATTACTAAAATGAAGCCATTGGTTCCTGACTGTGATATTGTACCACTAGCAATCCTACTACTAGTATGTATTACTGCTGGGGACTGAATATTGTGCAACTTACTTAATTCACCCAACTTAACAAAAATTTCACCTAGGGGTTTATAGAGCACCAGGGGAAGGTTGGGACTAGCGCTACTGGAACTGTGGGGAATAGGAATACCTTGAGATACGGAAATCGGCCTTTCTTGAAATAGTTTCTCCATTGAAAAGTGCATCTCCACATCGGACACCACCTCCGGGCGCGCGTCTGTACCTTCTCCGTCAGACTTCTTCACTTTCTCCATCTAGGCTGGGCTCCTATACACCTACCACACTTCTTTAACGATCCCTCCTATATCATGGGGATCCACCTAAATTTCCATTCCTTTCGTCATCTAAGGCGCCTCCTCTTTGTTCTTTCGACCACTTTCCTATATCTTCAACTCCTTTATCACCCTCTCTCGCCACCTTTCTGCAATCTGTGCCCTCCGATGTGCTCGTTGCTCCCTGAGCCTGTTAGCGGTCTCGAAATCCATACTCCTACTCCCATTTTTCACTGTTCTTGTAGCATCTCTCCCTTAATCCCTTCCCCCGGCACCAGAGGGTTTATTATTCCATCTCTGCTTTCTGGAACCCCATTAGTCCTTCATCTACCATCAATGCTTTAACCCACAATGGGATCTCCTTCAGCAACTTCCCCCTTAACCTGAATCTGAACGTATCTTCTGCTCTCGAGAAATACTGGTAGCACTCCGCTGCAAACTCCACTATGTATCCGTCCAAGGTAGACTCCACATAAAAATCTACAGCTCGGGTTAAGTTGGAGTTTAACCGATGAAGGGCCACCAGATCCTCGTGCGCCCACTTGCGATTTACCTTTCGCAACTTTTCTCTAACGACCTTGGTCTGAAGCCTCCGCAACTAGTTATAAAGTTCCTCTGGGAACTTTCCCCAAAATATTTCATAGGTATCACTAGCAGAGTCGGAGAATAGAACCAGGTTTTTAATCATTTTATCCTTATGTCGTCTCAGCTCAGCTTGCTGCGCAATGAATTGATCTAGGTGGTTATCCCACCAGCTTCGTATTTCTCTTTCGAAGATCTAAGATACCATGATCTAGCTCCCAAATGAAATTTTAGGTCCCGACAACAGGTCTCGCGGAGAAGACTCGGGTTCAGGTTAAGGGCCAACAAGGTTTTCCGCCATATTCTAGCTTCACGCCGACATTTTCACCCAGCTTCGAAGAGCCGAGAGTCTCACCCAAGGCGTGCTGCGACCTTACTAAGGTAGGGAGCCGATTAGTATCAACCCAACAACATTGATTCGGAAAAATCGAAGTTCTGTTAAAATTCTAAACAACCGCAACACAATGTTCCATGACATATATCTCTCGGAAATACATTCAAACTTGCAGTAAATAAAGTTTTAAGAGTGCTGGAAAAACCATTCATTCAAGACCATAACAAACATCCAAAACAACACTTCTGATTTTATTAAGCATCAGCTATCAGCGACAATATATTACAGAGCTCAACTACATGAGCATGAATAAAACAGAATACAAGAAGTCCTATTGGACAGAGAGAAATACAAAACTACAGAAGAATGGAGAAAAATACAATACAGACAGAGATCTCCTGTGGCTCCCTGCTGCATGATCCTGTCTGCACCAACCACCCCTTCACGTTGGCCGACTGCCTATTTGTTCTACTACCAGCGTGATTAATAGTTCCTCCTTTCTTCTCGCTCGACTGTCTTCTGTTTCTTTCTATTAGTCGGGAGTTCTACTGCTCGTTTCCTTTCACGTTCTTCCGCCATTTGTGCTTGCTCCCACAATAGCCATGACACCTGTCCTTTACTCCTTCGCAACCTAGACATATTTCTGCCTACTGTGGTTGCGTTCTGCCACGTGCTAGCCGCAACTCAAAAGCTATTGAATTTCAAAACAAGGGCCCCAACACTTAGGTAAACCTGTGATAAAATCCATTGAAATCTCCTCCCAACATTGACTTGGAATGGATAAGTTTTGTAGAAGACCTAGGGTCTTAATTGTCTCAAATTTATTTTTTTGGCAAAACAAACATTCCGCCACAAAATTTTGAATATCAGATTTAAGGCCATCCCAAAAAAATTCTTTCTTCACCCTGTGGTAAGTTTTTAAAAATCCCGGGTGTCCTCCTAAAGGAGAAGTGTGCAATTCCAAATAATATTTTGTTTTAGTTGGGAATTCTTGCAAATATATAAGCGATATTTGTACCATAAGGAATCATTTTTCCAATTAAATGTATCAGATGTACTAGGATCTTGCTGCAACTTTTGAATGAGTGTCCACACTTCTTCATCCTTCTTCCATTCATCCCTTGCTTCGGTTGTCCAATTTGGTTGGATAATAGAAATGGAACAAAGCAATGCTTCCACCTCTTCATCCTTTCTTGAGAGTGCATCTGCAAAAACATTTAGCTTCCCTTTTTTGTAGATGATTTCAAAGTCGTAACCCAACATCTTTGTGACCCATTTTTGTTGCTCTTCTGAAGATAGTCTTTGTTCCAAAAAGTGTTTAAGACTATCATGATCAATTTTTACCTTGAAGTGTCTTCCCATTAGGTAAGGCCGCCATTTATTTAGTGCATGTAGTATTGCAAACATTTCCTTATCATATAAAATAGGTTTCTGTAAATACTTTCCTTTGATTGGATGAATTTCAAATGTAATGTGTATTCCTTCTTGCATTAAAACAACACCAATTCCATTTCATGAGGCATCACATTCCACAATAAAGGTTTTTGTGGAGTCTGGCGTAGCTAATACTGGTGCTAGGCACATTTCCTCTTTAAGATGTTCAAAGGCCTTAATTTCTTCAGGAGTCCATGAAAATGCATATTTATTCAATAATGTTCTTAGAGGTGATGCTATTCTCCCATAATTCTTAACAAATTTGCGATAATACCCCGTTAACCCGAGAAATCCTCGCAATACTTTATGGTTGTGGGGACTTTCCATTCCTTAATGGATTTAATTTTGTTAGGGTCTACCTTAACACCCTCATGAGATACAATATGACCTAGATATTCCACCTCTTGTAATCTGAAGAAACATTTGGATGTTTTTGCATATAATTTTTTCTCCAATAGTTTGAGCACCCTGTCAACATGTTGAACATGATCCTTCCAAGACCTGCTGTAGATTAGTATGTCATCAAAAAATACTAGCACAAATTTTCTAAGGAAGGGTTTGAAAATGGAATTCATCAACCCTTGAAATGTAGAAGGTGCATTTGTAAGGCCTAAAGGCATGAAAAAAAATTCATAATGACCCTCATGAGTTTGAAATGTTGTTTTCAGATAATCTTCAGTCTTCATTCTAATTTGATGATATCCTAAACGAAGATCCAATTTGGTAAAATAAATCGCTCCATGTAATTCATCCAATAAATCATCAATCACAGGAATGGGAAATTTATATTTAATAGTGAGCTTATTGAGCTCCCTATAATCCAGACACATGCGCCATGATCCATCCTTCTTATGAACCAATACTACTGTAGCAGAGAAAGAACTTTGACTAGGTTGAATTATACCCGCCTCAAACATTTCTGCAATCATAAGTTAAATTTCGCCCTTTTGGACATAAGGATATCTGTAAGGCCTAATGTTTGGAGGGATACTTCCTGGAATCAAATGAATAGCATGATGATGATCATGAATAGGTGGGAGTCCTTTGGGAGTTTCAAACACCTTGGAATGATTTTCCAAGACCTTTTGGAGATTTGGAGAATAGATGATTTTGATGTTTGAACTTCTAGTGAGCATAATTACGCAATTACGCCTCGTTGTTATTTCTTCAGAAGATTTGTCATGACATTAGAGCTTATTATCTTTCTTGGCTTCCCTACAACACCCCGTAATTTGATTTCCTTTCCTTCTGAAAAAAATTTCAAGAAAAGGTCCCGAAAGATTGTAACCATTGTACTCCTAGTACAACGTCAGCACCACCCATTGGAATGGAAATAAGTGGACTATTCAATAAATATTCCCCCATGGTTAGCTTGATATTATGACATTTTCCAGAGAAATTTATAGTTCCTCCATTTGAAACCATCACTTGACATTCTGGTGTTGGGTATAGGAAATAATTCAATTCCTTGGCTACCTTACAATGAATGAAATTATGGGTACTACCCGAATCAATAAACACTATTACCTTTTTCTTCTTGATATGTCCTTCTATCTTGAGAGTTTGAGCAGTGGTAATTCCTGCCAATGCATTACATGATATGGTCAGACTCATTTCTTCTTCTTCTAGGGTTGGTTCTTAGCGTATATCCTCTTCTTTTGATGTTTCTTGTTCATTTTCTTCCTCCTCTTCACAATCTATGTAAAATAATTTCTTCTCAACACACTTATGACCTTTAGTGTATTTTCTATCACAACTGTAGCAAAGCTCTTTTGCTCTTTTTTCTTCCAATTGTTGTGGTGTCAACCTTGTAGGTTGCAGAAGTATAGAAGTAGCAACACTTCCATATTTATAGATGTGAGTGGTAGGCTTCCTTGTCGCCATAATTTTACATTCAAATTTTCTTTCCAAACTGAATGCCTTCTCCAATGAATCAGGTTCCCAAACAAGAACTTCATGTTGGACGTTATCATTGAATGTCCCTATAAAGACATCAATCATGTGTTCCTCTGGAATATGAGTTACCCTTATATTCAATTTTTGGAAGTCCTCAATGTGCTCCACCACTGAACCCTTTTGTTTGAGATTTATCAATTGGATAAAGAAGGTGTTGCTCTTTGTATCCTCATAATGTGTTATCATTTCCTCCGTAAAAATTGAGCAAGTGAATTTTTTTGTACGTGAGAAAAGCCATCGATACCATACAAATGTACTTTGTTCTAAATGTAAAGCTGCAATGCGTACCTTTTGTGTCTTTTTCACATTATTGAGATCAAAATATTGCTCCATCTCTAGTATTCATGTTACAGGATCCTTTCCATCGAACTTCCTCATACCCATCTTTGGAATATGTTGGTTCTTGAATCCAACATTAGAGCTTATGAAATCACGATTAACATTTATTTTGTTCTCATCATGAGTTTCCTCTACTATATTTCCACCATTAGGAATAATTTCTTGTATTAACCTTGTCATCAAACCTTCCATGTCTTCTTTTCAATCATTCTTCATTTATTCCATGTTTTCTTTAATTTTTTCATCGATCTTAGCTTCCATGTCATCCAGCTTAGCTTACATGTCATCCATATTATCTTCCATGCCAAATTACATGCTATCCATCTTAGATTCCATGCCATAATTCAAACCATGCACGCCTTTCTTCAAACCATCCATCTTAGCTTCCATGCCTTTCTTCAAAACTTCCATTTCATTTTTTGTTGCTCTTTGCGAGAGCAAAATTTGGTGCATTTTATCTTGTAATTTTGATATGTCATGTTGCGCTTCTTCCTCTTCATGAGTCATAGTAGAGCCTTATGAAGGCTTAATGGGTGTTGAATTATTTTTAGGTGGAATTTTAGAACCCAACACTGATATCTATGCTTCAATATGCCCTTGGAATCACTTCAAACTGATTTTTCACAAAATACTTATGCAATTCGAAAACAAATACACACCTTTTTCTTGCTTTTGAGGAGCTTGATATTGAAACTGAATTATCTTTGTGATTTTAGATCTTCAATATCTGAAATTCAGCCTTGTAGTATCCCTCTGAATCTTCTTTCTAATGCCATAGGTATCACCTAATTTGGATTCTTCAAGGAAAATTTATGCGCAATCTCCCACAATAACCTAATTATGGAATGGACGTGCCACATGTCATTGTTTCCTTCTTCGGCTATGAAATTTATATAAGGAAACTATAGTCCGTGTACTTGTGGCCACTTTTTACAGAATTCAAATCCGACGCTCAGAGAGAGAGTTATGATGATTTTCCCACGATCACCTCTTTGAGATGAAATTTAGGAGCCTGAGAAAACCCTAACTTCCACAGATCATATCTCCGAAAATATTAGGAACCAAGCTTAGAAATGTTTATAATAAGTTCCTCAAGATTTAATCTTCACTTTATAAAAATTTCAGCTTCTGAACCTTCGTAGAAAAAAATTATAATGCAAATTCCACGATGACCTGTTTTAGTTGAAATTCAGGAGCCTGAAAAACACTAACTTCCATAGATCATATCTCTGAAAATATTACGAACCAAGATCTGAAATTTTTACACAACGTTCCTCAGGATTTTGACTTTTCTATGCAAAAATTTCATCTTCTGAACCTTCGTGGAAAAAAAATTATCGCGAAAATTTCACGATGACCTGTTTGGAGCAGCGAAACCCTAAAATCCAAAGCTCTGATATCAAATGTTATTAAACCAGCTCCAAAAATAGAAGAAGAGAGAGAAAAATGCCTTAGAAATAGCCACTTCGATGGGGAAACCTCCAATACATTACATAAATGAACAATTCTTGGACGATACAAATGAAAAAACCTCCTTCTATATATAGGAGTCCATGGGGTCACAATATAATCCTAGCTGACCTAACAATAATAATGTAAGGGCACAATAATAACAATATTGGGGTTACAGGGGTACAACAGTAACAATAAGGGGGTTACACTAACAACAATAAGGGACTATACTAGTAATATAGGGACCTAACACAAGCTTATCTTTGAACCGAGACAACCTCGTCATATACGAAGTCACTCCTTCACCCTCCATCATCTTGGTGAAATTAAAATTATACTCCAATACCAGTAGAGTATTCTCATTCTTATTTTGGAATAAATTCTAAAGATTCACCCACGTCTCATGAGCGATTTTATTCCCGGACAAATGTCATGTTGGGGAGTCCTTAACACCATCTAGGTGTTGTGCAGGAAATATTTTCTGCGGACATAAATGATCCCTCTAGTCGTATGGGAGGATATAGAAACAAACGAGACAAATATATGCAACCTTTCCTAACTTATACTAGAAAACATGAAGGAGGATAGACTTCCTACCTATTTTTGATGCTATTGCCTTTGGTGTTAGCCTTGATTATTTTGCTTCCATGCTCACAATCACGATATCCTCTTCGTTGGAATATATTAGTGCCTGGAAGGAAATACAAGTGGATAAAACAAATGTATAAAAATCAGAATAGTTTCTAGTATAATTTATGCAGCAGATAAAGGAACACTACAATAAATAGACAATAGTTGACATATTTATGGAAAGGAAACACATAATGTATTATTAATAGAATGAAAAAGGGAGAAATAAAACCAAAAGCCTTGATGTTGTAAGCCTCCATCAGGTGAGATTCCAAAGTCCAAGCCATAACCTTCAAACACTTCTTCTCCTTTGTAAATGGGAAACATTTAGGCACAATTCAGTACTAGGATGGAAACCAACCAAGAATTAATGGTGAGGATTTCATTTATAGGGAAGGAGAGGGAGTTGAGGATCCATGAAAAGGGGAAGGAGCTCCACATATCAAGGGAGAAATCCATGGAAGGAGGATCTAGGTCCAGGAATGGGAGTCTTGTTCCAATCATTAACAACCTGAAACCATGTTACCGTTCTCGAGCCTTCTAGCAAGAGAACCTTCTCCTCCATTTTGGGAAAAATTGCCTGAAGAGGACCAACACGGATTTTCCTAATAAAAGTCGTGCTGGAAATTCTAGAAATGTGTAATGCAATAAGTTACTAGCGTGAGAAAAAAGTTATGCAGAACACGCTAGGCTTACAAAACAAGGTTTTTGACAAGCTTTTTAGAATATTTTCAAGGAAATTATTCTTCCTTTCTTCAGGAATGCACTGAGCATATTTCATGGTGCATACATTGTTCTTGATTAATTTGATCACTTTGCGACATTTGTGGCATTGACGACACAAAAGGCGACACTTCAGGATAAGAGAGTGAAAGTGTGACAAAATAATGTATAATAGATGCCCCCTAAAGCATGAAGTCAGAACAGGAAGTGATGAATGAAATTATTTACAAGCAAAGGTAAGGACTTAGAGAATCACCGTCAAGAGACCTGCAAATCAAACATAATGAAATATATCTTGACATATTTGATGCAAGTATTCTTAAAGTGTAAGCATCTGAAAATACATGGATCCACCTCATGAACACAACCAACTAACTAGAAAGGTTCATGTTTACAATCATGAATACATGGATCCTCGGAATGGATGCAACCATCCGACTAGAAAGGATCATGTCTACCATAATTAATACTTAATAACTCCATGCATCCTAGATTTATCAAACAAAACCCAGTGTCTTCATCTATATCTCGATCTAACCAAAGTATGAATCTCACCATGCGAATAAATGGGTTGAAGTTGAACGTGGTAGAAACCACCTGATTATGGACCAATGATGTAAACCATTAACGGGCCTGAGAGAAACCACCAATGATGGCGATGTATCTTAAGGTACTATAGCACAATACACACGTGTGAACAATGAAGCTAAATTCAAACAATTGTAGAATATTTCGATCGAAGGATAGTGATGTGAACCTATCATTGAATGTGAAGAACCTGCCATTGAGGCATGCAAGCTCCAAGGTACTGAAAAGTAAGTTTCTAGATCATCTTCATGGATAATGAGTCAGAGTTGACAAGCATTGATCCATTGAAGGAGGGCCATAATGTTTCCCACATCATCGACATGAAACATAGGATTTTTTCAAATTTGGTAAGAGTGATTCAGGATTGATGCAATGAAAGTCAAATGGGTTATAAGTGGTTTGAACTTACAGGTGGGACTTCTCTTGAACATATCGGTGACACGACATCAGAATTTGGCATCATTTGACTCAAAATAGGATCAGAGGTCATGGTTGTTGGAAATACTGAGAGGGGGGTGAATCAATATTCCTTTCAATTAGTATTATTATTAATCTTTTCAGAGCATTAGTTAATCTTCAATTATTATCATTGTTTGAACAATGATAGCAGTAAACAAAAGGAACACAAATGCACAAATTTTTAAAGGTGGAAACCCCCTCTGGGACAAAAACCATTTGAATGCTTTTCTAATCATTCTTTAATCTTCAAATCCAATTGAAAAGAAAGCTACAACTTCCTAGAATCTAGAAAAGCATTCTTCTCTAGATCCTACCGGATGGATATTCCAACGCCCGAGATTCTTCAGTAGTCAACTCAATGGATGCCCAAATACCCAATGAGCTACAACTCACCCTAGAACCACCGTACCATATTGAAGTTTTCATAGGCTTGAACCTATTGGTAACTTCATGCACTAGCCTAGCACCACCCTACCACCCTATAGAAGAATAAAATAAGAAGACACACTAGACCATAACCCCAACTATGACACAACCACCTAATGATGATTTAAGTCAAAAGTCCCATGCAAGTTCGGGGTAGCCCCTATTTCTGCTTGGGTTGACATCAATGACAACCACTGAGTCAACAATATCCCCCTTTGGCATTGATGGCAACACAAGTACTTCCCCTGCGATCATGACACCTCTTCCTACAACATTCTATCCCCCTTTGACATCAATGGAAAAGGGTAACCCCCCCTGACACACAACCATCCTGTAGACCTGTACACACTTCCACTCCCCCTTAATTTTCTGAATAAGTAAAATATAATGAGAACTTGGAAGAATCCCAAGCTTCTGGAAAAGATATTCAAATTCTTCACGAGGTAAAGGTTTAGTGAAGATATCAAAAATTTGTTCTTTTGTACCAACATATTATTTTCAGCGAATTGTTGTCTCACAAAATGATATTAGATCGAAATGTGTTTTGTTTTTTAATGCATGACAGGATTCTTGGAGATGCTGATGGCACTAGTGTTATCACAGAAGATGGGAATAGGCTCACTGAATTATACTTGAAGATATTGCAAAGTGGTTTTCATCCAAAGTACTTGAGTACAACGAGCTGCCACTGCAATGCATTCTGCTTCCACTGTAGATAACGAGATTGGGGTTTGTTTTTTCTCAACCATGATACGAGACAACCACCTAGATAGAATGTTGCTCCACTAGTACTCTTATGACCATCAACACTTCCTGCCCAATCTGCATCTGTAAAGGCTTGAATAATGAGATTGTTACCTTTGGGATACCACAAGCCATATTCTGATGTGCCACTTAGATATCGAAGAATTATTTTGATGACAGTAATATGTGATTATTTTGGTGCTGCTTGGAATCTTTACACTTTTCCAAATTATTTCATAACATCTGGTCGGGAGGCTATTACATATAGAAGACTAACAATCATAGATCTGTACAAAATTTGATACACAACCTTAGATGAGTCTTCTGTGCTTAATTTGTAATCTGTGACCATCGGAGTAAGGACTGGTTTGCAATCTTCCATTTTTAATTTCTTGAGCATTTCTTTGATGTACTTGGCTTGACATATAAATAATCCTTTCTCTTGATGAGATATTTGAAGCCCTAAGAAGTATGCCAGCTCAACAAGTAAAGAAATCTCGAACTCAATTTACATCTTTGTAGCAAAATTATTACTTAGTCGATCATCATTGCTACCAAATATTATATCATCCACATATACCTCAACGATTGTTAAATTATCTTTATCTATTTGTACATAAATATTGCTATCAGCAGTACCTTTCTTGAACCCTTTTTGACGTAGATATTGTTAGAAAATTATATATTACAGAGCAATGGAAAAAATAAAATATATATGCAGAAACACAAACACAAGAAACACATAAAACCATAGAGACACATATATATGTGGTTCACCCAGTTTGGGCTATGTCCACCCTAAATAGCCAGTCCTTCCTTTCTATTATCCAGCAAAATGAAGAGATGCAACCTACAGCAGATCCGCTGTAATATCCTCTATTCTCTCTCACAGTCTCCCTATATGTTTCTCACTCTGAGAATACACATATAATACACAACCACAATACGAGACCCTCATACAAAACGAGGGGTTGCCTTATAGGGCGAAAAACCCTAAAATAAACATAAATTCTACCATCAGATCATCTGCCTAATGAACGACCCAAATTGGTTAGAAATTCTATACTTTTACAAGGCAATTTTACATCTATTTTTATCTTTGGGGGCATTTCCCCTGAAACCCCCCACTAGGAGGGGGGGGGGGTCCATAAAGTCGCAGCTACCCCCCCTGGACCCCCCACCAGGGGGGGCACCATAAATTTGCAGCTGCTCCCCTCCTGGACCCCCCAGGCAGCGTTTAATTACGGGCGGTGTTGCTGCCCCATTAAGAGTAGGGGTCCAATGCTGTAATACATCTAAGGAAAGAAGATAATCAAGCTGCACACCCAAAAATCTCCCACTTGGAGACTGATTGTAGCAACTTCACCACTAATTCATTTCCTAGATAATGACTCCACTTTGGACTTGGTTTTTTCTCATCTTCATCATCATACTTGAAGACCAATAGAAACTGAGGCATAATCTCAGTTTCTCCCTGGTTACAACTTTTGTTAGCATATCTGTAGGATTCTAGCTAGTGTGTATATTTTCTAGCTTCAACTGTCCATATTCCAACACTGACCGTATGAAATGGTACTTGAGATGTATGTGTTTAGTCCTAGAATGAAATTCTGAGTTCTTTGCGAGATGAATGGAACTTTGGCTATCACTGTATAATGTGCTCATATCATGCTTCTTACCTAATTCATCCATAAACCTTTGTAATAAAATCATTTGTTTACTAGCTTCTGTAGCAGCAACATACTCTGCTTCTGTTGTTGAAAGTGCAACAAAACTTTGGATTTTTGAAACCCAACTAAGAATTGTTCCACCTACAGTACATAAATATCTTCTAGTGCTCCTCCTGTTATCTATGTCACCTGCCATATCTGCATCAACATATCCCTGTAGAGCAATGTTTGAACCACCAAAGCATAATGCTTGATTTGTGGTACCTCTCAAATATCTGGGAATCTATTTCACTGCCATCCAATGTTCTTTTCCTGGATTGTTCATGTACCTTATTACAACTCCCACTGCACGTGCAATATTAGGCCTTATGCAGACCATTGCATACATTAAGCTTCCAACTGCTGATGCATATGGAACTTTAGACATATATTCCATTTCTTCTTGGGTCTTGGGGAACATCTCCTTACTAAGTTTGAAATGGCTAGCAAAAGGTGTACTAACTGGTTTTGCATTGTGCATATTAAATATTTTCAACACCTTTTGTATGTACTCATACTGAGACAGTGTTAATTTGCAATTTTTCCTGTCTCTAGTTATTCTCATACCAAGGATTTGTTTTGCAGCTCCCAAATCCTTCATTTCAAATGAATTTGCCAATTTTATTTTGAGCACATTTATTTCCTGCATGTTAGACCCTACAACAAGCATGTCATCTACATACAATAACAATATAATATAGTTGCCATCATTTTGATTTTTTAGATAAGGACAATCGTTAGAGTGACATCTAGTATAATATTGTTCAGACATAAACTTGTCAAATTTTAGATACCACTACCTTGGATCTTGTTTAAGCCATAAAATATCTTCTTTAACCTACACACTAATTTTTCCTTCCCTTTGACCTCATATCCTTTTGGTTGTTGCATATATATTTCTTCCTCCAAATCTCCATGGAGAAATGTTGTCTTTACATCTAACTGTTCAAGATGCAAATCTTCCGCTGCTACAAGAATTAAAATAGTTTTGAATGAATTCATATTAACAACAGGAGAAAATATTTCATCAAAATCAATACCTTTCTTCTGTGCAAACCCCTTCACCACAAGTCTAGCTTTGTACCTCTGTTTTCCTCCATCTTCTTCCATCATCCTGTAAACCCATTTATTCTGCAATGTAGTTTTACCTGCAGACAACCTGACTAAGTCCCAAGTCTGGTTATGTATCAAGGAAACCATATCTTCTTTCATGGCTAGCTCCCACTTCTTCCTAGTTTCAACCTGCATTTCTTCTTCATAACATTCGGGTTCACCAGAATCAATCAACAATAAATAAATGAAGGAGAGTATCGTCCAGGGGGTCTACTGATCATGGTAGATCTTCTGACACCAATTTCAGGTGTTTGAGGTGCCTTTTGTTGTTGTGGTGGTTGTTTTTGTTGTGGTTTTTTATTATTATTATTTTTAGGCACCTTTTCTTTTTCCGTGATCTCATCAAAAAATGTGTATTCTTTGTTTTCTTTTTCCTGTTTCTTTTCCTGCAACTAATTCTTATACAAGACCTTTTCATTGAATATTACATATCTTCTCCTAATGATTTTTTTATTTTCATAATCATATAAGTGATAACAAAAATCATTAACACCATATCCAGTAAAGGTACATTTCTTTGATTTTTCCTCAAGCTTTGTTCTATTTTCTTTATTAATATGGACAAAGGCCTCACAACCAAAATACTTTAAAAATGAGTATTTTACCTTTTTACCTGTCCATGCCTCCTCTGGAATACTACCATCCAAGGAACTTGAAGGCCCTTTGTTTATTAGATAAACAACAATATCTACAACATCTGCCCAAAATTGTAAAGGCAATCCGGCATGCAATCTCATGCATGTTGCACGATCCATGATTTTTCTATTCATCCTTTCTGACACACCATTTTCTTGTGGTGTTTTTGGAACTGTCTTCTCTTTGTGAATTTCGTGCTCTGAACAATACCTATAAAACTCTTTGCTGCAATATTCACCTCCATTGTCTGATTTGAGAAACTTCAACTTCTTTCCTGTCTCAATCTCAACCAGATGTTTCCATTTCTTGAAAGCATCAAATACATCCAATTTATTTTGAATACAATAAATCCAAGTTTTTCTAGTTGCATCATCACTAAAAGTAACATAATAACGAGAGCCACCGAGAGATGATACCTGAGCAGGTCCCCATACATCTGTATGCACAAGCTCTAATTTTTTGCTCTTCTTTTCTTTCCCAACTCTGAGAAATATGACTCTCTTCTGTTTTCCATAAATACAATTCTCATAGAAATCCAAATCAATATTCTACAAACCCAGAACAAATTTCTTGAGTGAATAATCTTCATCCCCTTCTCACTCACGTGTTCGAGCCTATGATGCCATAATGTTGCATCTGCTCCTTTGGAAGTTAAAGCATTAACATAGTTATAAATACCATTGAATTAATACAATGTACCAACTTTTTCTCCTTTTGCTATTACTAGGGCTCCTTTGGTGACCTTCCAAGTTTTATCTGTGAAAGTTATCACACAACCTTCACCACCTAACTTCCCTGTTGAAATCAGATTTTTCTTCACATCTCGAACATGCCTTACCTCCTTTAATAGCCATTGGTTTCTGTTCTGTTGTTTTACAATAACTTTACCCAGTCCAACAATTTTACAGGGTCTATCATCACCCAAACGAACTTGTCCAAAATATCCTTAAACATAGTCATGAAAATATTTCTTATCAGGTGTGGCATGGAATGAGGCCCCTGAATCTACCACCCATGAATCAGTAACATTTTCTAAAGAAAGAATCAAAGCATCTTGTAACACATCACTTGTCAAATTTTCTTGATGATTGTATTCTTGTTGTGCGTCTCCTTATTTTCCCTTATGAGATCTACAGTATTTCTTCAAGTGTCCTTTATTTCCGCATTTCTAGCACACTACCCCGATCTAGACTTGGATCTGCCTTTCCTTGATTAACTGAAATATGCTGAGCTATTTCCTCCTTCCATTTTTCTTCCCCTAGACTCTACACTCAAAGCATTACTCGATGTTTCATCAGAGATTTTCCGTCGCATTTCCTCTCTAAGGATAGCACCGACAACATCATCAAAATTTAAAGTACTAGATCCAGAGATAGAGTTACTAATGGCCATAACTAAACCATTCCAACATTCTGGCAATGAGCACAAAAATAATAGAGCCCTAAATTCATCATAATTTTTTTCCCCTACAAAACTTAATTGAATGGTAACTATATTAAAATCATTTAAATGGTCTACAATAGATCCACCTTCCGACATCTTCATATTAAATAAACATTTCATAAGAAATACCTTGTTTGAGGCCGAGGGTTTTTCATATAGTTTTTTCGAATGCCTTAATAAAACCCTCTGTTGTTGTTTCCTTTTAAATATTGAAGGCTACGGATGTCACGAGGCACAACCGTACTGTTCTGAGTGCCTTTCTATCGAGAATCTCCCATTCCGCATCTGTCATAGTCTTCGGCTTCTTTGTTTTTTCGCTCAATCGTAGGTACAGATCTTTCTGATACAGATAATCTTCCATCTGCGTCTTCCACAACGAGAATTTTTGGCCGTTAAATTTCTAGACCCTAAACTTACCATCTTCTGCCATTTCTCCCACTCGAACCAGGAACCCTTCTTTCCTGTGAGTTTATCAGCCAAATAGACCTTCGGCTTTGATACTAGTTGTTAGAAAATTATATATTACAGAGCAATGGAAAAAATAAAATATATAAGTGGAAACACAAACACAAGAAACACTTAAATTCAGAGAGACACAAATATACGTGGTTCACCCAGTTTGGGCTACGTCCACCCTGAACAACCAGTCCTTCCTTTCTATTATCTAGCAAAATGAAGAGACACAACGTAAAACAGATTCGCTGTAATATCCTCTGATCTCTCTCGCAGTCTCCCGATATGTTTCTCACTCTGAGAATACACATGCAATACACAGTCGCAATACAAGACCCTCATACAAAACGATGGGTTGCCTTCTAGGGCGAAAAACTCTAAACTAAACATAACTTCTACCATCAGATCATCTACCTAATGAATGACCCAGATCGATTAGAAATTACTATACTTTTACAAGGCAATTTTACATCTGTTTTTAGCTTTGGGGGCATTTCCCCCGAAACCCCCCGCCGGGGGGGGGGGTGGGGGGGCTCTATAAAGTCGCAGCCGCACCCCACCTGGACAACCCAGGTAGCGTTTAATTACGGGTGGCGTTGCCGCCCCATTAAGAGCAGGGGTCCAATGTTGTAATACATCTAAGGAAAGAAGATAATCAGGCTCCACACCCAACAATCTCCCACTTGGAGTCTGATTATAGAAACTCCACCGCTACTTCATAATATGGCTCCACACGCAACAATCTCCCACTTGGAGACTGATTACAGTAATTTCCTACTGATAATCAGGCATCGCTTAATTACAGCGGCATTGCCGCTCCATTAAGAGCAGGGGTCCAACGTTGTAATAAATCTAAGGAAAGAAGGTAATCAGGCTCCACACCCAATAGATATAAATCAAGACAAGAATACCATGCTATGGGAGCCTGCTTGAGACAATATAGAGCCTTCTTTAACCTAAAAACATAGTCTTATTTTCTGATAGTAAAAAACCTTCAAGTTATTCGATGTAAACTTCTTCTAATTCGCCATTCAAAGATGTTGACTTAACATCCATTTGGTAGAATTTGATTTTTCTTAGACATGCATAGGCGAGAAACATCCAGATGGCTTCCATTTTGGAAACTAGTGCAGATGTTTTTCCGAAATCAATTCCTTCCACTTGTGCTTAGGCTGCAAAACAATCTTGCTTTGTTTCTGGTAACCTGTTTATCTTCATTCAATTTGTTCCTAAACACCCATTTATTCCCAATGACATTTTTATCTTTTGGTCATGGAACTAATTCCCAGGTGTTATTCTTCTCGATTTGATCCAATTCTTCATTCATAGCTACTACCTAATGTTAATTCTGGCTAGCTTCCTCAAAACTACTAGGCTCAAAGGTTGCTAGAAAATCAATGTGAGCTTGTTGTGATGAACGAAACTGTCGACCTTCATTTATGTCACCAATGATTTGATTTGATGGATGGTTCTTTGAATCCATTCTTTTGTTATCTTTGGAGGAGATTCTTGTTGTTGTTCCTGTATATCTTGATGATCATTATTTACTTCTTCCTGGTTGACTGTTGCTTCTTGTTCTAGAATTTTCTCTGTGTCTTTTCAACCTATGTCTCAAGTTTCAAAGATTCTAGGTCATCATCATTGTTCGCTAGAACACCATCTTTGTCAAATGTAACATTTATTCTCTCCATTATTTGTTTTCGTCTTAGATTATAGAATTTATAGGCCTTTCTTTTGTGTGAGTAACCAACAAAGATATCTTCGTCAACACGTGATTCAAACTTACCCAACTTTTGATCTTCTCTTTTGATATAATATTTTCTTCCGAAGATTCTGAAATATTATACATTAGCCGGGTTTCCTTTCCATAATCCATATGGGGTCTTGTTGCAATTATTTCTAAGAAGACTTCGGTTGATAATGAAGACTACTGTATAAATTGATTGAACCCAAAATTTTTCATCCAATTCTGAGTCCTTCAGCATTGTTCTACCCATTTCCTGTACGTTTCTGTTCTTTCTTTCAGCAACTCCTTTTTGCTGAGGTGTTCGTGCTTTTGAAAATTGTCTTTTTATTCTATTTTCATCACAGTGTTTCTAAAATAATTTGGAAGTGAATTCTGTGCCTTTATATGATATTAGATACTTTATTTTAAAATTAGTTTCATTTTTGACCAGTTCCTTGTAGATATTAAAGCACTCAAATGCTTCATATTTTTTCTTAGGGAACTAACGGCTGCCATCCTGGTATAGTCATCTATCATTAACATGAAATATAATTCTCCATCTAAGCCTTTTTTTCTCACAAGACCACATAGATCAGTATGTATCAATTCCAATGGATGTGATGCAAAGTGTTATTTTTTTTTTAAATTAGACTTTTGTCTGCTTTCCATGCCGACAGGCCTCACATAGTGTGTTGGAAGGTTTTGAGATTTTCAACATTTCTCGTACTGCTTCCTTTTTGCTTATCCTGACAATATTGTCAAAGTTTATGTGACCCATTCGTTTGTTCCATAACTAGCTTTCATCTTCTTTAGCTAGTATACATGCTTTAGTTACTTCATCCAGAACATATATGCCGTTTGGAGCTCGACTTGTTGTAGCCACAATTTTACCATACCTACCTTTCCTGATTTCACATTTTGTGGAGTTGAATAACATTGTGTGTCCTTGATCACACATTTGTCCAACACTGACAAAATTGTGATTCATGTTTTCAACCAATAGAACATTCTTGGCTAGAGCATATTTTCTTCCGAGAGTGACGGTACCTGATCCTATAACATTTGAAGATCCATCATTTCCAAAGGACATGGTTCCATCCTTCTTCTCTTTCAGAGATACAATTTTCTTTCTATCTCTAGTCATATGCGTTGAGCAACTGCTATCAACATACCACACATATTTGTTGTTTTGAGCCTTGAGAGAGAGAGCACAATTATCAATCTTCTTATTCTTCCATCTTCGTTCGTTCTGTCGCTTCGAATAATCTTCTGGAGGATTTTCAAGTCTGCAGTCTCTGGCTATGTGTCTAAGTTTCAAAATTTGTAACATTCAATATTATTTCTTAAATGTTCAAATATATTAATGTTTCTTTGAGCCTTGGGAGGTTCATATTTGACAGATCTCCTGGAATTGTATTGGTTCCTAGGGTACATGCGACATTCTACAAATTTATGACCAAATTTTCCACATGAATAACAATAGCCATGAAAAAAATGTTGTTATCTAGATGGAAATCTTCATCGGGGAATTTTCTTCCAAGGTTGTTCTTGCAAATATTCCAATGAAGTCTACATGCCTGTCAGATCTCATAGGATCATTGTATTTTATTCTAGAAGGTACTACTTCTTCTTCTTTTTAATCGAAGCCAATTATATCATTGTAAGATCATTGATTGTTGATGAGTTCTTACAATTCCCTTGAGAGGTTGGCATATTTTTGGACATTTTTCCCTTCTTCACTTCCTTACATAGCGAGACTACTTCAGCTTCTAATTATTCACTTTCTTGGTTGCTTTCTTCCAACTTCTTTTGAAGTGACTCTTCAATACATTTCTGTTCTTCAAATTCAAGTTTGAGACCTTGAACTTGTTCTTCAAGGGTATTGGAACGGATCTTCTCAGCCTTGAGCTATTTTATACGCCTAGATCCCTCCTTAGAAAATCCTTCTATGGTCAACCCTTCTTCTTTGTTGTTTGATACCTCTTGTTTATTTTTCTTGGCCATAAACAATACTCTCTCATTCGCTTCTTCTTCATTTTCACTGTCTTCATTGGATGATGAGCTATCTTATTTAAAGAGAAATTTCCTTTTGAATCCTTTCTTCTTGCCTTGCTTGTTGAATTTATTAAAGCCTTTCTTTCCTTTTGAGTTTCCATCACTTATGTTCTGACATTTTGCTACGAAATGCCCAACCTCACCACAGCTGAAACATATCAATGGAAGTTTACCTTTGAATTTTCCCTTACCAATTTTTATTTTTCTCGTAAAGTAAGCATATTCTCCATCTGAAAGACCTTCTTCATCATCTTCCTTTTCTTCACACTTACAGGTGCTGGTCTTTTCCTTTGAAGGTTATTTTTCCTTATTGGTTTTCTTAGATGCATCAAACATAGTTTCTAGATGCAAAGTACCCTCTTCTTCATCAAGTCTCATTTCATATGCTATGAGAACTCCATGTAATTCCTCTTTGCTGAGTTTGTCCAGATTTTCACTGTATTCTAAGATCTATACCTTTGGGTTGAATCTTCCTGGTAACGTTCTAAGAATCTTTCGTATAATATTCTTCTCGTCAACAAAATCTCGCAATCATTCTAGAGTGTTGGTTATTTCATCAACATGTTGGAAGTATGCATCAATGTGGTCATGTTATCTCATTCTGAGTTGCTCAAATTTTTCTCTGTAGATTTGAAGCTTTGCTTCTTTGACATTTGATTCACCTTCATATATATTCTCAAGCTTGTCCCATACATTTTTGGTGGTTTTACAACCCAACACATTATGATAATAAGATTCAATAAATCCACTGATAATAATATTCGTTGATTTTGCATCATTTACCAAATTCTTCTTACCTTGTTCATCTGCGGTTGGTGTAAAGCCATTTTGAATAGTGTCACATACTTCATAACCTTGCGCCAAGAGATAGACCTCCATTCTTCCTTTACAGAGTGCATATTTATTTTCATTGAACAGAGGTAAAACATTCTTGGTATGGTCCATGACCTCCTTCTAGCTGTTAAAGTGCTATTGAAGGAACCGAGATCTGATACCAATTGTTGGAAATACTTGGGGGGGGGGGGGGGGTGAATCATTATTCCTTTCAATTAGTATTATTATTAATATTTCAGAGCATTAGTTAATATTAAATTATTATTAGTGTTTGTATAATGATAACAAGAAACAAAAGGAACAAAAATGCACACAGTTTTTAAGGTGGAAACCCCCTCCGAGACAAAAACTACTTGAACGCTTTTCTAATAATTATTTTATCTTTAAATCCAATTGAAAAGAAAGCTCCAACTTTCTATAATCTAGAAAAGAATTCTTCTCTAGCTCCAACTGGATGGTCGCTCCAACGCCCGAGATTCTTCAGTAGTCAACTGAATGGATGCCCCAACACCCAATGAGCTACAACTCACCCTAGCACCACCCTACCACCCTAAATTTTTCATAGGCTTGAACCTATTGGTGACTTCATGGACAAGCCTAGCACCGTCCTACCGTCCTCTAGAAGAATAAAAGAATAATTGACTCTCTTACTAGGGAAAATGGTCCACTTTACAATGATATAGAATGATGTTGAAGAATAAGACACACTAGACCATAACCCCAACTATGACAAAACCACCTAATGATGATCTTAGACCTCCCGAAACTGCCTCTTCAACTCTTGGAAGATAGACACTTGAAATTTTTTTACAATGATGCTTTTACAATGACTCGATACAATGATACCTTTACAATGGCTGTAGGCAGTGCTGCCCACTTGAAGACTTCACGTGGTGAACTTCTTGCTGCTATTCTACACCTTGATTTATTATCTTCTCATGCTACCCTTTCTCACTCTTCAGAACATTAGATCATGCATTGAGTCTTATATTGATGAATATATAGTACCTGAAAAAATCCTTCAAGGAAATACCCATGACATGATAATAGAAAAACTTACCTCATCTTGCAGAGCATATGTCAGTGCTAAACAAAAACAACAAATTAGAATACAAATAACCTAATGAAATTAAGAGATGAACATGCATATACAGAAGATACTTATCTTGAAGTTATCTCTGCTGCACTTTTCTTTGCTTTTCTTCCCTATAAATTATAGGCCTTTGTAGTCTTTGAAAACACATAATCTAGCTTTTTCTTGCCTTCTAGGAGCTCGATATTGAATTTGATGTATCTCTGTGATTTCAGATCCCCAATATATGATATTTGGTCCTTTAGTATCCCTCTGAGTCTTCTTTCCAATGCCACAGGTCTGACCCGATTTATATTCTTCAAGGCAAAGTTATGCCCAATCTCTCACAATGGCCTAATTATGGATTACTTCAATAGAGCTAACTTGTACGACATTCCACATGTCACTGTTTCCTCCTTCAGCTCTGAAATTTATACGAAGAAAACTACAGTCCGTGCACTAACTGCCACTTTTTTACAGAATTCCAATCTGCTTCTCAGAGAGATATTTATGATGATTTTCCCAAGGTCAACTCTTTAAGATGAAATTCGGAAGCCAGCAAAAACCCTAAATTCCACATATCATATCTCTGAAAATATAGTGAAACAAGATCTGAAATTCAGACAAGAGCTTCATTAGGATTTCTCCCAAGAGGGTTTTGTGTTTCAGCATCTAAATCTTCGCAGAAGAAAAATTATAGAGAAAATTCCACGATGACAAGTTTTTAGTAGCAAAATCCTTACATGAGGAGGATATGAGGGTCACAATTTATATAAATGATTGGGCTGAGAGGGTATTCAATTTATATAAATTATTAGGAGTTTTAAAAATTATTAATTATTGACTATTCAATTACTACAACCAATTATTAGTGTCATACCACAACCCCATGGGGTTTTAGCCCACTAACTAGGGTTACTAACTTCAAACACGAATATCTCTCAAACCGTGAAGAATTACGTGTCGTGCAATATATCCGGAAACATATCGATAGGTAGAAACCATTCCAAATATCCTAGACTTGAATTAGAGTAATTTTTCAAGTCAAAATTTCCATACAAGGTCTAGGTAGCCCCTGGTGTTGCTTGGGTTGACATCAATGACAACCACTGATCAAAAATGGTGAAAATATGATATAATAAAATTAGACGGAAATGGATTTCCCAAACCCATTAAGACAAGTGACAAATTGAGGATGTCCCAAACCCGACAAGAGATATAGATAAGTGTCATGTTCAAGAACGACATACTGCCTTTCACACAGAATACATGATATATGTTTCCTTCCATTTCCCCCCACTATTTATAGAGAGTACCTCTTTATTTTTAATCTCAAGCTTGAATAGGATACCATATGATTTTCACATAAGTTAACTCTTCAGGTGCATCCATCCTAGTATCTTTAACGAGCCCTAGGAAGGAGTAGATAAGTCTCATCATGGTGACAATTCCTTCGTTGTTTCAGTTTTACGAGTCTGATGGAGGGGTAACTCGACATATTTTTCATGTTTAGGGAGTTTGAAAAAGAGGCAGAAAAGAAAACTCCTAATGTCCCTTTTCATAAATATTCTCTCGAATCTGGAAAGGTAGAAAACAATATGCAAGAGAACCTCTTAGCAATGTTTGATTAAGGTATTCCTTTTTCGTAACTAGTCCGTTCTTAGCCTTGAAAAGGGTTAAAATTATACTGAGTAGATGTTTTTTCATTTACTTTCACGAGCTCGGAAGGAGAAGTGCTTGAAAATATTTACATATTTTTGGATCTGAAAAGAGCTAAAAGAAGAATCCTCCTAAAGGAACAAGTGATACAAAGGGTAGCAACTAGTTCTGGTCATGATGGAACTTCTCAAAACATGCAAAGGTCAAGAGGCTGGCTAACATTACCACTCATCGCGACGGTTCCCGAGGAAGGGGTAAAAGAACCAAGTGAGAGTGTATGATAGGCTAAGAAGATGATGACTATGGAATGAGAAAACCAAGGCTCATATGGAATAAGAGGCATTTAAAAATTAAATCATGAGAGGTGTATAGGAATGGTTTCATTTTTTACACAAGCTTGAAACATGGGAAACTATGCTTGAGAGTGGTTTCATTTTTACACGAGATTGAAATGAAGACAAATTATGCTTGGAATACGTTTTCGTGCGCCCAAATAATGACTCAATTAGAGGTACATGCCCTCCAAGATTCATTTCATTCACTTAAGTAGACTACAGGCTACTAATAGGTGGATGGAATGAAGGTTCATTTACGAGATCAAGTGAAATAATCGACTGGGAATTTATGAGATCTAATCAAGAACTTGAATTAGAAAGGGGATTTGTTTCATTTTTTAATGATCTTGACACAATAAAAGAACTATGATCATACATACCTATTTCATTTTTTAACGATGTCGACGTAGTAAAAGAGCTATCTTCATAGGGACCTGTTTCATTTTTTAACGAGGTTGACTTAGTAAAAGCAATATCCTAATATGAACTTGTTTCATTTTTTAACGAGGTTGACACAATGAAACAAATATCCTCATAAGGCCCTTGATTCATTTTTTAACGAGTTTGACACAAGAAAATGAACTCTGCTCTGAACACCTTGTTTCATTTTTTAACGAGCTTGACATAAGAAAAGGAAATTTTCTCTGACAACTAGCTTGACACAAGACAAAGAACTCTACTCCGACACCCTGATCATGGCCCATAATAGGTCATCGTTTCCAAGAGGTTGTCATAATATGGGATAAAAGCACTCTACAAGGGATACATATCGAGGGATGTAATGGAAAGATGAGGATCCAATGCCCCCAGTACATGATGTACTTTATCACTAGCTATATCATCAGTAGACACGGGCATAGAATAGGTTTCCACATAATTAAACGGTGGTGGGGAAGCTACCACTTTCATATTAGTACCATTTAGGGATGTTTGTTGATTGGGAGTCATATTAGGACCAATGAATGAAATTTGATCAATGGTCATGATTCTTCCTTCATGCGGGAAACCATTCACACAAAAGATAGAAGAGATAAGAGCTCCCATAAACATAGTCATTCCCGATGAGTAAATTAAAATCCAAAGGACCTTGGACATCCATCACACCAATATAGACAAATTTTCCTCCCAAATTAATAGGCAACTTAGGAAGTATCCCTAGCGGTTGATTGGTTCCTCTGTTAAAAGCCAACATATTATGGGTAATGTGCACAAGCTATGGAGAATGTAAAGCTTGCCAAGTAGTTGAGGACAAAATAATAAAAGATGTACCTTCATCTATAATTGTGCCAAGTACGTGTATATTATATGTATGTACTATGATCTTAAAGGGCATGTAAGAAGAATTCCAATATCCTTCCAATCGAATCCAATCAAAATAAGTGAACATACTACTTGGAAGGGCTGCTGTAGGAATCGGAGAATTTCCCCCTTGTGTTATGGGAATGGGAGGATATCCCCCTTGTACCATGGGAATGGGAGGATTTCCCTCTAGTTTTTTTTAATTTGAAGAAACAATAAGAACATGAGCGATATGAAGTTCACTCTCTACGGGAAATGTACGATCAACTGGAGGTGGAATCGAGTCAACCATATTCTCAACAAACGGTTGGTCAGGAATGGACTCATGGCATTCAATTTCAGAGAGAGTGGGATTGATTAGAGATGAATTATGATCAATCACATCAACAACTAGTAAAGGATCAGGGGAAAGCTTCTGGTGACCAGTGGGAAGTTGTGGCTGAGAAGCTGTAAGGTTTTCCAACACTTTTGAGGCTTCATCCATATAAGGGCAAAGGTGAATGGGATGACTCCCTTCACATAGCCTATCTCGAAATTTGACTTTACCATTTTTCCCATGGACCTTACTATCACTAGTTGAGGTTTTTTCACCAACATGATCTCTAAAGGCCGATGACAAAGCCTGATTTGAGCCTGTGGATGACACTTCTAATACCTTGGGAATACCAGGACAATCTCTAAGAAGGTGGTCACCCTTACATAACCTGCAAGGGAATTTAACTTTGCAAGGTTTATTGGAATATTTTTCCACATTAGTTGCATCTGTAGCAATGTTTTCTTGGTTGGCCCCTTGATTTTTTTGCTTCTTCTTCTTTGTCCTTTTCTTCTTCTTCTTAGATTCCTAGTTATTATAATCACTACTTTAACTCGGAAAAGAGGAAGAATAGGATGAATAAAAAACATGTGAACAAGGTAAAGGGTCAACTTTAGGATAAACATGAGGTTGATGTTGTTCAGGTGGAGGCAAAATTGGTTGAGAAGTAGTTTGGACATTCAGAACCATAGGGGTTGAAAATAACCAAACTATCAAACCAATGGTAAATACAGTAAGGGACAACATTGCCATATAAGGAGCACCAATATTTCCAAAAGAAGGAAAAGGACCAAGATTCCTGTCAGAGGGGTTTCGTTGATTGGTATACTCGGGAAAATTTTCCATTAGTATCAACTTAATATCTATCAAGGAGGTGTTCTGCAAAGAGGATGTTATTTCGTGGTCAATTAATTAATTTTAGAAATTAACAAAAAATACAAATAAAAAAGGGGTATGTAGGCATAAAGGTTTACCGAGCAACCGTGAATTGCGATATACACCTTGGCGAACCAAGGACTTAACATATGTCAGCCAATATCCCAAAATGTTGTGTTTGGTGTATCACGGTCTACAAGGCAGTGGAATCGGTTACCTATGGGTGGATAGAAACCTATAGGGGACTCCCCAAATATACTCGACGGTACGTGGGAGTGAAGTCCATAGTAGTGTTGTCTAATGCATAATCGCTCGATGGGATTGTTCTGATATAATTTCATGCATGGAACATTTTCCGATATATCCAAAGGTATGTGGAGAACGATCCTATACACTTCCATACGTGGAACATGATATCAACCCCGAGATACAACGCTAGAAAATAATGACAACTCCTATGTTTAATGATGCCGAAACACGTCTCTATCCTAGACCTCTAAATTTTTTCGTTAATGTTTTAAATGCTCCTTTGGTTAATTGAGATAAGTTTTAATTTTTATCTTTGATTATGTTTTTGTTTCAAGGCTCAAAAAATATATGTCACCTGAACACACCTATGATGCATCTAATATGAAGAAAAAACTCTTTTCATTTCAATGAAATCTATCTAGTGTAGGGAAGAAGTGCAAACACTAATGCAACAATCAAAGATTCAAACAACAAGAGATTCCTATCTAGATCTTTCAACTTCACACTTTAATGTAATAACCAAGAAGTAAATGAATTTCAATTCACTAAAATTAACCTACATGTTTTTTTTATTTTTTTATTTTAATGAAGATGCACTTTTTAGCTTTCAACACCAAACAATGTAATCTATGCTCAATGAAAATCTAAAAAACAACCTTCGAATGCAATGTAATATAATTCAATTTTTCTGAAGTAATGACAAATTTTGAGATGAAATATTAACAAATGAAAATGTAATTTATTTTTTGGTTTCCAAAATAACTAAAAATTCTTATCATACAACAAATCAGTAACATATGCAAGCAACAAAACGATAAATTCAATTACGCAAAGAACCAAAGATTCAACCAAAGTTCATTTTCACTACTTAAACATGGAACCGACTTTTGTAAACCACAAAGAATATAACAAAAAAATACAAAACTCTATGCACACATAGCAAGAGAAAGAATTTAGAGATCAAGACATTCCAGACTTATGTGAAAAACCCTAATACATCTCAATTTTTTTTGGACCAACGCGGGTAAACAATGGGTGTTAAGAGCGACATTAATAAGAAAAATACGCACTGAAAACCCTGTATTTTTTAGAGACAGACGTGCTAGGTGAAAATTGAAAAGAGATCCAGACTTGACATTCTAAAGAACACACCTCTCAGAATGCAGACCCATAATCAATCAAAATTAAGGAAAACTAGGAGGTTGGAAAAACTAAACAAAAAATACCAAAAAAAAGGAGGTTTAAAGGGTTATGTGTTCCCTAAAAAAGTCACCATTTTGTTGTGCAGATAATCCTTTCTACAGACATAAACAATCCCCCTAGTCCTATGGGAGGATCTAACAACAAACAAGACAAATATATGCAACCTTTCCTAACTTAGACTAGAAAACATGAAGGAGGATAGAATTCCTACCTCTTTATGATTATAGTGCCTTTGGTGTAAACCTTTATTCTTTCACTTCCATGCTCACGATCACGATCTCCTCTCTGATGGCATAGTTGAGTTCCTGCAAGGAAAGACAAGCGGAGACAACAAACATATACAAAGAATAATATTTCTAATACATGTTATGCAACAGATCAAGGAACACTACAATAAATAGACAATAATTGACATGTTTATGGAAAGGAAACACATAATGTATTATTAATAGAATTAAAAAGGGAGAAATAATACAACTAGGAGCCTTGATGTTGGAAGCCCCATTCAGGTGAGATTCCAAAGTCCAAGTCTTAACCTTCAAACACTTCTTCTGCTTTGCAAATGGGCAACATTTAGGCAAAATTTAGTACTATAATGGAAACCAACCAAGGGTGGATGGTAAGGATTCCATTTATGGGGAAGGAGAGGGAGTTGAGGATCCATGAAAATGGGAAGGAGGTCCACATATCAAGTAAAAGATCCATGGGAGGAGGATCTAGGGCTAGGAATGGGAGGTGTCGTTCTAATAATCAACAACCTGAAACCAAGTCGTTGTTCTCGAGACTTCTAGCAAGAGAATCTTCTCCTCCATTTTGGTAAAAACTAACTGAAGAGGACCAACACAAATTTTCCTGATAAAATTCGTGCTAACAGCGCTAAACGTGTAATGCAAGAAGCTACTAGCACGAGACACTAGTTATGTAGAACAAACTGGGCTTTCAAAACATCGTTTTTTACAAGCTTTTCAGAATATTTTCAAGGAAAATATTATTCCTTTCTTCAGTGATTCTCTGAATATATTTCATGGTGAATACATTGTTTGTGACAACTTTTATCACTTTGCAACGTTTTTGGCATCGATGACACAAAAGGAGACACTTTGGGATACGAGTCTTGGAGTGTGAGAAAATACTATATAACACTAGGATGATCAATCTCGCTGTCTGTTGATGGTCAAAATTTACTTCATCAACATGTGAGGGAGACCACCTAGTTATAGCCAAAAATAAGCTCTTATCTGTTTGATGTAGTGGTTCCAATTGGTTCAATGGGGTCCAGTTACCCTCTCTCCCTCTCTACTGGCTTATAGTATGTCTATTTCTTTCCAATAGAAAGAGATAAATCAAATATTCTCTCTTGCAAATCTCTTGCAAGAAAGTGATCCTTAAGCTGACTCTATTGATCAACCAAACCACAACTAAGGTCTTCCCCCCCGTGAGGGGACTTCTAAAATGCACAATTTACTTTAAGATGCAAGTAAAAACAAATCCTATCTCTAATTTGAAAACGATATCCTTCTCTCAATTCAAGAGCAGATGAACTAACTACCAGGGGAAGAGGATTGTTTATATGATTGAATTCATTATATAATTTTCATCAATTTAAGAAGTAGTTCATTCAATTAATGAAAGAGAAAACTAAATAGGAATGTATTTAAATGAGAAATTTTACTAAAATTAAAATTAGAAAGGCCCTCCGAAATTGAAATCTAGATATTTCCACACAGACACACAGACACACACAGTTATGGAAATATCGGGATTTCAATTTCGGAGGGCCTTTCTAATTTTAATTTTAATAAAAGTTCTCATTTAAATATATTCCCATTTAGTTTTCTCTTTCATTACCATTTTATATATTTATTTATTTTTTAATTATGATGTATATATTAGTTTTCGATTGCGGTGGTTCTGTACGACCGTTAATGAAATAAAAATAAAAATCAATAAAATTAATTAAAAATTAATAAAAATCAATATTTACATTTAATTTACAAAAAATAAAATAATATACATTTTGTACATTTTAGCCCAAGCAGTAAAAATTACCAAACTTCAGATAAACGCCATTTGCAAATCGTACATCCAAATGAGATGAAACAAGAGTCGATGAAATCTATCAAGAAATAAAATACAATGGAGCAATTAGAATAAAAATCCGAAGAAAACAAAAATCTCACAAAATTGTCAGACACTTAACCAAAAGAAAATAATAAAGAGCGATTTAGCCAAAATTAATGAAAAGGGTCCCCATTATTATTATGAGGATAATAAGTTTAAAATGGGGGCATTGTGATTTCACAAGAAGAATGGCGACACACGGGGAAGAACTAGTTATATCTGGTTAAAAGGTAATGAGTTTAACTTTACCTAAGGGTTAAAATGATGAATTTTATTAAGCCATCAAATGGTAAAACATTTCTCATGAGTCCCATATTGGTGAATCGAGCAATATAAGTTAAAAAATATAATTAGTCAAAATAGACTGAGCCTAAAGTCATGAATTTGAATTTTGGGGAATATTTAATATTTAAGATTACCTCATATGAGAAATAGAAGAAGGTACAGATAATGATATTTTTGGTAAAGCATATATCCATCAATATGAATGGTACTTGAAATTGTTTCGCTTCCAGCGAGCATGGTTAGTACCCCGATGAAGCTGTATTTTAATTCCATACAAGCATGGCCCCGCTACTAGTGAGTGTCGATAGCCCCGACGAGTTTCCTTGTACTTCCCATACTTCCCCTTTTTATCACCCTTTTTATAAACACATTTGTTGGCTAAGATTATGATGTACCTGAGTGAAAGGGGTGGGATGGTAAAGGAGACTTAAACAAATGGATATGATACTTCCATAATGTTGACTCCAATATCTTTCCTCACGATTATCAATTGATAGGTTCTTATAAAGTGGAGGGATGAGAGGGATTCATTGAGTTAAACTCAGATCAATTCTTTCCTTGAAAATATGAACTATATCACTTATAAAAGATGCATTTTCCTCAACAAAAAATATATAAAGCAAGAGGGCTTTAAGATTCCATAAAAATATACCTTGAAGGTAAATGAAACCCATTAAATTCACAGAGTAAAAAATTCCTTATATGCCAACCAATGTTGGGTATGGAAAATTTCCTTTCAAATAAATTTTGGCGGTATCACCAAAAACAAACCATAACAAATAGAAAAAATAAAAATAAATCCAAATTGAAGCGAAAGAAATAATCCAGCTCCAAAAATGTTAAATAGGAAAGGAAAAATGAAAGACAAATCCAAATTAAAAAGACAACCCCAACAAGAGTAACTACAAAAATTGTCTCAACAAAAGAGTAAAATAAGACAAGCATGTGTGTGTGTTTGTCTCATGTTGAGAGTTTAATGAATTCTATCTTGTAGAGGTATAAGCAATTAGGCTCTCAACTGTAAGGTGAATAGCAATCATGAAGTAAAATGAAGCCAAATGAGAAGTTTATTCCTTTTGCAATTTTTTCTAGCTTCAAAGAAAGCCTGCATACACGCATCTGAACAAATTTATAATAAAATTAATGCTTGAGAAAAAAACTAAAATTTCAGAGACTCCCCAATTTAGTTGATATGATGAACATCATTACTTCTCTTATAAAAATAAAAAGAAAACAACAAGGAGAATGAGTGTCAAATCTCAGCTGGTAGGGGTGTAAAACAATTCTTGAAGTCCTACAAAACAAAGTTTTACATTAGCAAAAACTAAAACAAAGTTGAAACCAAATGCAATGAAATTAAAAGTGATGAAAATGGGCATAACAAACTTACTATTTGAAGAACCTCATTAAAACTTTACCTGAAAGATGTTGATTTTCTCCAACAAAAGATAACTTCTTCTTTAAATTGGAAATAAAAGCATGAAGAATTTTTATTCTATGAATTTTCATTGGCCTAAAATCATAATTTATTAAATCTAAATTAAAGCAAGAAGTAAAGCTAAGAAAAATAATGATTCATGTTCAGGAAATATGAAGTCAATAAAGTCCATCAGATATGAAAATGAAGATGTACTTCTCAATTAATTGCAACAAAAATTGTTCTGTTTGCCTTTTAGATTTCATATCAACTCCAATATTTTCATAAATTCTCAAAAATAAAAACCAAGTCCCAACCTATGTAGCACTTATGTGAATATTGAGAGCTCTTGAATCTTTGCATGATAAATATGGGACGATATATAAAACATAAGAAAACTCAAGAGAATTCAAACATAAATTTACAATGATCCATCACCTTTGCGTGTTCCTAATTTCCCTACCAATTTGTTGTGTTAACATAATGAATGCTTTGAAATGAAAATTACGCAGTGAAACTCGAAAAACTATGTGAATCAGAAAAAAAAAACATCAACAAACTTAAAATCTCATCACTCGGAGGTATGGTTCTCAGAAGGAATTCGGAGTTATATTTAAATCATACTGGAAAGATTCCAAGATAATATAGCCACAAGAGGAATTTACAATAAAGTGAGAGTGCATGGGCTCTATCAATTAAGCAAGTGATGTGAGATTAGGATTCTCGGATCTCAGATAATACTTAAAATGGGGTTGTAAAAATGTTTCGAGATTCTGAGATTGTGAGAATATTCGAGGATTAAAGAGAAATACATTTAAAGAATAAGCATGGCTCCAGGATGAAGGAATATACGCCCAACCATAAAAATCAGTGTACACACACCATGTACAATGGATATACTTAAAATCACTTAGTTACCCCAAGGAATGAATGCTTGGATGTTTGATGAAATTGTAATTAAAAATGCATCCAAGCCATCAAATACCCAAGTAACATGAAAGTCAGCATAAATATAAAAATATAATCAAAGAGGACACCCTGTGAGCATAGTGACATGGTGGTTTGTCTAGTAGTAAATGAATTGACCACATTCTTACGAGAATACATAACAACCTGATATCCCGAGGTTCTGAAATAAGAGGAGGTTGCATAAATTTTTTATCGTTAAGTCTTTAAATAAGAGTTACAATAAAAATGAAGCCCAATATTACACATGGATATAAACATAAATTTAGAATCTCAAATACAATAATAATTTAATATCACTTTAAGAGATTTTGAGACCAAGGAATTCATACGGAGAAATAAAATAGGCCACGTGGTTCTTCGGGAGGCAAATTTTAGAATGTGTTTTAAAGTGATTCCGATATAACATAAACCAAAGAATCTGATAAGCTAGAAGGTTTGAAATTTCGAGGAAAAATATCATGATTTTTTGTAAATGAAATATGGAAAAAGGAGAGGCCTGAGATTCAAAGACTTACAGAGTAGAGGCTTTGAGTCACCTTGGAAGAAGGAAATGTGACTAAAGTAGATATATGATGAACATGTATAATGAAGAGGCTCAAATTAATTTGGACGATTTAATATTTGAAACAAACAGAGGTAAAATCCTGGATAGGAGCATTTTTATAACATGCGGCAAGATTTGTGTGATTTTACTTTGTTTATGGACCTTCTTTAATTTAAAATTTAGAAAGAAAAAAGTTGTAGGCCCACGAAAAATTTGAAGAAGAAAGAGTCAAGAATTTCATTTTAGCTACATCAACGATAAGTGGAATATGATTCTTGACTAATCTCACAAATTTGCAAAGAAAAGAAAAATGAACAGAAGCACAAATACAAAATATAAAATCTCTCATGATAAATCAGATTCTACCTTGGACATGTTAATGGTTTGGAAATGGATGACTGTTCGCTTTATTCTAAATTTAATTAAATTTTCTTGTAAAAATCAAGTCTCCAAATCAAGCTAATGAAGACCTGCAAAAAGAAGAAAAACATAAATAAAAAATAAACTATGAAAAAGAGAAATTAACAACAGATGAAGATGAACATGTCTATGTATACTTGGAAGAGTGTGATTGAAAATTTTCCTTATAGATCTTGACATTCTACCGTGTATTGTCATCAATTTTACATATGCTCAAATATCATCTACTTATCCGATTTAAATTAACTACTAAATAATGAGCTATTAATTTATATCCACTTCATGTTGAAGAACAAGAGTGGAGGAAGAGCAAGAGTAACATATGCGATAATTTAACATTGTTTGAGAAATTATTATTTCAAAAGTGCCTATTTGTAATGGAGATACATAAACAAGTGCACCATAAGCATGGATATGATATGGAAATACTAGATGGTAAATCAGCTCTGAACCACTCTTTGCCAAAAATCCAGTGAATATTAAGGTAAATGTTTGGGCTTCATTACCTGTTTATTAGAAATCAACAATATCGAAATAAATAAAAACAGGAAAGAAAAATATAACTAAACTGATTATGTTCCTAATCTAACTGACTGATAAAGTATATGACTAATTATAAAAATACTTTCAGTGAAATGACTCTCTCAATTTTATTTCTGCACTAACGAAATTATAAAAAATAAGAAAAAAAAAATTGTTGCTAAATTATTAAAAGGAAAACTCAACCTACTATTTACATCAAAATTTGGAAAAATAAATTTATTTACAAAATTAGTATCTTGAAATTCTTCCAACCATATCCCTACATGATCATAAAAATCAACATATTTTTCTACTAATGATTGAAAGGAACCCAAAGTATAAAATAGAGCATCTTCAAATCATGAATCTCCAAATACCGATGCTTGTGTACCATGTGCAATGGAAATGGCATGAAAATAAACCTTCTCTTCAAATGAATCAATTAAGTGGGGGTAGAAATTGTTGGATATATTTTCATTGATGGCAAAGGAGTAGAAAGGAGTAGCACCATAATTATCGTTAAGGAAAAAGGAGCAAATCAGGATCAGCTGAAGTATAAAGGAGCAATAATGCAAATAAGGAAAATGTGCAGTGAAGGAGCATAAAAGAGAGGCATAGGAGCAACAGAGAGGCAAAGAGAAACATTAGAATAATTATCTAAGGCAAAGGAGAAGCAAAGAGGCAATGAGCAACATCAAAATGATCAGAGAAGACAAAGGAGCAAGTCGAGCTGAAATGAATTTAGAACAGTGCAAGCCGGGTCAAGTCGTGTATTTTCACATTCACAAAAGTGTACGTGCAGTTTAGGGTTGAGTCATGTATTTTTACGTTCAGAACAATGCACGAGGGCGCGTGCAGTTCAACAGGTCAAGTTAGGTAATTTCCAGAAGAAATGTGTGCAGAACAGTGTTCGAAGGCTTAATCACATTCCACAATCGCAAGCGGAAGCATGATCGCACAAAACCACAGAAACAAAAAAATCACAAAGACTGTGAAGTGCGATATGGTGATGTGGCTAGATGACGTGGCAAGCTAGCATGGTAGGTGACGTGGCCCCAAACCCACAGATCGCAACCAAAATTTTGATGACATGGCAAGGTGACATGGCAGACACATGGCACCCCCGGTGGGACCCGAACCCTTTATCACATATTGCAAGTCGCAAATTTTAGAAGGGATAGTGCTTATGTACCACGTTGAAATGCCAGAATGCGAAGAGCGACGAGGGGCTAGATGCAATATGCTTCAAAGCCAAAGCCTAAAGGATATTAAAGTCCAATGGTATAAGAATTTCCTTCAGAAATCACATCGGGAGGATGGCTGAGCAATGAATAAAAAAATAACAAAATAAGTTGCCGAAATGCGATAAGAGCCCAGAATTGATACCTCTCAGATTTTAATACTAAAGATTTTAATGTTCAGCGTGGGACCCATTCGCATATCGCAAATCACAAGATTGGAAGTGTGAAGATCATAACAACAAGGTTGAATCACCGAAATGCGAAATGCGATACAAGGACCAGACACGATGGAGTTTCAAAGCTGAAGTCCAAAGGTTTTCAAATCCTGAAGGAAGGCCTTTTTGTTAAGAAATTGCAACAGAATTGAGGAGGGAGAATATAACGAAGAACCACCAATGATCACCAAGATGCGATAAAGTGACTGGATGAAAATATTTTCAAAATTTAATCAAAAAAAATTTAAGTTCCAGGGTTCATGTAGTTTGCGCCAATTTTATGAAGAAAATCTAAATGCGGAGTTGACTCGGGTAAGTAAAAGAAAGGTTGAAAAAAAGAGGAGAGACTTGGGCAAGTGACCTGACTATATAATAAAGGTTATTGCAGCTAGTATAATAACAAAAGTCTGAACGCAAAAGATGGACTCGGGTAAAGAGACTCGACAGTACGTGCATATGTTTAATGTTGCGACTATGAGAAGCTAGGTCCCATGGGCAGAGTCAGGTGTTGATACAAGGAGAAGGCTGGAAGTTGCGAGCATGATAATAGGCAGAGTTAGGCAAAAGACAATTAGGGTGACAATGTTGGAAACGTGCCAGTTGGGTTGAGTCGAGAAAAAGGTGTTTGTGCAGAACTGTTATAATAGAACAACATAAACATAAAATATAATGACAACAATAGAAAGGAAAATTTGCACAACGAGCCAAGAGATGAAAGGGCTGAGTGAAATATTATTGTAACTGTAAATGTATTTATTATTTTTTATTGTATGTGATGCAAGGGAAATTCTCCATAGGCATAGGCGAAACTCCAATGTGTCCTGAAATGATTATTTTTGTAATTTTGTTGATGTAATAACCTGAACTGAAGAGTGAGGAATCGAATGGGTGGAAGGCATAGAGTCAGGCATGTTCACTTTTTATTCCATGTAGAATGCAAACCGTCAAGGGTTATCTGTATAAGAGATGTAATATCAGTGTGCATAGAGAGGTTAGAGAGCTACAGAATGGAAGAGAGCTAAAGAATGTAAGAGAGCTACAGAATGGGAGAGATATGGATAATGTGAGAGATCTGATAGAGATGTTATGCCCATCTAGAGTTGATATGAAGCATATTTGAAGGAAGATAGGGCAGAAGTGAAGGTGGAAGAAAACAGAGCTGATATCCAGGTAAATAAACATTTTATTTTCATGTTGAGTGAGGGGATTGTAGACTCCTTTCAAGTTGTAGCTTGATAAATTTCCAGTTGGAGCTGGGTGATGTAGGAGCCTCCTATGGGTTGTAGCCTACAAAAAATTTATGGGAGTTGGAGCTTTCTTGCAAGTTGTAGCTTGCAGAAATATAGGTAGTAGCCTCTTGTAGGTAGGTGCCTGCATAGAATCAGTTGTGAGAGGGAGTAGGAGCTTTCCTTTGCATCAGAACAATAATAAGATGTGGTTTTATACCTTATGGGTTTCCACTTATATCGGGTGTCCGTGTGCATGATTATTATGTGTTCATTTGATGTGATGTGTTAATATGCTTATTACTTGTTGTTCACATATTCAGTCCATTGATCATTTTGTATTAAGATTCTTATGAAATGACTTGTTAATGAGTTTAATCAAAATAATTTTAATGTCCATGAATGGACCAAGGCGATTCACCCCTTCTCAATTTAGTAAAGGGTTCATTAATTGGTATCAGAGCCAGTTCCTTCTATATCAGTTTAACCACTAGAAGGAGGTCCTTAGTCCAAAAAATGGCTAGCCTAGAAGGAAGCTCTACAAATAAATCCCCTCTGTTTACTGGAAAAAACTATGCTTTCTGGAAAATAAGAATGATGACACACTTAATGTCTATTGGAGTACGAGTCTGGGTTGCTGTGGAATAAAAATATGCACCAAAGGATGCAGACACTGAGGAAGAAGCCAAACAAAATTTCAAAGCTAATGCAAAAGCAATGAATGCACTCTTGAGTGGTCTAACTGAGTCATAATTTATCAAAGTAATACACATTAAGATTGCAAAAGAAATCTGGGATACATTAGAAAATATTCATGAGGGAGATACAAAGGTGAAGATGGCCAAACTTCAAGCACATAGAACTCAGTTTGAAAACTTAAAAATGAACGAAGATGAAGATATAGCTACATTATTCTTAAGGTTTGCAGAAGTTGTGAATATCATGATAGGTCTAAGAGAATAAATTAAAGAAAGTGTTGTAGTACAAAAAATATTGAGATCACTACCACCTGGGTTTAATCCTAAGGTTTCTGCCATAGAAGAAACAACAAACTCGAAAACCTTTACCGGGAACCAATTACTTGGCAACCTAACTGCATATGAGATGAGACTTCGTAAAGGGAAGTAAAACATGAGGGAGGTTGCCTTTAAAGAAGACAAGTGCATAGAAGACAATGAAGGTACATGCTCATACTCTGATGTAGAAGAATCCAAATTTGTGAGAAGATTGGATAGAGGCACAAGTAAGTGCAATGGTAAACTTCCATTTAAGTGCTTTAATTGTGGAAGAGTGGGGCATTATGCTTCAAAATTTCCTCATAAGAAAATAGAGAATCAGTCAAAAGGGATAGATAAAAGCAATTTCAGCAATAGGAAGAAAGGGAACAGATTTAATAGAATACCATTCTACACTCAACAAGACAACAATGCATCTGAGAGCTCAGATGAATCCCCCAATGAAGATGTAACATCATAATTCATTTTGATGGCCAAGGAAGAGCTGGAGGAAGATTTCCTGGAATATGAAGAAGAAGGTGAGGTAGATCTTGAGGGGGAGTTGGCGAGTTCCCTAAAGGAAATAGATAGACTCAAGCTCAAGACTAGAAAACAGAAGGAAATCCTTTTGAAATATGTAAAGGAAGAACCAAAATCTGAATATTTTATTAAGTTGAAATTGAAATAGAAGAAGCAAGGAAAGTAGAAGACATTCTGTTGCAGCAAAAAAGAGAGAAAAGTTAGGAATGTGGAAGATTGGAAGAAGAGGTGGTAAGTCTGAGGGAGAAATTGGAAAAGGCTTAAACTGATTTAACAATGAAGATTCAACAATTAAAAGGTGCTGAAAAATTGGACAAGATATTAAATGCACAAAGATATCCTCTTGTAAAGGTTGGGATAGGATATGAAGGATAATCCAGCAAGTTGAAGGAAGAGGATAAGAAAGCTATAACTTTTGTAAAAGCTGTCATAGGAGACAATGATAATTCTCATCAAGCTAAGAACAAATATATAGGCAACACTTCAACATCATATGAATAGATGCAAAGAAACACTATTGATAAAAACGGGGAGACAAAAGGAGTAAACAATCAAACAAAAAACAAGCATAGATCCTATTGCTTTAGAAGACAAAATTTTCAAATATATATATGGTTATATCCCCAAACATCACCCTCTACCAGATATAGATATTTCTTCTACGGGTATTGCTACTACTGTAAGACATAAAGCCATGAACTGTAGAGCTTGTGTAAAAAGATTTGATTTTGGGAATTCAAAAAGAATTAAGGATAATAATGGATTCACACATGCATATACTCCTCTCCATAACTCTATCAGATATTTTTATTGTCACAAGATTAGACACAAGTCATACGAATGTCATCTTAGGGACAATAAACCTTCATATCAGAATAACTATAGAAAAAAAAATATGCATGCAATGGAGAAAGAAGATTAATAAGTGTGATCTAGTTCTATATGCTCATGATCAAAACATTCAATGGTATGTGGACAGTGGCTGCTCTAGACATATGACTAGATACACAAGCAAGTTTGTAATCTTGGATGAAAATAAATATGGTAATTTCACATTCAGTAATGATAAAGCAGGGATAATTAAAGGAAAAGGAACAGTCAGTCTTAATAATGGAAGAGGAAAGTCTCAATATGTATTACTTGTAGATGGTATAAAACATAATATGCTAAGTGTAAGTCAAATGTGCGACAAATGTTGTGAGGTCCTCTTCAGAGCTCAAGATTGTGAAGTTAGGTCAATCACTACAGGAAAAAATTTGGTTAAGGGGGTTCGAACAAATATTAATGTATATGTCATGAAATATGAGAGTGAAGGGTGCTACATCATCAAAGTTGATGAATCTTGGCTATGGAATAGAATATTGGGACATCTCAATTTTGACCACATCATTAAACTAAGAAAAAAGAAAGTTATCAGAGATTTTACTGCAATAAAGAAGCCACCCAATACCATATGTAAGTCCTGCCAATTGGGAAAAAAAATCGCACATCATTCAAAGCCAAAGACCAACTGTCTACTAGTAAACCTCTCCATCTTGTACACATGGAACTGTGCGGACCTTTGAGAACAAATGCACCGGGTGGAGAATCATATTTCATGTTGATAATCAATGTTTTTTCTAGATTAACATGGGTGGGATTTCTTAGATACGAATATGAAGCGTTTGAGAAATTTAAGATATTCAAGACACTGGCATAAAATCAAACTGGATGTAAACTAAAATTCATCAGATTAGACAGAGGAGGAGAATTCACACGTGATGAGTTTGCGAACCTGTGCAATAAATGTGGGATAAAGTAACAGTTTACTATTGCAGATACACCTCAAACAAATGGAGTGGCAGTGAGGAAAAATAGGTTTATACAATAGATTTCCAGAGCTATGATGCAATAAAGAAACATTCCCCAAACCTACTGGGAAGAAGCAGTACACACAGTTTTTCATATTCTCAAGAAAGCTCATCTCAGACCAAATTATGACAAGACTCCATATGAATTGTGGCATGGGAAATCGACATCAATTAAGCACCTTAGGGTCTTTGGCACCAAACTTTTCATATATAATAATGATGAAAAATTGGGGAAGTATGATGCAAGAGCTGATGAAGGAATATTTTTGGGATATGCATCAAAGAGTAAGGGTTACAGGAGCTACAATAAAAGACTGCATAAAATTGTGGAAAAAATTGATGTGATATTCGATGAAGAACTACCAGACAAAACCAGAAGTACAAATTGTGACAATCCTACAGATCATCATCATGATGAGAATCAAGAAAATAAAGAACATAAAGAGACAACATAAGATAAATAAATAAACTCAAAATGATCCTCGAGACACACTCAAAAGAACCATCCAAAAGATCAAATCATTGGAGACAAGAGTGTAGGAGTCCAAACAAGAAGACAACTAGCTGAACAGATCAAGGAAGTGTATCTAGTCATGCAGTCACAGATAGAATCAGAGAATTTCGATGAAGCCAAAAAAGAAAAAAATTGGATAAATTTTGGGAACGAAGAATTAGACCAGATTGAGAAGTACAAGACCTGGGAGTTAATACCAAGACCTGTTGGGAAAAATGTCATTGGCATAAAGTGTATATTCAAGAATAAGGTGAATGAACAAGGTCAGGTGATCAAAAATAAAGCCAGACTTGTATGTAAAGGATACTCTTAAATCGAAGTACTTGACTATGATGAAACTTTTTCCCATGTAGCAATAATGGAAGCAATCAGAATGTTTCTAGATTTTGCATGCTATTATGATTTCAAGGTATATCAAATGGATGTGAAGTTTGCCTTCTTAAATAGATATCTAGAGGAAGAAGTCTACATGGAGCAACCTGAAGGTTTTTCCTTAGTAGATAAGCACAAATATGTTTGCAGATTAAAGAAAAACCTATATGGTATCAAACAAGCACCACATGCATGGTATTCTAGGCTAGACAAGTAATTTCAAAAACAAGGATTCAAGAAGGGAGGAGTAGACAACAATCTGTATATAAAGGCTGGTGAAAATCAAATTTTAATTGTAGTGGTATATGTAGATGAAATCATGTTTGGCAGCAACAAGGATGAGTTAGTAAAAGGATTTGCAGAAGAGATGAAGTCAAAATTTGATATGCCTATGATTGGAGAGCTTACCTTCTACCTAGGACTTCAAATTCTACGAAAGAACAAAGACATATTCATTTCACAAGAAAAATACTTAAGATACATGTTAAAAAGATTCCAAATGGAAGACTGCAAACCTGTGTCAACTCCCATGATCACTGGATGCAAATTATGTGCTAATGATGGATCTGCAGATGTAGATCAAAGAATTTATAGATCTATGATAGGAAGTCTTCTATACCTAACAACCTTTAGACTAGGCATCATGTTGGCAATAGGACTTGTGGCAAGATATCAAGTAGCACAAAAAAAAAATCACTTGCTAGCAATCAAGAGGATATTTAGATACCTACAAGAAAATGCACATTATGGCCTATGGTATCTGAAAGGCAAAGATTTCACATTGACAATATATACAGATGGAGATTGGGCTAGTTGCATGGATGACAGGAAAAGCACAAGTGGAGGTGCATTCTATTTGGGAGAAAGTCTGGTGGCATGGTTAAGCAAGAAGCTGCAAACATCTGTCTCTCTATCTATAGCAGAAGCGGAATACATAGCAACAACAACTTGTTGCACACAAGTGATGTGGATGAAATAAACTCTTTAAGACATGAAGGTAACCATCATTGAACCTATTTCTATGAAATGTGACAATACAAGTGCAATAAGCATATCAAAAAATCTTGTGCTTCATTAAAAAACCAAGCACATCCCAATAAAGTACCACTTCCTCAGAGAACAAGTAGTAGAGAAAATAGTAAATATGGAATATGTCCCAATAAAAGAACAGACAACAGACATATTTACAAAACCTCTTACTAGAGAACCATTCGAATATCTAAGAGACAAACCGGGGATAGTGTCTATAGATGATACTCTCTGATATGATCAGAAGAAAAAAAAGGATGAAAAAAATGAAAAAAATGCACTAGCAAAGGCTGCAATATTAGGAACAGACATCCAGCCAGGGTTAGACAAGAAGCAAATTCATAGGGGGAGAGCATAAAAGTTGTCAAGAAGAGCTCGAGCTATGGAGCTGGTAAAGATCTACAGAGGATGATTACACTGTGTGTCTCTCGGAAAGTGTTAATAATGTAAAAAAATGATTTTAAGAAGGATGAATAAGAAAAATGTTATTATCAGTATATCATTACAAATATTCATCAATTGGTATTTGGAGAAGTCCTCCTATCAGTAGAATACTAAGAGTTATTATTGAAGTAGTGTTATGGTATGCTGAGCTTGCATTGAATTTGGGCATCTTTTGAGAGGAGAAAAAATATTTGAATGAGACCATTACAATACTAACAATTGGTATGTGCACTGGAGTAATGATATTGTCATTGAACCAAGCCTTCGAGTACAACAACTTTGGTTGCTTTGATTATTGCAAAGTATCTTTTGGTTGTAAATGCTGGAGAATGTCAAGCTGTGTTATCAAAGCATGGAAAGGTCAGTAAAATATCAAAGCATCATTATATTATATACAATGACATGTTATATTGAGTGCTGAAGCATCACTTATTCTTGGATATGAATGTATGCCTTTTCAAGTCAGTATTGATATTCTTTCAAGGCCTCTTTCTTAAGTCATCCATAATATTGTTGAAGTCTATCTCATGAAACTTTAAGTAGATAAATTGAAGATATTTTCCCGAAGAAAATGGTGATAAAACACTTGAAGTGTCTGAAGTTTGATGGAGAGTTGATTATTGAACTACATACCCCCTTGTGTCATAAATTAAAGTGTATAGTTGATAGTGAGATTGTCCAATGCATGGAATGTATCAAGCCTCAAGGGTTTTATGTTAAAAAATATGTAACTATTTAGTTTTAAAGTCATTGGGCCTTTTAGATTGAAAGATATTGTATAATCTTACAATAAGTTGTAAGCCCTGTTTGGAATCATTGTTCACATCAACATCAAGGGCTTTTGGCTTGTAGTGATTATATCTTCAGAAGTTTGGCACATATCACCACTATCAAGAAGTAAGGGAAAAAAGTACAGAACACTCTATGGTGACATGCCTTCCATCATTTTCATGAGTTTGGGATAGCATCAATTTTCAGCATATTCATGCAATCTCAATGATTTTCAAAGTGTTCTCCCAACAACTCTTATACACCAGTCTGAAGAAGCAAGGTATAAACACATAATGAATAAGGCCTATACACAAATCAAAGAGAAGTAATGCAATGATGGAAACTACACTAGAAAAATGTGTAACCCTTTGCCATTGATGTTAAAGGGGGAGGAAAAGCAAGCAGAGGAAGAAATACACTTCTCAGAATGAGAGGGGGTGGAAGTGTTGGAGGAAAATTTTCCATTAATGCCAAAGGGGGAGACTATTGGAAATATTGTCATTGATGGAAAAGGAGCATAAAGGAGCAGCACCAGAATTATCATTAAGGACAGAGGAGTGAATTAGGATCAGCTGAAGTATAAAGGAGAACTAAGGCAAATAAGGAAAATGTGCAGTGAAGGAGCATAAAAGAGAGGCAGAGGAGAAGAAAATATGCAAGGAGCATCATAGGATCATTATCTAAGGCAAAGGAGCAGAAAAGAGGCAAGGAGCAGCATCAGAATGATCAGATAAGGCAAAGAAGAAAGTCAAGCTGAAATGCGTTCAGAACAGTGCAAGCTGGGTCAAGTCGTGTATTTTTGCGTTCAGAACAGTGCGCATGTAGTTCAGGGTTGAGTTGTGTATTTTTACCTTCATAATAGTGCACGAGGGCACGTACAGTTCAATAGGTCGAGTCAGGTAATTTCCAGAAGAAATGCATGCAGAATAGTGTTTGACGGCTTAATCACATTTCGCAATCGAAAGCAGAAGGATGATCGGAAAAAACAGAGAAACACAGAAATCACTGAAACTGCGAAGTGAGATATGGTGACATGGCTAGATGATGTGGTGATGACGTAGGAAGTGACGTGGCAAGTTGACGTGGTAGGTGACATGGCCCCGACCCACATATCTCAACCAAAATTTTGATGACGTGGTATGATGACATGGCAGTGACGTGGCACCCTCGGTGGGACTCGAACCCTTTATCACATATCGAAAGTATCAAAGCTCAAAAGGGATAGTGGTTATGTACCACTTTGAAATGACGAAATGTGAAGATTGACGAGGGGCCATATGCAATATGCTTCAAACCAAAAGTTTAAAGGATTTTAAATTGCGACGGTATAATAATTTCCTTAAGAAACTGCATTAGGAGGATGGCTAAGAAATGAATAAAAAAATAAAAAATGAAGTTTTTGAAATGTGATAAGAGCTTGAATGTGACACCTCTAAGAGTTTAATACTAAATATTTTAAAGTCCGGTGTGGGACCCATTCGCATATTGCAAATCGCAAGATTAGAAGGGTGAAGATCACAAGAAAAAGGTTGAATCGCCGAAATGTGATACAAGGACCATACATGATGGAGTTTCAAAGATGAAGTCCAAAGGTTTTCAAATCTCGAAGGAATGCCTTTTTGTTAATTAATCGCATCAAAAGTGAGAAGGGTGAATATAACGAAGAACCACCAATGATCACTGAAAAGCGATAGTGACCGAACGCAAAGATTTTCAAAAGTTAATCACAAAATATTTAAGGTCTAGGATTCGTGTAGTTTGCGCCAATTTTATGAAGAAAATCTAAATGTGGAGTTGACTCGGGTAAGTAAAATAAATGTTGAATGCAAGAGAAGAGACCTGGGCAAATGACCCGACTATAGGATAAAGGTTATTGTGGCTAGTATAATAACAAAATTCTAAACGCGACAAATGGAATCGGGTAAAGAGACCCAACAATACGTGCAGAGGTTGAACGTTGCAGCTATGAGGAGCTAGGTCTCAAGGGAAGAGTCGAGTGTTGAGACAAGGAGAGGGCTGAAAGTTGCGGGCATGAGAATAGGCAGAGTCGAGCAAAAGGCAGTTAGGGTGACACTGTTGGAAACGTGCCAGTTGGGTCGAGTAGGGAAAAAGGCGTTTGTGCAAACTGTTATAATGTAACAACATAAACAAAAAAGACAGTGACAACAACATAAAGGACAAATGAAAAACGAGCCAAGAGCTGAAAGGGTTGAGTGAAATATTGTTATAACTGTAAGTTTATTTATTATTATTTATTGTATGCGATGCAAGGGCAAGTCTCCATGGGCATAAGAAAACATCTAATGAGTGCTGAAATGATTATATCTGTATTTTTTTTAATGTAATAACCTAAACTGAAGTGTGAGGAATCGAATGGGTGGAAGGCATATATTCAGGTCTGTTCACTTCGTATTCCCTGTAGAATGCAAACAATTAGGAGTTATCTGTATAAGAGATGTAATATCATTGTGCATAGAGAGGCTAGAGAGCTACAGAATGGAAGAGAGAAGAATGTAAGATAACGCAGAATGGGAGAGACATGGAGAATGTGAGAGAGCTGATATGAAGTAGATTTGAAGGCAGAGAGGGCAGAAGTGAAGGTGGAAGAAAACGGAGTTGATATCCAGGTAAATCAGCATTTTATTTTCATGTTGAGTGAGGGGATTTTAGTCTCCTTTGAAGTTGTAGCTTGATAAATTTTCAGTTGGAGTTGGGTGAGGTAGGAACCTCCTGTAGATTGTAGCCTGTAGAAAATTTATGGGAGTTGGAGCTTCCTTGCAAGTTGTAGCTTGCGGAAACAGAGGTAGTAGCCTCATGTAGGTAGGTGCCTGCAGAAAAACAGCTGTGAGAGGGAGTAGGAGCTTGCCTTTGCATCACAATAATACTAAGATGTGGTTTTCTCCCTTATTGGTTTCCACTTATAACTGGTGTCCATGTGCATGATTATTATGTGTTGATGTGATGTGTTAATATGCTTATTAATTGTTGTTCACATATTCAGTTTGTTGATCATTTTGTATTAAGTTGCTTATGAAATGACTTGTTAATGAGTTTAATAAAAAATAATTTTAATGTCCATGAATGGACTAAACTAATTTTAATGAGTGTTTAGAGATTGAATGCTCAAAGTGCCAGTACAATGTGCTCATAAATTTAAAAATAAAATTTGAAAGAAACATGAATTCAAACTGAGAAAAATGAAAACAAAGTAGATTCAAATTTACATTAATGTTACAAATAATGGTACAAAACAACTAGGATTCATTTGCAAAATTTTCCTTCCCACAAGTGTTAGTAGAAATTATGAAATTAAAATCATTGTTTGGATTCACTTACGAAGATGAAAAAATTTCAAGCTTATGATCCAAAAAGGCTATTTCATCATTGTATGAATAATAAATTGGAATGGATTCATGACTACTGCAATCACTATGATGTTTGAATGATTGAGAAATAACTGGAATATTTAAACTAATATTATTTTCATCTTCAAAAATAGATTCACTTAAAGAATTAGGAAAATGGGAGTTAGATAAAACCATTTTTGAAGCAAAAGGAAAATGAGGCTCAAAATTTCCATTTTTCAATTCATTATTATAAATAATTTCACTAGTGTTATGTTCCTTTGAATGAATTAAATCAGAACCAGGTAGAAAATCACATGAAAGATAAGAAGAATCTCTGTGATCATTGTAAATATTATTAATTACATTTTCTTTATCAAAATAAGAATTAGATGATGATTCAATATTCAACATATTAGTAATGGTTCTTTTGTATTTTAAAATAAATTTGTGTCCAAGGAGACTGTTAATTGATTAACAATTAAATCATTATCACTAAAAAGATTAGGATAAAGGCAGAAATAAGAGGTTGAAGATAAATACCTGAAATTTTCTCTCTTTACAAAATATTGTTCATTGTCTAAAATAGAATCTTCCACATTCGTTCCATTATAGAATTTGGATGGTTGATCAATGTCTTAACAAAAATCATATTTACCATATGTTTGTCTAATCTGCAAACTATTGGTAGGTTTCTCTGAAGTTTGAGATTTATTACTAGCAGAAGAAGATTATAAATTAATTGCAACATTTTGTAAGTTGTTGACGTTCTTAAGTTGATTTTCTTGTTGCCGATATAGTTGGTGTTGAAATACTTGATGTTGATTGTTGCTAGTGTGTTATACATATTGTTGATTTTACAATTAATCAAATATAACAACATTATTTAAATTTAGAATAGATCTGAAATCAACATCATTTAATTGAGCAACAACAACAATTTCTGATTGAGATTGATTAACGATATTTGAAATTTCAATTTGTGGAGGATCAACATTGTCATTTTGAGCAATTGATTCTTTATCAACAATGGATGTGCTTTCTGCTTCTTCATAATTATCACAAGACAAAGAAACTAAATGTTTGAACCATCCAATTAATTTCAATTGAGGAGGCAAATATTTGGACAAAAATTTCATTAAAGATAATTTAAATATAATATAAAAAATATCCAAAGTCTCACCTTTCATCCTACGCAATTCTTCTAACTGATCACACACCTTTTCGTAATCATATGCCTGAAAAACGTGAATAAAAATCTTTGAAAATTCATCCCAACTATGTACAAAGGCAATTGGAAAGGATTGGCACTAGTATTTTTCTTGACTAGTTAGCGTAAGAGTGAAGATCTTGCATATAACACCTTCGTCAATACTGAAATTATTGCAATTTAAAATAAACTCAAGGAGATGATCAAAAGCAGAAGTCTTACCATTATTTTTTACCTTGGACAAGGTCTGTATTGTCTTTATCAAATTATTTGATGGATGGGGTCCAATAAAACAACTCCAAGGGGGTCTTTTAAGTGGAGCCATAGTAATAAGATAAAATATTGAAGCACATAATATTAAAAGAAAGAATTTACAGTGGCCCTCCTTCTAGCATTAAAAATGTTGATGGTAAAAAATGACCTCATCAACATGTGAGGAATACCACTTGGCCGGAGCCCCAACTAAGCTCTTATTCGTTTGATGTAGTGGTTTCAACTAGTTCAATTGGGTCCAGTTACCCTCTCCCCCTCTCCTTTGGTTTATAGTGTGTCTATTGCTTGCCAATAGAAAGAGAGAAATCAAATTTAACTTCTTGCAGAGCTCTTCCAAGAAAACGATCATTAAGCTAACTCTAAAATAGTTCATTCAGTCAATGAAAGAGAAAACGAAATGGGAATGTATTTAAACAATAAATAATTATTGCCCAATACATTCATATCTCAATGAATTCTTATTAATTCTAATTCTATTATGTCCCTGAGAGATAACTCCTATAGAAATTCAATAGCATAAAACAAATGATACAAAAATAGTGCTCAATCAAAGTGTAATACACTATTTAAAACAAGAATTAAAATCAATTGCAGAAATTCTGATAACAAAATGATTAATCAACATCCCAGACAATAGTGTACATGAAATGAAAATTAATTAAAAGCATACCAAAATCTCATTACAAGAATTTGCAGTCCTTGAGCAACTTCAACTCATAAATTTCTAACAATAGTGCGAACCAACATTCTCTTTCATGGCTCAAAATGCTTTGTCTCTCCATAATTCAACTCACAATACACTACAAAAGTGCAAATACACAGCAAGAAAAATGACAAAGTTTTCCCCTAACCTCAGATCTGATGTTTTCCCCTCACCTACAACAATAATCTCATAATACAATAGTGCTTTCAGAGCCTCTAGTTGCTGAGGAGAGGAACCCCTTCCTCATTTTCAAACCTAATATTTAATTACAAAAATCAAAACTAAAAATAAAGAACTGTTAAGAGTAGTTTTCTAGATCCATACTTAGAGTTGTAAATTCTCCATTCTTCTCTTTGCTGCTCTCTTTCCATTGCTTCAAAATGTATCAGATCTAAACTTCTCCAACCGATCTCCTGCTACAAACCAATCAAAACCAAAAACAAAAATTAATTAACTTGCAATTTAGAAATCACAAAAAGAAACTCTCATAGAATTGCTAAATTAAAATAAACAAAATCTAAAGAAAATCCCAAGATGAAATTCCTTTTAATGAATCTGATTAGTATTTCAATCAATACTCGAGAATGAATTAGTGACAGCAATTTTTCCAAACCAATGAAATTTTCCCCAATCAAATTAGGAAAAACCAATTGTTGTTGCAAATTTGTCATTGTGTCTTCTGCTGAATTTTTGGATCATTAAATGATTAAATCTGCTAAACTTATCATTTCTAGATTATTCTCTCGAGTCTTAGCTTTCCAACGAACTATTGTGAGCTTGAACCAAGTAAATCTTGATATATGTATTTCCAAAGTTGAAGTATCAAAATTTTTGAAATTCTAGAAAAATGCATGCTTGAACCAAAATTAAGAATTTTTTTATTAAAAATATTAATTTAAATTAAATCAATAACTATAATCAACTATATTATTATAAAAACACAATTCGAATTATCTACAGTATGAACAAAACTTGGTCGATTTTTCGAATCCCAATGGGCATTGGGGATCCATCTTCAATCTATGGATCCCCGTTGACATTCAAAACGTCCACAAAATTTTGTTCATACTATGGATAATCCAAATTACGTTTCTTCATTTAACAACTATAAAACATCATATATTATTATAATTAAAAAAAATTAATTAATTACAATTATTAAATTAATTAATTATATACCAATTAAATTATAATTAGAATTAATTAATTTACATAAATTAAAATACATTACCTAAACTAATTAATTAAATTAATAGAAAATATTAAATTAATTAATTAAAGAGCAATATAAAAGTGGCTTTTTCGTTCCAGGTAAAGCACCGAAAGTATATTGGAAGAGAGGGCTTTAGCTCATGGAAGGCATACGCAAGGATTTCAGAGCAAGATTTTCGGAAGAGTTATAAATGAGAGTAACAAAATTAAGAGTTGCGATGCTAAAAAAAACGTCTCGACGTGTGTTACAATGTCATAGGAGGTTTTAAATTTCAGGAGTCTTTTAAAAATATATATGATCCGAGGTTACGAAATATATATGATCCAAGGTCCTGAAAAAGAGTGTAGATGTAAGGTGAGGAGGAGAGGAGGGCCGGGTGGAGTGGGACCTACATTATAAACTACAACTATTTTGTAAAAAAGTACCGATCACATAAAAACTATAATTACTTGAGTTTTAGGATTTCAGATTTTGGAAATTTTATTAAAATTGAAATTAGAAAGGCTCTCCGAAATCTCGATATTTCAAAAAATATATATATGTTAGTTTTCATTATGATGTATATATTAGTTTTCATTATGATGTATATATTAGTTCTTCGTTATGGTGGTTTTGTAGGACGGTTAATTAAATAAAAACAAATATTAATATAATTGATGAAAAATCAATAAAAATCAATATTTCTATTTAATTTACAAAAATTTAAATAATATATAATTTGTACATTTTATCTCAAGCAGTAAAAATCACCAAACTTCAGATAAGCGTCATTTTCAAATCATACATTCAAATGAGATGAAACAAGGATTGATGGAAAGATAGCAAGAAATCAAGTGCAATGGAGCAATTAGAATAGAAATATGAAGAAAACAAAAAATCACAAAAAAGTTGGACACTTAATCAAAAGAAAATATTAAAGAGTGATTTAGCCAAAATTTACGAAAAGGGTCCCCATTGTTATTACGAGGATAATAAGTTGAAAATGGGAGTGTTGTTATTTCACCACAACAGCTTCATATTGATTTTTTTGTACACTTCCATCTCCTTAGGGTCAGTCGATTTCTTGATGGATTTCTTGGCGAACTCCCAGATCCTGTTGACCTGCAAGACCAACTTGATCCTCTATTTCCATGGACTAAAGTTGGACAACCCTTCCAAATTATCCTCATATCGGAGACCAACCTACAACTTCGACATTACAGTGAGCTCTTCAACTATAATGTGACCAATTCTCTCTTAAGTTGTACTTCACTATGCACACCCTGGTTCACTGTCTCTTAAAGTAGCTCAGACACACTCTGATACAATGTTGTCTTTCCATGATCTTGGTGCTAGGATAGAATCTTAGATCATTGATGCTACCAAACCAAGAATATCAACAAAGCTACTTTGCACAATGGAATATAAACAACAATAAATCTACTAGTGCACAAAATATACACAAATTTGTACACAATATTATAAAATTATGTACAACAACCCGATCTTCATTATACTAAACCAATTGAATAATACAACAATCTAGGGATCTCATACTAGGGATGTTGGTCTTCAAATATCAACAAGGAAAAGAATACCAATGCAAGATAATCTCACAGTCTGGCAGATGCAGCGAACCTCACAACTGCTTTGTCATACCCTGTAACCTGTTGCCCCTTCTTCTCCCAATATGCTCACTAGCTCCCCCTTAGTCCATGAAGGAACAACACATAAATACTCCAGGAGGGTTGCATGCTATCACTGTTGCAAGTCACTTATTCTACAATGAACTTTGGCTCATCCATTCTACTCCTCTAGGCTTCCCAATACCTGAGCTATGCAACTGCTACTCTAACACTCACTTTTTCCCATTGAAGTGCTACACATTAGGCTCCAAACATCACCCACCTTTAGCTACCAAGTTCCCTTTATGAAAACTGATGAAGAGATACACTTGGGTCACATACATGCTTTCCTTCAACATTGCAAAGGTGTTAAATACAATTGTTTATCATTCACTATAGAAATTTATGTAAAATTCCCAAATTTTCACATGATATTTGGAATATTAGAGTTCTTAATAAACTTAATTAATTAAGTAAATAGAAGGATGGAGGGACCCATAATCCTGAAAGGTGAATAAAATCCACTTTTTATGTGTGTATGTGGATATTTCAAATCTAGATCTACATAATGGAGTAGTAGAGTAACTACTTAATGTGAAAGGAGTGGAGATCATGTCTCATTAATGAGATAGATCATGGAGGTTGTTACAGTCAACTAAGATCTTGGAAGGGATCAAACATAAGATCATAGAGCATTTATGATGAGATGATGGAGGAAGTGGTGCATTAATGCACACATGATGGAGAGGGTGATCATTGCACTCACACATGATGGAGATCATGAAATGATAGTGCGGTCAACATGGAGACCTATGTCCACGTGTACAACGCAGTTATGAGGAGGGCCAAGGCACGAGAAGGCTCATAATATATATAAATAAGATGAAGGCACAATAGAAGGAGGTTGAAGATTATTGTTGATGTATGATCTGTTTAGATCTGGAATTGTCACGTGACATTCCATGCTTTCTTTGGCTGTTTAACTAAGATTGCAAGTGTTGTTAAGCACAGGGTGTTCCTGGTTGGGAATCCTACCTCTTTCATTGAGTAGCTCTTGAAAGAGTATTGTACTTCATTTTACATCAGGAATTGGTGCCACATATCTTTTCCTACTTTCTGTAGAACATCCATATTCAGAAATTATACATTTCTGAAGATCAGTTTTGAGAGGAGGAGGTTGTCCTTCAATATTTCAGTTGAGGAACCGGTGAAGGATTTATCCTATCACCTTGAGCTTCAAGATCAGCCTTCCAGTGCTTCAGATCTATATTAGGCATCAGGCCATCTATTATTCATCTCCTAGCGGCAACAATCCCATCAGGAATTGCGCAGTCCAGTCTTGTAGATCCAAGGGAGAAGGGAAGTTGCTAGCATTTCAACTAGTAATCTAGTGGAGGATCAATCCTTCGCATTGTATGCATTATTTCCATCAGTATTGAGCTTCATAGCCATATTTTGTAGCAGGCTAGAGATCCTCCTTCCTTTACAATGCAATTTTCATGAGTAGTTGTGTAGCAGCAGCTGCAACCTCCTTTGGAGGATTGAGGAGTTAGATCTTGAGCTTCTAGCTTATGGATCTAAAGAAGGGATCAACCCTTCAAGCTTAGATCTGATCTTATGACATATTTCAACCATCTATTTGTCAGATCTAGCTTCAGATCTGCATAAACCAACAATCAAAGGATCAAACTCTAGGAGGGTGATTTTCCAAAGTTGTAGATCTGGAAAATCCTTTCTGGGTTATCTTGGGTATCCATCATAGAGCCCAAATCCTGAATCTTGGCATCATTAGAGCTCCATATTTCTGTAGATCTGCATTTTCCTTTTCAGACTAAAAACATATATTCATATTCTGCTGAAGGGATAGCCCAGTATTTGCTTCCAGCAACTCTCCAGTTATGCAGTGCCTACTTTGGCATGTTTCCAGGGTGATTCTAGGCCATCTCTTTGGCTATATCTACTCATATTTTGTACATTATGTAACTGAATCTTCTCCTATATAACAAAATGGTTTAACTATTCAGTTTATATCTATGTTGATCATAAACTTAAATGTACATTTTCTGTGTTACAAATATTATGTTTGTGTATCAATGCATTATTCCATTTTGGGATATTACAATGGCATGAGAGCATGATCTTTGGCTTAACTTGTAGACATTTTGACAACATAAGAAAAGCAGATAGTAGAGATCTACTATGGAGGGATTAAGTTTTTCCTCATCTTCCTTTAGATCTATGAAGGATCTATCTAAGGAGATCAATGAAACAAGAAGATAAAGGCAAAGAGAAACCTCAAAAAGGTTTCAAGATACAAAAGGTCCCAACACTTATTTTCAGCAACAAAGAAGACCAGAGAAGAAAAGAGCTTCACATTATTCCACTAGATCCACTTTCTTTGAGAAGGAGGACTGGTCTGAATATGATGAAGGCTCAGGACATGAGACCCTAAGTTAATATCTGTCTGAATACAAGTTACAAGCTAGAGCATTGAAGGAGAATCTCTCTCTCCAACAGTTCTACAACTCAAAGAAGAGAGGAGATCCAGAAGCAGCAATAGAAGAAAGATGCATAGATTCTTCTTGCCTACATTTGGTGGATCTTCTACAAGCACCTTGAGGGCTTGGAGGGAAGAATTATTTACATTCTTTCTAAAATATCCTATATTAGAAAGAGAGGTCGTGTAGTTTGCAGTGCTGCACCTTGAAGGTGAAGCAAGAAAATGGTGGTTCAGTCACTTATCACATATGAAAGTGTCTGCTTATGCAGATTTTATTCAAAGACTAAAGAAAAAGTATGGTAGGAAGAAACCAAAGACATCTCACATAGTGACATCTCCCATCATCAAGGAGATAGTGCATGAATATTCAAGAGAATATGTTCTCATTATCACTCAAGAGGAGGAGCCTCTACCACCACTAGCTGCAGATGTGATTATATCAAAAGGAGGATCACTTGCATTGTTGCAACATGGTCTTGAGTTCTTGACATTTGGAGCCCCATGCATGATTGATGAGATGCATGAGGAGGAGGAGACAGATACCAGTGCTGGTACACTTGTAGAAGTGCAACCATCACTCTTACCAGCAGTTGGAGAGACCTTTGCACCGGAAGAGGAAACTATTTTGTTCTTGCAAAATGTTTTTGAATCTGAGTTGATCCAAGGTATGCATACACTTTCATCTCATATTGTTTCAATACCTCTTATTGAAAATTATGGGGACCTTCCATTAGGGCTATTGCATGACCAAGGGTTAGAACATCATGATAATTCGGAGCAACATTATATCACTGCACAGAGGATCCTTGATTTAATCAAGGAAGAGATGAATAACCATCCTAGTTTGTCATGGATGAACTACATTCAACCTCTTGAGTTGAAATGTGGAGTTTCAGAAAATGGGATGAGTATGATCCTGCGTACAATGGCTGGATGTGAGTTTAGCATTGTGCCTTTCTTTGAGACATTACATGAATCACCTTGCAGATCTACAACACTGTCCATGAGCAGCAATGAAAAGAAGAGGACCCATTCCTTATGGGAGCAATCATATGTTAGCTTCATTCATGAAGCAAGGGAGGAAAATATGATAGATGGTAGACATCTTGAGATGAGAAATATTTTCTCCTTTCTAGATGACACTTTCTCAATGAGCATCTCACAGCTCAAAGAGAGACTTCTACCTACAGCAGATCTAGAACCTTATTGGTTTTGGGGATCCATTGATGAGAAGAAGGTCTCATGGAGAGATCTCATTGGAGGTGCACTTCAACATATCATGGAGTGAAAAGTTCTTCATTAGTTTGAGGAGGTTGGTGTCCTACAATGGGAGGATACCAAGTTTTTAAAAAATAAAATCCATCATCCACATTGGGATGAATGGTTGATAGTATGGAGCAAGGGGTTTCTAAACCACTTGCAGATCTATTATATAGGGCAGTAAGAAGCATGGCTGCACTGGTTTCTCCTGGGTGAGTATGGTTACCACTAAATGAGTCATAATTTTCTAATTCATGCCTTACACATCACTGGAAGAATGCAGAAGAAGAAGGCATGGTTACTTTGGTTGTTGATGAGAGAGTTTGGACATCACATGATATATCTTATGTCCTTATATTTACTCTTGTTTGGGATATGTCTCATGTCGTTACATGTATTTCTGTTTGGGATGTATCTCATATTCATGTATGTACTTGGGTTTGGGAGAAAGTATAACTCTCACATGATGTGGCATAAGGAAGCTTATTTGTATTATGTTGATGAGACATGTTACATGTCCACTACTATATTGTTTCTCCATGACTTGCACCATGATAATGCAAGGAGGAATCAAGAATCCTTGTTGCTATGGTTACTATTGGGAGAGTATGGGCTGAATTCTTCCCATACATTGCATGACATTGTTGGAGGATGGCAATAGGAGGCCTTACAACGTTAGCTTTTTTTGGGGGATTATGGTCATTGTGCTTGGTATAATGATGATTAGATGGGGCATCAATATGCCTTATTGAGGTGGTTTCTTTTGAGAGAATATGGCCACTACATTTGGTACAATGATGATGTGGTATGGTAGCGAGAGGTATTTCTGAGATGGCTTCTTTTGAGAGAGTATGGCTCTCATATTCTCATTGATGTTGACTTGGCATGGAAACAAGAAGCATTGTTGCAGTGGCTTCTTCTGAGCGAGTATTGATCTCTTACTTATTTTCATGATGATCTAGCATGGCAGCAAAAGGCTTTGCTGCATTGGTTGTTATTAGGAGAATATGGTTTGACATTTTTCATGTTTTCCCATATGTCGCTACTTCTTGTTTTCACTATGATGATGTGATGTTTGATTCCTACATGGCCAACATGGATAATAATGAGGGCATTGATAGATGTAATCTAATCTATGTATCATGGGTTGGAGAGATAATTCATGAGTTGGGACTTTCCACTTTGGGAATGAACCACTTCATCTTATGTATATCATGGATAGAGAAGATCTTTTGTCATCATATGGTTGCCACTTGGAGATTCATTGATGAGGAAGGGTATGTAAATTTCCAGTTGGAGGCCATTCTGGACATTCTAGAGAGGCATATTTGGAGCTGGACATGCATGACACATTGTGACAAATGGGAAGGCCTTCCACATGAGGATGCCATTTGGAGGGAGGATGTTTGATGTAGCATCCACTTTTGCAGTTGCTTGAGGTCAAGCAACATTTTTATGGGGAGGAATGTAATATTCCCAAATTTTCACATGATATTTGGAATATTAGAGTTCTTATAAACTTAATTAATTAAGTAAATAAAAGGGTGGAGGGACCCATGATCCTCAAAGATGAATAAAATCCACTTTTGATGTGTGTATGTGGATATTTCAGATCTAGATCTACATAATGGAGTAGTAGAGCAACTACTTAATGTGAAAGAAGTGGAGATCATGTCTGATTAATGAGATAGATCATGGAGGTTGATACAGTCAACTAAGATCTTGGAAGGGATCAAACATAAGATCATAGAGAATTTATGATGAGATGATGGAGGAAGTGGTGCATTAATGCACACCTGATGGAGAGGGTGATCATTGCACTCACACATGATGGAGATCATGAAATGAAAACACAATCAACATGGAGACCTATGTCCACATCTATAAGGCAGTTATGAGGAGGGCCAAGGCATGATAAGGCTCATAATATATATAAAGAAGATGAAGGCAAAATAGAAGGAGGTTGAAGATTATTTTTGATGTATGATCTATTTAGATCTGGAATTGTCATGTGACATTCCATGCTTTCTTTGGTTGTTTAGCTAAGATTGAAAGTGTTGCTTAGCATAGGGTGTTCCTGGTCGGGAATCCTACCTCTTTCATTGAGTAGCTCTTGAAAGAATATTGTACTTCATTCTACATCAGGCACTAGCGCCACATATCTTTTCCTACTTTTTGCAGAACATCCATATTCATAAATTATACATTTTTGAAGATAAATTTTGAGAGGAGGAGGTTGTCCTTCAATATTTTAGTTGAGGAACCGGTGAAGGATTCATCCTATCACCTTGAGCTTCAAGATCAGCCTTCCAATTATTCAGATCTATATCATGCATCAATCCATCTATTATTCATTTCCCAGCAACAACAATCCCATCAGGAATTACACAGTCCAGTCTTGTAGATCCAAGGGAGAAGGGAAGTTACCAGCATTTCAGCTAGTAATCCAGTGGAGGATCAATCCTTCACATTGTATGCATTATTTCCATTAGTCTTGAGCTTCATAGCCATATTTTGAAGCAGGCTAGAGAGCCTCCTTCCTTTACAGCGCAGTTTTCATGAGTAGTTGTGTAGAAACAACTGCAACCTTATTTGGAGGATCGAGGAGCTAGATCTTGAGCTTCTAGCTTGTGGATCTAGATAAGGGATCAACCCTTCAAGCTTAGGTATGATCTTATGACATATTTCAGCCATATATTTTTCAGATCTAGCTTCAGATCTGCATAACCCAACAGTCAAAGGATCAAACCCTAGGATGGCGATTTTCCAAAGTTGTAGATCTGGAAAACCCTTTCTGGGTTATCTTGGGTATCCATCATAGAGCCCAGATCTTGAATCTTGGCATCATCAGAGCTCCAGATTTCCATAGATCTACATTTTAATTTTCAGCCCAAAAAAATATATTCATATTCTACTGAAGGGACAATGCAGTATTTGCTTCCAGCAGCTCTCTAGTTATGCAGTGCCTACTTTGGCATGTTTCCAGGGCGATTCTAGGCCATCTCTTTGGCTAGATCTACTCATATTTTTTACATTTGTAACTGAATCTTCTCCCATATAATAAAATGGCTCAGCTATTCTGTCTATTTCTGTGTTGATCATAAACTTACATGTACATTTTTTCGTGTTACAGATATTATGTTTGTGTATCAATGCATTATTCCATTTTGGGATATTACAATTTCCGACTGGTTAGGGCATATAACCACCAAGTATGCCCCTCCTCTTTTGGATACTACATGCTCCTAAATCTGTCCACACTATGACAACCTTCCACCTATGACAAATTCAACTTCATGAAAGCATCAACATACCTCGAATCTGGAGTTTCACTGTTGTATATTAGGCTGACTGATTAGGGAAACTAGTAATCCTCTTTTCGTCTCTTCCAATCATTCCAAAATTACCTCAAACAACTACAACTTTCTCTCCTTGCTTGATTTGGGTGGTCCGCCCTCTTAAACGCATGATACGACCCTCATTAGGATGCCATAATTGAGCTCAACCTTCCTATAGCTGGACAGAACTCTTGCAGACCTGAAACAGAGGCTAGAAAAACCCTAACACATAACCAAAACTACCCAAATTTTCTCCTTAAAGCTGCAACCTCATTTTCCCTGCACTCGACCTAGAAAACAGTCACCAAATGACCCAAAACTCGACCTTGTTCCTCCTTGCTTGGCTCTTGGACCCTGCAGATCAAATTCAAATGTGTTGTTTCTATGAATTGTTCACTTGGATGGTCTCAAATGGCTCTCTTCCACCTTATATTTATACACAATATAAGGGCTTCATAGAATGTTTCTAAAGTGGGCTGCCAACTTTCAACAAGACTTCCTCAACTTGGCTGACTTGTGCAAAACCCAAAATTGGAATTCAAAAATTATTATCTCATGATCTAGAGCTTTAATTCAAGTGATTATTGATGCATTGGATTCACCTCGACATCCTCTATCACCTAAAATAATCGCATGCTCAAATGCCTCATGCTTTTGGACCAAATCATTTGGGTATAAAACCCCAACCTTGGGTTCCAAGCCCAAAATTCCCTATTGTGGCGCTCCAACCTCAAAACCCTGAACCCTAGGTTTTGGAGTACCTCCCAAGCTACCAAAAAACAACACTTAGTTGGATCTATGTTCAAGGGTCTCGATCACCAAGTGGGGACCTAGTACAAATCCAGTTGCCACCGAATTTTCCCCTTCACATGGAAACAACATTGGCATGAAGTCCCGAGGACACACGACCAATAGTTGGGCATCTCAAATGCCCCAATGAGCCAGTTATGGACGACACATGGAAATTTAATAGGTTAGAACTGGGCATGATCGATGTAAGAATGATGTCACTTGGGCATAATCATACCCCAGAGGTTGGAAATCCAATACGGACAGAATGACCTAGGGAAATCCCAAACGAATAGACAATGGTATGAGGATTGATGGAAACTCCCTGTTCCTTAAGGACGTTACCCGGAAGCCATCATATGGAAGTATTAGGGAAGTGGGGCCACAAGGACCCACGAAATATGTCATATAGAGATGACATGATCATTAGCAGGGAAGTTGGAAGACCGTCAACTGATAGGTTGGGTTCTAGGGGAGCTTAACTTAGAAAACTCAGAACATCTTGAGGATCCCGGAGATGTGACACGTCAACAGGGCGAGTCATTTTCGTGGGGCATCCATGCATTTGGAGTCAGGTCATTTAGAGGTATCAATGTCACACATACCAATATATATATATATATAGGTTTTTTTGTTACTGTAGGAACCTCATGATACTCTGTGAATGAAAAATCATGATCCCTATTTATGTTTAAATGTTGTTTAAAAAATAAATCTAACAATGTGTGTGATTGATAACATGTCACGAACAACATAACATAGAAAAGATATAGTGATAAGAACCAGAATGGTTGAATATAATTTCCATTAGTCCCAACATGGAAGTGATGGAGTTAGACCCAATGATGAAGAGATATCAGTTGGGAAAGGGAGAGGAAATAAATCCCCGGATTGGATGGACACTCTAAGAAGCCTTCGATATTAGGTGAGAAGCTTTAAGGTCGATAATGAGAGGATGGTAAGATCCCAAGAGAGGCAAGCTAAGATTCATGCGGTCATCCTAAAAATTCTCTCGGATTGGAAAAGAAAAAGGAAATATAAAATGAGGACCACTCATAGAGACAATATAAGCCCTCGAGAGTCAGAATAAAATACCAATGGAGTAGATGGTAGCAGATCCTGAAAGAGGCCTAGGAAAGGTAGTGAGGACATTGTGCCCAGGGGAGAAACTTTAAGTACTCCAAGAGAAATGGCTAGAACGCAAGTACCTCATTCAAGAAACCCATTTAGTTCTACCACCTAAAGATGTCATGACTCTCGCCACCCTTGTTGCTCAGAGAGAGAGCCTATGCCTGCATAACTTAAAAAGGCAAAGCTAGCCACATTTCATGGGGATGTGAAGAAGGCAGAGAACATAGAATCATGGTTGCTCGGGATGAAGAAGTTCTTTAGAATACACGACTACTCTGAGAATATGAAATCCAGATTTTCCTCTTGCATTTTAAAAAGAAAAGTTGACATCTAGTGGGAGGACTTGAAAAATACTAGAGCCATCACCGAGAAGGAGCTAACATGGGAAGAGTTTGAGAAAATTTTCAGGGAGCAGTACCTATTTGAACACTACTACGACAGTAAGGAAAATGAATTTTATGAAATCAAGATGGGACAAATGAATAGTGATGAATATGTCACCAAGTGTTTAGGGTTATTGAGATACGTACAATAACGCAAGGACGAGAAGGTAAAAATTTAGAGGTTCATCAGTGGGTTGCCTATGGTATTCAGAAATAAGAATGAATTTCTAGAATCCCGGACTCTAAAGGATTCGATCAAGAAGATTGAGCACTATTATGAGCAAGCAAGGCATAATCCTGAGACTAAGACTAATTGGGTAGCCAAAAGCACCGCTAGGTGAAACGTGAGTTTGTCCAGAAAGATCCCAGAAGGCAAAGAGAGGAGACACCCAACCTAGACAAGAAAGTTTCAACAGAAGGCCAAAAATGTCATTAAGGGGAATTTACAACAACTAACATTGACACAAACCAATATCGAAGTCTGGGAGATACTCAAGTGTTGTACTTGTGGTGGGAACCACAATATAAGGGATTATCCTCATCAGAAGGAGGTTGCACCCAGAATCTATAGTGCTCAGGAGGCGAGCATAGTGGTCTAAGTAGCCCGAAGTATGCCAAGGGTTTACGTAGCACTGGAAAACCACCAAGAAGAACACCATACATCCATTATTGAGATGGAAGGTAAGATACAAGAGAAATATATTTCTATTTTGATAGATCCAGGTTCTAATTATATCTATGTCATCCCATAACTTGTCGAAAAATGAAAATTGGACAAGGAACTACACATATAACCATGGCTGGTTCAATTGGAAATAAGGAAAAGGAGAAGGATCGTCCAATGGGTGGAGTCATTTTCATTGGACCTCAATGGCATGACCAAATAAACTCACTTGAATGTACTGACATTGGGTGGGAATGGAATATTGTTGGACATGGAATGGTTGTATGTACACTGGACCAAGGTTGATTGCTATTTGAAGGAAATAGAATGCTTATATGAGCAAGGAATGAAGAGAGTATTATAAGGCAATAAAAATCCCATATCAGTGAGTTTGATCACTGCATGCAATCCAAACTCAATTTTATGTTGGGATGCACATTTTTTGCAGTGCAAGTCTTCAAAAATGAGGGAGTCAATATAGCAACAGAGAATGAGGAAGTTGAGTTGCTCCGTAGGTATCCTATCTTACAAAAATATGTGGATGTCTTTCCAGTAGTGGTTCCTAGATTTCCCCCTCACATAGAGAGATTTTTCCATCGATATGATACCTGGAGCAACACCAACATCTAAGGCCCCATATAGAATTAGAACCCATGAATTGGTTGATTTGAAACTACAGCTGAAAGAAATGTTGCATAAAGGATACATAAGGCCAAGTGTGTCTCCTTGGGTAGCACCCGTATTATTTTTGAGAAAGAAAGATGGAAACCTTATATTATGCATTTATTATAGACAACTAAACAAGGTAAACATAAAAGAAGTACCCATGACCAAGGATTGATGATATCTTTGACTCGTTAAGGGGAGCAACAAGCTTCTCCAAAATTGACTTGAGGTCTGGCTACCATCAAGTAAGAATCAAGGAGAGGGACATTCATAAGGCTCCTTTCAGAACAAGATATTGGCACTAAAAATTTGTAGTTGTACCCTTCGAGCTTACTAGCACTCCTGCCATGTTCATGTTCTTAATGAACGGGGTGTTACAATCGTACTTGGACAAGTTTTTCATTGTATTTCTAGATGACATACTGGTCTATTAAAAAATGGAAGAAGGGCATGAGAAACATCTAATAGTTGTTGAGATAACAAAAGATATATGAAAATCTTAGTAAGTGTGAATTCTTCCAAACACATATACACTACTTAGGGCATATCGTATCCAAAGAAAGCGTATTGGTTGACCTAGATAAGGTAAAAGCCCAAAAGGAGTGGCAAAATCCAAATAATTTATATGATGTCAAATCATTCATGGGATTGGAAGGATATTACAGGAGATTTATTTATATTTTTTCCAAAATAGGGCATCCCATTACAACCTTGTAGAGAAAAGGGAATATATTTGAGTGGACTGCACAATGTGGAGACAAATTCAAGCAGTTAAAGCAATTGATTACCAGTGCACCAGTGCTGAGAATTGCAGATCCTAATAACTAACAAGGGTTTAGTATTATGTACCAATGATTTCAAGGAGGGAATTGGTTGAGCCTTAATGCAGGAAGGACAAGTTGTGTGCTATGCGTCCAAAAAATTGAGTAACATGAGGGGAATTACGTGATGCATGACCTAGAATTGGCTGCTATTGTACAAGCCTTAAAAATGTGGAGGCACTACCTCCTTGGTCATAATTTCACACTCATGACGGATCATAGTGGGCTCAAATACTTGTTTGGACAACCAAATTTGAATGCTAGGCAAGTCAGATGGATGGCCATGCTCAACGAATTTGACTTCGAGATTAAGTATATAAATGGTAAGGAAAACAAGGTGGCTGATGCTTTGAGCCGAAGGATCCAAGTGTTTCATTCAGAAATTGCAAGCTCATATCTAAAAAATATTGATTAAAAAATTAAAAACGATGGATAAGAGGATGAAGCATGCCAACAAGTAAAGGAGAGGTCGCGACAAGGCGGTGAGGTTGGAGAATACCACCTCATTGAGGACACATTTGTATGATTTAAAGGTAGAATCTACGTGCCTAATAGTGATGAAATAAAAGGAATGATAATGAGATAATTCCACACTAAACCATACTCAGGAAACCCAGGGTATCAAAAGACCCTTACAACCATCAAAATATGCTACTACTGACCAAACTTGAAATATGTAGTAGACTTTGTGGAAAAATGCATGGAATTCCAACAAGTGAAGGCAAAATGTATGCATATGATAGGATTACTAAATCCTATCCCTATTGTAGAATGTTAGTGGGAAGTGATATTCATTGATTTCATCACGGAACTGCCCAGAAAAACAACGAAAAATGACACAATCATGGTAGTGGTGGACAAGCTTAGCAAGGTAGCTCATTTCTAGTTACCCTTTCTTGTTTGATGGTTAAAACAAGTATGTATAATTGTAAATAATGTATAGAGTTGTGTGTATAAAGATCCATAAAAACAATATGCATTGCATTTTGATTCTATGATTTTACATGGAAAATTAAACACTGAGGACGAGATTCCCTCAAGGGGGAGGGTACTATGACAACCCCACCTGAAGTTCTCATGCAAGTGGCATCATAAATATATTGTAAATTTTGTACTAAAAATTGAAATAAAAAATGGATATTGAGTTAAGGGACACACATTGTAGAGCTAGGAAGGGAGTTTCTTGCTTATCAGCTCATCTTTCTTGTAGCAGGGTGAAGTATTTGAAAATGCAGCAAGATGATGGAGCCTAGTGAAATGAAGTCGCCATCACTAAGTGGGCCCGCAGGCTATTTTTAGCGCAAAGTCTATTTTTAGACTATGTCTATTTTTAGACATATGGAGCATGGTCTAGGAGTTGCAGTATGCTATTCTTGGATGATTGGTCGAGTTGGTAAAAATATATGGACCTCTATTTTTAGACATACAAGTCGAAGTCTATTTTTAGACTGCCTGTCTAAAAATAGGTCAGTCAAATATTATTAGCCCTTAATAATATTTGGACTCTAAACTTCAGTTTATTCTCTTACAGCACTTCAGTTGGAGCTACGGATGTGGCCCATGCATCTAACAGAAGGAATTATGCTATTCCTTGGGGTTTGGTGAGGTCATGCATGGTTGACTTCAGTTAGGACTTCAGTGGCAGAGTTTGGTGGAGTTGATGAGACAGTTGGTGGAGTTGTGTTCGGTTTAACTTAGTTGAACTAGTTGTGATTAGTTTAACTAGCTAATCAACTAGTAATGAGTGGAGTGAATTAAATATTATTTAATTCACTAATTATTGACTCATTATTCAACTCAAGAACACATCAGTTCACTACAGTGCATGGACAGTTCAGTGGAGACCAGTGAAAGAGGTAGATGAAAGGGTTGAGATAGCTATCAGTTGTGACATTAGTTGTGCATGAGATTTGCACCACACTTGGAGGAAATTTCCCATGAGGATTGCGTTTTCAAGCCAAGGAGATTCGAACCTTGGATCTCTCATTAGACCAGCCTTGATTGCGCAATAGAGGCAGGCAATTAGTGGATGAGTTTTGAACCTGTGACTTGTTCAAAACTGAGCTAGTTTGTGTGTAACTTAATGAGATAGTACTGAGTACTTGTGAGGAGTATTGTGCTATGTAATGTTACATGTTCTCTCCATATAATATACAGAATAGCTGAGGGGTTTTCAGCTATAAGCTTTCCCCATTACATATTGTGTTTATGTGCGCATGCGACTGTTTCCATTTCCGCAAATTGATGATTGATTGTAGAAGAGATTATGTGTTGCATATGAATTCGAATTAGTATGTGATTAGGATAATCTCGGTGGATAAATATTCATTATTCAGCAAATTTATACATGGTATCAGAGCGAATCAATCATCGGGATCTATTGCAGTGATTACAATATTATTTCGGTAGACAGAGTCTGTAACGGGCCAGGTAGCCTTTGGATCCATCCTTTCTCTGAAAGGTGATATATCCAGTAAATGCCCTTACAGTCGATCTCTGTGCTAGAAATAATTTGTTCTCACAGATCCAGAAGCAGTTGAGTTTTTGAGCTTGGAATTCGAATTTTGCAGCAGTTTGTTTTCTTGGTGCCGGAGTTGAAAATGTCTTTCAACGGGTTGCGACTCGAATATGCTCTTGAAGGCAGTTCGAATTATGTTGCATGGAAAGATCGCATGGAGGCAGTATTAGAAGATAATGGACTGAAGGAGTTCGTAGATACGGATGTCCAAAAGCCCACTGATCCTGTTGAAGTCGAGGCTTGGCAAAAGAAGATGGCGAAATGTCGAAGGATTCTGTTGGAGGGCGTAAAGGATCACATTGTATCCAGCCTGCATGGAAAAGCTTCTCCATATTTGATGTGGAAAGCATTGAAAGATCTATTCTAGAGCAAGAGCGACCAAAGGAAGCTGGCGCTCAAGGATAAGCTCAGAAACATTAAGATGGAGAAAGGCGACAGTATCGCCAAATACCTCACGAAGTTCACTCAATGTAGAGATGAGCTGGGAAGTGTGGGGGTGACTGTCGAAGAAGAGGATATGGTGGACCTGGCTCTCCTTGGTCTTCCGAAAATTTGGCATGCATATCAAGATAGTGTCAATGGTCAGGAGAAGTTGCCGGGATGGGAGCGCCTTTGGGCGGATCTCATGCAAGAGGAGATAACATCACACTACCGAGGACAAGTCTTCATCAAGGTATACGATGAATAAAAATTGTGCTTTCGTTTCGCAGCTCAAAAAGAAGGAAAACAAGAAAGCTTCTCGGTCGGCGGTGCCGAAAAACTGGCAGGGCATCGCTCAGGTGAAGTGTTTCTTTGTCACCGGCATGGACACTGTCACTGGGGTGTCGCGAGAAGAAGAAAAATAGAAGACACAACGGATGCGCGGCTGGGAGAGTGATGACTCGGTCGAACTAGATTTTTCACTGATTGCATGCTTGGTTTCAAGTGTGGCGGGATCAGTTTGGTTCTTGGATAGTGGTGCGTCATTTCACATGACCGGAGATCGAGATCTGTTTTCAGATCTGGAGGAAAAAGATCTTGGAGTGCACATCGAGATGGGCGATGATGGTAGATACAGTGCGACTAGTATCGGTACCATTTCCTTTGAGAGGGAGTATGTTAAACCTTTCATATTGAAGGAATTTTTGCATGTTCCAGGATTGATGAAGAACCTGATCTCTGTGGCGATGTTGGAAGACAAAGGGTATGATGTGGTCTTCAGCGAAGGAAAAGCTTTCCTGCGCAGTAAGACTACTGGTGAGACCCGGAAGATAGGGGTTCGAGTCAAGAACCTTTATCAGTTGCAAGTAGATGGATGCGCAGCAATGGCATGCAAGGCGGGAGAAGTGGTGAGCCGGGATGATGAGGGCGAGCTGTGGCACAGGAGATTGGGCCACCTTCACCATGGAGCTTTGAAGATCCTGCAGCAGATTTCTACTGGGCTTCCTAAGGGCACTCTTGCGCGGTCAGATCAGTGCAAGGGGTGTACTTTAGGGAAGTATGTGAAAGCCACCTTTCACGAGAAGGATAGTCGCGCCACGACGATCCTTGAGAGAGTTCACACAGACGTGCGTGGTCCTTTCTCAGTTGCTTCGACAGCAAAGCACAAGTACTACCTGATCTTTGTTGATGATTTCTCTCGGAAATGCTGGATCTTCTTCATGCAGAAGAAGAGCGAGACATATTCAAAGTTCTATGAATTCAAGGCGCTGGTTGAGAAGGAATCGGGGAAGCATGTGAAGGCTCTTAGGAGCGACAATGGTGGTGAATTCATCTCTACTGAATTCAAAGACTTTTGCAGTGCAGAAGGGATTCAGAGAGAGCTCATCGCACCCCATAACCCACAGTAGAACGGGGTGGCTGAGCGGAAGAACAGAACGATCGTGGGTGCTGCACGGGCGATGTTGCATGATCAGGGCCTACCCCTTCACTTGTGGGCTGAGGCATGCAATACAGCAGTGTATGTGCAGAACCGTTGTCCTCACAAGGTTCTTGGCATGGGTACACCAGAGGAGGCTTATTCTGGCAAGAGGCCTGATATTTCCCATTTGCGGATTTTCGGATCTCCTGTCTACATGCATGTGACGAAGGATGCGAGAAGGAAGCTGGATCCAACTGCTGAAGTTGGAATATTTGTGGGGTACACTGATAAACCTCACAACTATCGGGTGTATGTGCCAGACAGTCGCAAGACTGTTGTGCGACGGGATATAAAATTTCAGGAGGAGAAAGCCATGCAGTGTTCGCTTGAGAGGGAGCTACACTTGCATGCGGATGAGGAGCTGTTAGTTCCTAAGGAGGAGCTTCCGGATGTGGATCAGCCACAAGAGGAGGTTCAGGAGGTGGAAGAAACCACCCAGGCAGCGCCAACCATCAGAGGGCGCATGCGCACTACAGAAGCTGAGCGACTGGCTCGGGATGCGGAGAAGGTTGTAGGACCACCTACAGCACAGCGCAGACAGAGACAGTCACCGGATCGGTACACTGGATACATGGCTCTTATGAGTCAATGTGTCATGACGGAGCCATCCTCTTTTGAGGAAGCTGTGGAGGAACCCGCATGGGTAGATGCCATGATCGAAGAATATGATTCGATCGTCAGAAACAGTGCATGGGAGATTGTCCCAAGATCGGAGGGGAAATCAGTGGTGGGTTCGCGATGGATCTACAAAGTGAAGCAGGCGGCTGACGGGAGTGTGGAGAAGTACAAGGCGAGATTTGTCGCCCGTGGCTTTTCACAGATCAAGGGGATCGATTATGAGGAGACCTTTGCACCTGTCGCAAGGTACTCTTCCATACGGACGATCCTTGCTCTCTCAGCGCAGATGGGGTGGCACATTCATCAGATGGATGTGAAGACTGCGTTCCTCAATGGAGTTATTGAGGAAGAGGTGTACATAGAGCAGCCTGAAGGTTTAGAGATCTTCAGCAGTGAGTCGCATGTGTGCCGACTCAAGAGAGCACTGTACGGGCTGAAGCAAGCACCTCGTGCTTGGTACACTCGGATAGACAGCTACTTCACCGGGCTTGGATTCTTCAAGAGTGAGGCGGATCCAAACCTGTACCAGATTGTGGTGGAGGGGAAGCTGTTGATCATCGTACTGTATGTAGATGATCTGATTTTGACTGGCGACGAGCATTTGATACTTTCATGCAAGGAGGATCTTGCACGAGAGTTTGAGATGAAGGACCTGGGCATCCTTCATTATTTCCTGGGATTGGAGATTTGGCAACGCAGCGGAGGACTGTTTGTTTCTCAGGGCAAGTATGCTCGGGAGATTCTGGAGAGGTTCAACATGCAAGGCTGCAAGCCTGTTGACACTCCTCTTCCTGGTGGTTGGAGGAAGGAGGATGCTACTTCAGCGGAGGTAGTGGATGCCACTGTCTATCGACGGTTGGTGGGGTCGCTTATGTATCTGGTCAATACACGACCCGATATATGCTATGCAGTTAACCAGCTTTCGCAAGCTATGGTTAAGCCTACCAAGCTCTTTTGGAAGGCAGGCAAGCATGTATTGCGCTATATTAGAGGCACATCGGGATATGGTCTATGGCACAGACAGGAGGATGGAGCGAAGCTTTACGGCTATGATGGGGTCAGAGCGGGGAGCCCAACGGATCGTAAGAGCACATCTGGAGGTATTTTCAGCATCGGGTCGACAGCATTTTCCTGGTATAGCAGGAAGTAGAGATCCGTGGCACTCAGTTCAGCAGAGGCCGAGTACATGGCAGCAAGCTTGGCTGCATGCGAGGCTATTTGGATGAGGAAGATCCTCGTTGGATTGTTCGGGTTGCATTTGGAGCCTACAGTGATTTACTGTGATAACGAGAGTTGCATTAAACTCTCGGCTAATCCAGTATTTCATGATAGATCCAAACACATCGACATCAGGTACCATCATATCAGAGATTGTGTTCAGCGGAGAATCATGATGCTTTCATATGTTCCCACGGAGGATCAGGATGCCGACATCCTGACGAAGGCGCTCACCAGGAACAAGTTCGAATTCCACAGAGGCAGGATAGGGGTTGCAGATAATCCATATCTTGCTGAGAGGGAGTGTTGAAAATGCAGCAAGATGATGGAGCTTAGTGAAATGAAGTCGCCTTCACTAAGTGGGCCGGCAGGCTATTTTTGGCGCAAAGTCTATTTTTAGACTATGTCTATTTTTAGACATATGGAGCATGGTCCAGGGGTTGCAGTATGTTATTCTTGGATGATTGGTCGAGTTGGTAAAAATAGATGGACCTCTATTTTTAGACATATAGGTCGAAGTCTATTTTTAGACTGCCTGTCTAAAAATAGGTCATTCAAATATTATTAACCCTTAATAATATTTAGACTCTAAACTTTAGTTTATTCTCTTGGATCACTTCAATTGGAGCTACGGATGTGGCCCATGCATCTGACAGAAGGAATTACGCTATTCCTTAGGGTTTGGTGAGCTCATGCATGGTTGACTTCAGTTAGGACTTCAGTGGCAGAAGTTTGGTGGAGTTGATGAGACAGTTGGTGGAGTTGTGTTCGGTTTAACTTAGTTGAACTAGTTGAGATTAGTTTAACTATCTAATCAACTAGTAATGAGTGGAGTGAATTAAATATTATTTAATTCACTAATTATTAACTCATTATTCAACTCAAGAACACATCAGTTCACTACAGTGCATGGACAGTTCAGTGAAGACCAGTGAAAGAGGTAGATGAAAGGGTTAGATAGCTATCAGTTGTGACATTAGTTGTGCATGAGATTTGCACCACACTTGGAGGAAATTTCCCATGAGGATTGCGCTGTCAAGCCAAGGAGATTCGAACCTTGGATCTCTCATTAGACCAGCCTTGATTGCGCAATAGAGGCAGGCAATTATTGGATGAGTTTTGAACCTGTGACTTGTTCAAAACTGAGCTAGTTTGTGTGTAACTTTATGAGATAGTACTGAGTACTTGTGAGGAGTATTGTGCTATGTACTGTTACATTTTCTCTCCATATAATATACAAAATAGCTGAGGGGTTTTCAGCTATAAGCTTTCCCCATTACATATTGTGTTTATGTGCGCATGCGACTGTTTCCATTTCCGCAAATTGATGATTGATTGTAGAAGAGATTATGTGTTGCATATGAATTCGAATTAGTATGTGATCGGGATAATCTCGGTGGATAAATCTTCATTATTCAGCAAATTTCTACGAAACCTTAACCATAGGACAACCATTAAATACTAGCTGGTGCATTAATTGAAGAAAGGGATCTCTTGAAATTAAATGAGTGGAATAAATGAGGAATGCAAGCCCATGTTGCTTGGGAAGCAACCACAGGAAAGAAAGGATAGAAATTTATGAAGGGATGACATGTTGCAGGCCAAGAAGGATGCAACAGTAAGAGACCAAGAAAAAGCTAAGCGTGAGAGAGAGAAGGGGAAATTCAAAGTAACCAGATGAGAGAGATTATGATTATGTGAACTGGAGGAGAATGAGAGACAGAGGGGAGTGGAGGAAAAGGTGATAATTCAACATGAAGTCTCCGCAGGAAGGTTTGAAGAGAATATAAGAGAATGGGATTGACTCTTGAACCATTGAGGCTGTGGGTTGAGCTGCTAGTCTCTGGAGCTCTGTAACAACTTGGGGTCCCTGGAGGTTGTGGGTTGAGATAGAATACTTAGATACCTATAACAACTTGGGTCCCTGGAGGCTGTGGGTTGAGACAAATATCTATGGAGTCTTGTAACAACTTGGGTCCCTTGAGGTTGTGGGTTTGGATAGAATCCCTGGAGTCCTGTAATAGCTTGGGTCCCCTATAGGTTGTGGGTTGTGATAAAAAACTATGGAGCCCTGTAACAGCTGAGGTAGAGGCCATCATGAATTAGAAGCTGAGGAAGTCTAGGATGAATACCAATGGTTAATTCCTGGGTGGCACAGTGGGTTCTGGACTCCCTAGAAGGGGGTGAATCACTGTGTGAACACTTGGGGGTGAGGTTGGGTAACTATGGACTCCTGGTTTTGACCAAGTAAGAAGATTCAAGTTGGTGGGATTGATGAAGGAATCCATATGGATTCCTAGAATCACTGTCATATTGGTGTGTTAGTCACTAAAGAAAGCATCCCCCTAGACTCTAGAATCTGGTTCAGGGGTGACAACTGCAAGTAAGCCTTGCTGCAAATATCTATGGTTGGGTGGAGATTCATTGTTCTAAACTCAGTTTCCCTACATATTCCAATATAAGTAACTATGTATATTGTTTAACTTCTAATGAATGATGTTACTGTGTTATGGATAATGGTTTGAACTGAGGGACTACATTGCCTTGATGGAATTGTATATGCATTACATTACCTGTGGGATATGTTAAAGTAATTTTATTCCATATATGTTTATGTTCTGAATAAATGCATGAATGTTAGAGAAATATGAAAATCAAATGTGTCCAATAACAACTAGTAATAGGCATGGGATACTTGGGTACACCAAAAGAACACTAAACCACATGCTAACTTAAACCAATCCATAAGGAAACACCAAGTCTAAAATTATGCATATGCTTAGTTATGCGGGAAAACCACGTACCAATAACCGATTACGACAAAGAAAAAACTCATTGTAAGTCACGACCTAGGCATGAGTGCTTGGAATAATTCTTGAAGAATAGTGGGTTCTAAGACCTTTTATTAATATAATATGACATACAAGACCTTCTGTATAATAAGGTTTGTGTTCTCTTAAGAGTCATCCCTAGTCACGTTACAAATTGTTGTGTTGCTCGATGATCATGAATTTAACGTCGAAGGGAGTTTTTATCTGGTATCAGTTGAGCCACCAAATTTAATTGAATGTCCTTCCGTCTTTCATTTTCAGCAGGCTATATAGCTATTATTGGCGTCGTAAAGTGATAGCCGAGACACCTAATAAGTATGCATATCGACATGTATATGTTTGCAAGATTAACACAAGTCCTAGCACCATCAGCATGTGGCAGGAGAGGTTGTAGCCTCCCTAGAGTCCACGCCAAGTTTGTGGTAGGTAATCCACGCAAGAGCGCCTATGGCTCCCATGTCAACATTCCCTCCCCGTGGGATGGGAATACTCATGAGCTAGGAACTTGTTGGAGAGCCAATCACTCAAGCTCGAGAGGGATAACATCGTATATCACCATAGACAACCAAGAGCATCACGGTGAACCCATAAAACTCATTTGGAGGTCTAGCAGGATCTTGAGGAAACTCCATAGCCAACAAGGCTAGTTCAGGGAAGTCTATGCAGCAATAAAGCTTATAGCCGAGAGGGCTGTCAAGTTATCCATTGAAGACACCGCACATTGCAGAGTTAAAAGCCTTCAACCGAGTCATGGTAGAAAAAAGTGAAATGGTTGTTGGGCGTTTTAGATATTTATATTAATTCGCTTCACTTTAAATTATCAATCGAGGTTAATAATCTTAAAGCTGCAAAACATCACGGTTTAGGTACAAATATACTATCTATTTCACATTTTTTTTAATCCAAAATTGACCTATTACCGAACGAAGTACCAAACGCTCAACTCAATTCTTTGTCTTTAACTCCAAACTCCAAAATCATTCAATGCTCTAGCCAGACTTACTGAAGTTACGAATGCAAAAATTTACACCAATGGATTCAATCTGATCATGCAATGTACTAAAACAAGACACTGAATCCTTCTACAATATTTGTCGAATTTAAATCACGATAGCTCAATCACATGCAAGTAAGAGAAAGAAGTAAATAAATCGCACAACACAATATTTTCCTGGGGAAATAAACTACTAAAAATCCCTCTGTCTCTATTGTATAATAAGCCAAGGAATCATGAAACAATACAATGCATTCTTGCTCACAAGAACCTCATGCACTCTACCAATTGTCTCACATTGATCTAGGAAAAATTGGACAAACACATAGCCAATTTCTTGCCCACCTTCAGCCTGCCTTTCTCACGCAATCCCTAGGAAAACAAATCCCTATTAAATAGGAATTCCAACCATCCTTGACTGCGCAATCCATCATGGGCATCCTGTGGCTTTATAACTGCACCTGGGTAGTTCACTAATAATACAACTGATAATTGTCTTCCCTTTAACCTTTGTCTCAACTGGGTCTTCATCAGTTTTGACATGCATGCAGCTAATAATAGAAAATCATTAGTTCTCTGATAGATCACTTCTTGTGAATTAGATCTAATTTAATTCACTTGACCTCTCACTAGCTCATCACTCAGTTAGAACTAGTTAAACTGATTTTAACACAATTAATTTGAGTTAACTAATTAAACTCACACTACAATAGTGCATTAACAACAACTGGACCCCCGAAATAATAGAATCACTCTACGTGCCTCACCTTTGACCCTCAACTCAAAATTCTTGAGCTAACTTAGTATTTCTGAGTTAGCTAACTAATACAAGTTGTTATGAGATAATATTACAATTTATTGTCTAATTTATTTAAGGGAAAAATAAATTAGACACACATTTTCTTGTTGATTTTCAACACCCCCTCTCAACAAGAAAGGGATTATCAGCTACCCGGATCCTGCCTTTGTGGTATTCGAATTTTCTCTTTTCCAGCGCCTTCGTCAAGATGTCTGCATCTTGATCCTCCATGGGAATGTACTGCAACAACATAATGCGCCTATTAACACAATCTATGAGATGGTGGTACCGAATGTCAATATGCTTAGACTTGTCATGGAATACTGAATTAATCAAGAGTTTTATGCAACTTTGGTTATCACAATGTATCACCGTCGAATCCATCTGATAACCAAAAAAACCAACAAGTATATTCCTCATCTAGATGGCTTTGCATGCAGCTTGACTAGATGCCATGTACTCTGCCTCGACTAAACTCGGTGCAACTAATCTCTGCTTCCTGTTGTAATGAGAAACTGTTGCTGGTCCTATACTAAAGATGCCCCCTGATGTAGTCTTCCTATTTGATGGAATGCCTACCCAATCTAGATCGGTGAAGCCTTGAAGCTTCACTCCCTCTATATGTATGTACCATAATACATACTCTATAGTGCCCCCGAGATATCTCAAAACATGCTTCCCTACCTTCCAAAAGAGCTTGATAGGCTTAACCATAGCTTCACTAATCTAGTTAATTGTGTAGCATATGTCTGGTTGTGTGTTCACCAAATACATAATTGAACCCACAAGCTGCTTGTAAACAATAGCATCCACTACCTCACTTGAAGTAGCAGCCTCCTTGTTAAGCAGGTAAATCCTCTCTGTGGACAGAGACGATCCCTCTAGCCCTAGAGTGGGTCTAGAAACAAAGATACATGCTAAAGTGTTGATTCCTAATTATTGAATAAAAGAGGACACGGTAGATCGACCTACCTGGAGTCCAATGCTGTCGTCGTTGCTGTAATGGTAGTGGCCTCTCGCTCCTGTCTCAGCAAGTCACAATCCTTTCACAGTCATGCTTAGATACCTGCACATAGAATCAGAAAATAAGAACATCATATGATATAATGACATTTCATTCATAGCTATTAGCCAGTCAAAGAGGGCTAAACATATTGCATTAAAAAAACGTCCTAACACAAAAGTGGAACCAAACAATAGTCACGTATATGTATTAATGAAAGGAAGAGATACAACCAAATCTTTGACGTTGAGGTATCCTCCAGCGGGGTTCAATCGAAGCACGTCTCGGATGTTTTTCAAGGAATTCAGACAGGATAAAGGCATGGACTCAAGCTCTCTCAATGTAATTCCTTCTTATTCTATCTCTCCAGTATTTCTCCAAGTTTAGCTCTTCAGTTGTTTAGCTAGTTTGTGCAAAGAAAGATGGCTTCTTTTTGTAGAGGAAAAGGAGGAGGTTAGGATCCCTACAAAGGTGGGAGGGAGGCCTATCCTTTAAGGAGTTCCCATAAGAGGTGGAAAACATAAACCATAAACAGTGAAAAAATGTTGTGTAACAAATGCCCCCTAAAGCATGAGGTCTGAGGGAGAAGGAGGGGTGAAATGCTTTATGAGAATGCATTTGAACCAAACACCGCTGTCGGAAAACCTGTAATTATGAATACAACTAATATCTCTGATACATGAACATATGCTATAGGGGCAACCATCCATAAAAAGAGTCATGCAATAAGTCATGATAATCCACCAAAATCCGCAGCCTGGATTTTATCAGAAAAAACCCAGGGTCTTGCGCTCCATCTCGACCCGAACAAGTACAAATTCAAGCATGCGAATATATGAGCTGAAGTTGAACATGCAAGAAAATCATCTGATTACTAGCCAATGATGAAAGTTGTTAATAGGCATGAGAGAAACCACCAATAACGACAATGGCTCTCAAGGTACAACCAGTACAATCCACGGAATGTGAACAGTGATCTGGCGTTGAACACCCGCAGAATCACTGAATCGAAGGCCAATGAGGTGGACCTTACGTCGAATGAGAAGAACCTACCATTGAGGCATACAGGCTCCAAGGTACCAGAAGGGAGTCTCTAGATCAAATTCTTGGATAATGAGTTGAAGTCGACAGGAAGTGACTTGATCGAAGGTGGGCAACAATGTTTCCTACATCATCGCTACGAGACAGAGGAACATGATGATAGTGAATCAAGACCAATAGAGAATTAGAGGGAGGTTTAAAACTGCAGAGGCAAACTTCTCTTGAAGATATCAGCAACACGACACTGGATTTGGCAGTATTTGACATCAAGAGGTTTGAGGTCATGATGACGTGGCAAAGAGCAGATGAGAGGTCAAAAGAGATTACCCAAACCCATGGAGGAAAAAATGACAAAATGATATGTCCCCAACCCGACACGAATGTAGACAAGTGCCATGTTCAAGAAAGACATACTGCCAACATAAATAAAACTTGGTTCCATTTTTCATCCACCATTTATGGCGAGTACCCCAATTATTTTTTAAAACAAGCTTGAAGGGGATAACATATGCCTGTGCTATAAGTTTGTCCTTCGGACAAATCTAACCTAGTACATTTTACGAGCCCTAAGAAGGAGGAACTCGAGTAACGTCATGGAGACGAAGTGCGATTTCATCAGGGTTTAATGAGTCTAACAAAGGGACAACTCGACATCTTTTCATGTTTAGAGAGTTTGAAAAGAGGTGGAAAAGAAAATTCCACCAGGTCCCTTTTTGTAAATAGTCTCTCAGATCCAAAAAGGTAGAAAACAATATCTGAAAGAAACTCTTAGTCGCGATAGGCTAAGGTATTCCTTTTTTGTAAATAATCTATCCCAAACGACAAGAGTCTCGGTAATATTTTCATTTTTAGAGAGCCAGAAAAGAGTTGAAAGATGACTTCTCCTGGAGGAATGAGTGGTTTTATGGGTAGCAACTGGTTCCGGTGATGGCGGAACTACTCAGAACAAGTAAAGGTAAAGAGGTTGGCTAACAAGACCACTCATTGCGGCGGTTCCTCAGGAATGGGTAAAACAATCAAGTGAAGGCATATGATCAGCCAAGAAGATGGTGATGGTGGAATGAGAAAACCAAGGCTCATCTGGAAAAACAGGCTGATAAAATGGAAATCATGAGAGTAAAAATAAGCATGGTTTCATTTTTACACAAGCTTGAAATATTGGGAAACTCTACTTGGAGTTGGTTTCATTTTTACACAAGATTGAAACAAAGATAAACTATGCTTGAAACATGTTTCATTTTTACACAAGCTTGAAATGGAAACTAACTATGCTTGAAATGATTTGCATGCCCCCCAACATGGTGACTCAATTCGAGGTACATGCCCCCCAAGCTTCAATCCATATGAAAGGCAGATGGAGTGAAGGTTCAAATTACGAGATCAAGAGAAAGACTCGACTGGGATCTTACGAGATCTGGCAAAGACTCGAATTGAACGGGAACACGTTCCATTGTTTTAACGAGGTTGAAACATTAAAAGAACTATCCTCATGACCTAATTCATTTTTTAATGAGGTTGACATAGAAGATGAACCATCCTCATAACACCTTGTTTCATTTTTTAGCGAGCTTCACACAATAAAAGGAACTCTGCTCATACAACCTTGTTTCCTTTTTTAAGGAGCTTGACACAAGAAAACAAACTCTGCTCTGACCAGCTTGTTTCATTTTTTAATGAGCCTGACACAAGAAAATGAACTATGCTCCGACGAGCTTGTTTCATTTTTTAAGGAGCTTGACACAAGAAAACGAAACATGCTCCGACAACCTCATCATGTTGAATAAGAAGTCATGGCTTCCAAGAGGTTCTCATCTGATGGGAGAACAACATCTCGAAAATCAGGACCCAATGCCCCCAGCACATGATGCGCAACACCACTATCACTAAGTGGTGGCACGAGACAAGTAGCCACATAATTAACCTGTGGCAGGGAAGATACAACCGATAGATAAAGATCCAGAAGAGACGATGGCGGGCCAGCTGCCACATAAGGACCAAAGAATGAAAGCTAATCAATGGTCACGATCCGACCTTTGTGTGGGGAACAGATCACACGAAAGAGGGAAGAGACAAGTGCACCCATGGCATAAGCATAGTCATGCCCCAAGAGTAAATTGAAATCCAAGGGACCTTGGACCACCATCATGTCTATATAGATGGTTTTCCCTTCCAAAGTAATAGGAAACTTTGGAAGGATCCCTAACGGTTGACTGGTTCCTCTGTTAAATGCCAACAGATTCTGGGTAACAGGCACAAGCGGTGGAGAAATGAGAGCTTTCCAAGTAGTTGAAGAAAGAAAACTAACAGACGCACCTTCAACTATAATCATGCTAGGTATGGCCAAATCATAGGCCTGTACTGTGATCTCAAAAGCTACATAAGAAGGAAGGCGATATCCCGCATATCGACTCCAATCAAAGGAAGCAACTAAACTACTTGGAGGGGGTAGCATAGAACTGACATGGTCATCCCCTGGTGTTACCGGAGCAAGAGGAGCATCCTCTTGGACCACAGACATGGGAGCAGGAAGAGTAACTTCTTGAGTCACAGGGATGGGAGGATCTGTCTCCAAGTCCGAGGAATTATAAGAAACAAGAAGAACGTGAGGGGGATGAGATCTGATCTTGATAGAAAAGACCTGATGAACCATGGGTGGGACCAGATCTACCATTTCCATGACTAATGGTTGGTTGGGAAAGGATTCGTGAATTTGAATTTCCGAGGAAACGAGATCGATCAAGGATGACTCTCGACTGATCGTTGAATCAACTAGCAGAGGACTCGAATAAAGCTTCTAGTAACCAGCCGGAAGGCAGGGTGTAGAAATAGTAAGGTTGTCCAACACTCTCTTGGCTTCATCCATGTACAAAAAAAGGTGAATGGGATGATGCCCTTCACACAATTTACAGGGATTCGTGATCTTACCCTGTTTCTTACGAGCCTTATCAGTACTAGTCGAAGATGTGTCAACAACATGACTTCCAGAAGTCAAAGACAACGGTGGATGACCGTCGGACCATACCTCAAGCACCTTGGGGATGCCAGGGAAATCTCGAAGAAGATGGTCACCCTTGCACAAATTGCAAGGGAATTTTAATTTCTGTGGAAGGTTGGATGGTTTAACGATGGAAGGCATCTTAGGAACAATAGCTGCAGCATTAGCCTCTCGCTTATCTAACTTCTTCTTCTTCTTCTTAGCCACCTGGTTACTGGAATCCAGACTTTCACCAAGCGAAGTAGAAGAGGAGGACGAAGAAATAGGCGAAGAAGGGGAGAGGTCCACCTTAGAATCAATATGATGTTTTTCAGGTTGAGGGGATGATTGTACAAAGGGTGGAATACTTGAGACCACGGAGGTCGAGAATAACAAAACAAGCAACCTGTTGTGTAACCAGCTCCAAAAAGAGAAGAAAAAAGATATCAACGCCTTAGAAATAAGCCACTTCGAGGGGGAAACCTCCAATACATTACATAAATGAACAATTCTTGGATGATACAAATGAACAAAACCTCCTTCTATATATAGGAGTCCATGAGGCCACAATATAATCCTAGTGGGGCCACAATGTAATCCTAGCCGACCTAACAATAATAATGTAAGGGCACAATAATAACAATATGGGGGTTACAGGGGTACAATAATAACAATAAGGGGGGCTACACTTACATAATAAGAGGCTACACTATTAATATAGGGACTTAACATGCCCTTTTCCTTCAAACAAGTGTTGTCCTCAACGCTTGATTATTTCTTGATGTTTCTGTATAAAATTCTCATCCTCCCATGTGAAATCTTCTACAGGAAAGTTCTTCCACTTGCTGAGATACTCTGAAATTGATCGTACTTGTCGAGTTCTTGTTTCTATGACTGCTTCATAACTTCTTTCGATGTCATGTTGATCTTCTTGTTGTTTCATTAGATTCTGCACCAAAGTTGGGTTATCCTTTGAGAGTTGGAGAACTTGTTGTTGATGCTCGATGTGATCTTCCACTAATTTATCATCCATATTTGCTATTATTTGATCCTTCAAAACATCCAACTTAGCCTCCATTTCTGCTTTTAAACCATCTATTTCATCTTCAATTGCTCTTCGTAAGATCGAAACTTGTTGCACTTGGTACCGTAATTTTGATATCTCATACTGCAACTCTTCCTCTTCATGTGTCATAGTATAGCTTTTTAAGGGATTAATGGGTATGGAATTATTTTTAGGAGGAATTTCAGAATGAAATACTGAAATATATGCTCAATAGGCCCTTGGAATCACTTCAAACTGATTTTTCAAACAAGATTTATGCAATTCGGGAAAAACAATACACACCTTTTACTTGCTTTTGAGGAGCTCGATATTGGAATTAGATTATCTCTGTGATTGCGACTCTTCAATGTCTGAAATTCAGCAATGAAATATCCCTCTGAATTCTCTTTTGAATTCCACAGGTCTGACCTGATTTGGATTCTCCAAGACAAAATTGTGTCCAATCTCCCACAATGACCTAATTATGGACTGGTTCAGTGGAGCGAAATTGTACGACTTGCCACGTGTCACTGTTTCATCCTTTGTCTCTGAAATTTCTAGCCAAGAAATGCAGTCTATGCACTTGTGACAATTTTTTATGGCACTCCAATCCAATGCCCAGAGAGAGATTTATTGAACTTTTCCCACGATCACCTCTTTGAGATGAAATTCAGGAGCCTGAAAAAGCACTACCTTCCACAGATCATATCTCCAAAAATATTGCGAACCAAGCTCTGAAATTTTTTGACGAATTTCCTCAGGATTTCAGCTTTGCACCATATGAATTTCAGACTCTGAAACTTCGTACAAAAAAATTTATAGCGCAATTTCCACGATGACCTGTTTATGAGCCTGAAAAAATACCTAACTGCCACAGATGATATCTCCTCAAATATTGCGAACCAAGATCGGAAATTTTTAGACAACCTTCCTCAAGATTTCAGCTTCGCACCCTAGAAATTTCAGCTTCTGAAGCTTCGTAGAAAAAAAGTTATAGCGAAAATTCCACGATGACCTGTTTGGAGCAGCGAAACCCTAGAATCCCAAAGCTCCGATACCAAATGTTGTGTAACCAGCTCCAAAGAGAGAAGAAAAGAGATATTCACGCCTTAGAAATGAGCCACTTCGAGGGGGCAACCTCCAATACATTACATGAATGAACAATTCTTGGATGATACAAATGAACAAAACCTCCTTCTATATCTAGGAGTCCATGGGGCCATAATATAATCCTAGTGGGGCCACAATGTAATCCTAGCCGACCTAACAATAATAATGTAAGGGCACAATAATAACAATATGGGGGTTACAGGGGTACAATAATAACAATAAGGGGGGCTACACTAACATAATAATGGGCTACACTATTAATATAGGGACTTAACACAACCCAACAGTTAACCCAGGTAGGGACAATGTTGCCATATAAGGAGAACCAACATTCCCAAAAGTAGGAAAAGGAATAGGATTCCCTTCGGATGGGATTCCTTGGTTGGTAAACTCCGGAAACATTTCCATTGGAAACAAACCTAAAACAAAATACTAAGGAAGTTAACGTTAACCAGGAATATTTCGTGGGTAGTTAATTTTTTTAAAAATATTGAAACAAAACTCTACCATTTCATATTTTAAGAGTCAAGAAACAAGAAAAAGGTGACTCTATCACTTTTAGGTTGAAATGAGCATGAAAGGACAAGAGCTCGATGATATTTTCCTTTTTAAGGAGTCACGAAAAGATCAAAATGACTACTCAGGTACTCTAAGCAAGAGGGTGTACCAAGTTTCCAAGAACTACCATATACACCTTGGTGAACAAATGAAAGAAAAAATGACCAAGGACTTAACATACGTGCAGGTAGTCTCCCCGAATGCTGTGTTCGATGTATAACGGTTACAAGGCGGTAGACTCAGATTCCTATGGATAAAAGGATTGCAAACTATGAGGGTATACCTTTATATACTCGATGGTACGGGGAGCACAAGTCTGTGCTAGTGCTGTCTAATGCCAGATGGCGAGCGACAACTGCTAGGTTTAATGACACCGGAACACGTCACTAGCCTAGAGCTCTAAATGTGAGTGTTAAGTTTCAATTCTTCCTTAGGTTGATTGAATAAATTTTAAAGTTTATCTTGGATTATGTTTCAGTTTTAAGGCCCTATCGAATTTGGATCTCAAAATTCTTAAATGCAAGCTATATGAAAATGAACATCATTTCCAATTCAATGAATGCTAGTTATGAGAAGGATATAGACATTTAAAACAAAATCAAACAATGAAATTATGTGAATAAATCCTCTAATGCATCTAACAAAATCAAACGAAAATGAAACCCTTTCCTAGACAATTAGCCGCTAGTTATGCAAAAGAAAATTTCACTTTTGGTGCAAAGAAAGAATGAAAAATATGTTTTTTTCTTTAATTTCAATGAAAAGAAGTACACGATGCACTAATTACACGAAAATATGAAAACAAATACTAGCTTAAGTTTTGTGTAGGAATTGAAATTGAATGACTCAATAAAATGCAAAACAAACACAATAAATCACTCAAACTAATGTCACAATCTTCCAAACCAAGAGAAAGTTTTCAAAACGATCCAAAACAAGCAATGTAATCGATGCTTGGAGCAATAAGGAGAAGAATCAATCGAAAAAACGAAATGATCATTCAACCAAAGAAATCACTCAAAGGAATCAAGAAAACTTAATGCAATCAACCCAAGAATGAGACTGACAATAATAAAAACGACCTGGTGTCCGAACAAAAGGCTCAGTGTACTAAACCCTTAGAAACCCTAAGGCCTGAATTCACACTGATAAGAAAATGGAAAAATGATTGAGAAAAACAATCCGACAGTAGTAGAAACAGTCTCAAAGGCATAATTACACATAAAAAATAACCCAGAAGCAAGCACAATTGACCAAAAGACTCATTAAGAAGGTCAAACCAAATCCTACAGGGATTGACGCAACTGTAAGGCTGTAATCCAGGCCATACAGGGGTTGGCACGACTACAAAAAGAGAAACCTGCACCAATTGCTGCGATTGTTCAGAGGAAAAACGCGCCAAGCCAGATAACTATGGGAAAAAGAGGAAAAACCAAAACCTAATGAGCAGAGATCAATCTTGACAGTCTGGAGCTGAACAGAAGATGTAAACTAGGCAAGCAAACTAGGAAAGGCAGATAAGAAAATCAATGATTGAAACTAACCCAACAAGATGAAACGACAAACTCGCACTGATCCCTAGTTGAGTCGCCAATTTGTTAAGTAGGTAAATCATCTATGTGGACGGAGACGATCCCTCTAGCCCTAGAGTGGGTCTAGAAACAAAGAGACATGCTAAAGTGTTGATTCCTAATTATTGAATGAAAGAGGACACGGTAGATCGACCTACCTGGAGTTCAACACTGTCGTCATTTCTGTAAAAGTGGTGGCCTCTCGCTCTTGTCTTGGAAAGTCACAATCCTTTCGCAGTCATGCTCGGATACCTACACATAGAATCAGAAAACAAGAACAACATACAATATAATAAAATTTGATTCATAACTATTATCCAGTCAAAGAGGGTTAAACATATTGCATTAAACAAACATTGTAACACAAAAGTGGAACCAAACAATAGTCTCGTATCTGTATTAATGAAAGGAAGAGGTACAACCAAAGCTTTGACGTCGAGGTATCCTCCAGCGGGGTTTAGCCATAGCGCGTCTCAGATGTTCGTCAAGGAATTTGGATGGGATAAAGGCATGGACTCAAGCTCTCTCAGAAGGTATGGACTCAAGGTCTCTCAACGTAATTCCTTCTTATTCTATCTCTCCAGTGTTTCTCCAAGTTCAGCTCTTCAGCTGTTTAGCTAGTTTGTGCAAAGAGAGATGGCTTCTTTTTATAGAGGAAAAGGAGGAGGTTAGGATCCCTACAAAGGTGGGAGGGAGGCCTATCCTTTAGGGAGTTCCCATAAGAGGTGGAAACCATAAACTAAAGGAGGGAGTCTATGGTTTTTCAGTTCAACCACTCCCAATGACTCATCCTCGAGGTGGTTGGAGTTGAATCTCTGCCTCTATTTTTTAAAAACATTCCATAAACAACTTGGCACGGGTGGAAAACTAGGACAGAGCGCCATCTGGTGTTGGGCACAGTGTTAACCTTCCTCTTCAGCGCGAGGGCATAACTGACTACCCACGCCAAGGAAAAAACAAGGGTTTTTGAGTCTCTGCTCATGAAATTTTCAATAGAAGGAATATTACTCTCATGTAAAGGGATACAATGATGGTATTTGCAAGGCACGACACTATCTATTGATCACGGAAATGACCCTCCAATGTTCAATATGGGGATTGCAGAGACAGTGACAAAATGTTGTGTAACACTCCTTCCTTCAGTTTCCTAGAAGAGGAGTCTCCATGGGTTTGTTTCCCTCCATGTGGAACTTCCTAATAATATCCTTCGCATACTTTCTCTGAGATACAAGTATACCCCCATATCTTTTCCATATTTCCAAGCTAAGGAAATCGTACAAGAGCCCCATGTCCTTCATCTCAAACTCTCTTGCAAGATCCTCTTTGCAAGAAGTTATGAGATGCTCATCACCTTCCATTATTAGATCATCAACATATAGTACAATAATCAAATGGTTACCATCAACCAAAATATGATATAGGTTCACATCCGCTTCACTCTTTGTGAAGTCCAACCTAGTGAAATAACTGTTGATCCTGGTGTACTAAGAACGAGGTGCTTGCTTTAGCCCATACAATGCTCTCTTGAGTTTTCACACATGCGACTCCTTGTCAAAGGTCTCAAAACCTTATGGTTGCTCAATGTACACTTATTCCTTAATAAATCCATTGAGAAAGTTTTCTTTACATCCATTTGATGTATGTGCCACCCCATCTGCGCCGAGAGTGCAAGGATGGATCTAATCGATGAGTACCTTGCAACCGGTGAAAAAGTATCCTCATAGTCAATCCCCTCCACTTGTGAGAATCCTTTGGCCACAAATCTAGCCTTGTATTTCTCCACACTCCCATCTGCTACTTGCTTCACCTTGTAGATCCACTTGGATCCAGCCACTGACTTCCCCATTGTTCTTGGGACCACTTCCCATGCACTGTTTCTGATAATGCAGTCATACTCCTCAACCATGGCATAAACCCATGTCAGTTGCTATACTACTTCCTCAAAGAGGATGGTTCTATCACAATACACTCACTCATAATATCCATGTATCTAGTATACATGTCTGGGGACCTTCTCTGCCTGCGCTATGACGTAGGTGCACCTACATTCTTTGCTGCATCTAGCAACAATTTGTCAGCCTCTCGAGTGTGCTTCCTACCATTTATGGTGGATGACTTTGCATGAGTGGTTTCTGCCACTCTTTGATCCTCTGCTTGTGGTTGCTCCACATCCTGAGATTCATCCTTTGGAACTAAGAGTTCCTCTTCTGCATGCAAGTAAATCTCCCTCTCAAGTGACAATCTCATGGGTTTCTCCTCATAAAATTTAACATCTCTCCTGAAAACTGTCATCCTGTTAACCGAAAATTACATCCAATAGTTGTAGGGAGTAACAGTGTACCCCAAAAATATCCCAACCTATGTTGTTGGTTCTAGCTTCTTCCTGGTATCTTTGGTCACATGGAAAGATACATATGAGCCAAAAATTTTAAACTATGAAACATTCAGTTTCTTACCTGAAAAAGCCTCCTCTAGTGTACTCATGCCAAGTATCTAATGAGGACTACGATTCTGCACAAATACCATTGTGTTTCATGCCTCTGCCCATAGATGCAATGGTAGGCCCTGATCATGTAACATAGCTCGTGTTGCTCCACAATTGTTCTATTATTTTGTTTGTACAACCCCATTCTGTTGTGGGTTATGAGGATCAATCAATTATCTCTGAATTTGTTATGAAACCAGCTCCAAAAATAGAAGAAAAGAGAGATAAACACCTTAGAAATAAGCCACTTCCAGGGGGAAACCTCCTTTATATTACATAAATGAAAAATTCTTGGATGATACAAATGAAAAAACCTCCTTTCTATATATAGGAGTCCATGGGGCCACAATATAATCCAAGCCGACCTAACAATAATAATGCAAGGGCACAATAATAACAATATGGGGGTTACATGGGTACAAAAATAACAAAAATGGGGCTACACTAATAACAATAAGGGGATACACTAGTATTATAGGGACCTAACATACCCCTCTCCTTCAAACAAGTGTTTCCCTCAATGCTTGATTATTTTTGGATGCTTCTGTATAAAATTCTCATCCTCCCATGTGTAATATTCAACGGGTAAGTTCTTCCACTTGTTGAGATATTCTGAAATTGATCAATTTGGTAGTTGTTGAGTTCTTTTTTCTGTGACTACTTCAGAACTTCTTTCACTGCGATGTTGATCTTCTTGTTGTTTCATTCGATTCTGCACCAAAGTTAGGTTATCCTTTGAGAGTTGGAAAACTTGTTGTTGATGCTCGATGTGATCTTCCACTATTTAGTCATCCATATTAGCTTTCATTTGATCCTTCAGACCGTCAAAATTAGCCTCCATTTTTTCTTTTAAACCATCTATGTCATCTTTGATTGCTCTTTTATAAGATCGAAATTTGTTGCACTTGGTACTGTAATTTTGATATCTCATACTGCAATTCTTCCTCTTCATCCGTCATAGTATATATTTATGAGGGCTTAATGGGTGTGTAATTATTTTTGGGAGGAATTATATAACTTAGTACTAATATCTATGCTTCAATATGCCCTTGGAATCACTTCAAACTGATTTTTCAAACAAATGGTATGCAAACTTGTTTAAAAAATACACACCTTTTTCTTGCTTTTGAGGAGCTCGATATTGAAACTGAATTATCTCTATTATTTAGGATCTTCAATATCTCAAATTCGGTGTTGTAGTAGCCCTATGAGTCTTCTTTCGAATGCCATAGGTCTGACCTGATTTGGATTTTTCAAGGCAAAGTTATGTCCAATCTCCCACAATGGCCTAATTATGGACTGGTTCAGTAGAGTGAACTTGTACTATGTGCCATATGTCACTTTTTCCTCATTCGGCTCTCGAATTGATAAATAGGAAACTAAAGTCTGTATACTTGCGGCCACTTTTTACATAATTCCAATCCGATGCTCACAGAGAGATTTATGATTATTTTCCCACGGCCACCTCTTTGAAATGAAATTCGTGAGCCTGAACAAACCCTAACTTCCACATATCATATCTCTGAAAATCTTGCAAACCAAGATCTAAAATTTTTACATGTCATTCCTCAAGATTTCGACTTCACTCTTTAAAAATTTCAGCTTCTGAACCTTCTTAGAACAAACTTTATAGCAAAAATTCCACGATGACCTGTTTAGGTGAAATCCGGGAGCCTGAAAAAACCCTAACTTCCACAGATCATATCTCCGAAAATGTTATGAACCAAGATCAAAATTTTTTACACAATGTTCCTTAGGATTTCGGCTATGCTCTATAAAAAGTTCGCCTTCTGAACATTTAAAAAAAAAATGTTATAGCGAAAATTCCACGATGACCTGTTTGGAGCAGCGAAACCCTAGAATCCAAAGCTCTGATACCAAATGTTATGAAACCAGCTCCAAAAATAGAAGAAAAGAGAGATCAACACCTTAGAAATAATCCACTTTGAGGGGGAAATCTCCTTTACATTACATAAATGAACAATTCTTGGATGATACAAATGAAAAAACCTCCTTTCTATATATAGGAGTTCATGGGGCCATACTATAATCCTAGCCGACCTAACAATAAAATGTAAGGGCACAATAATAACAATATGGGGGTTACAGGGTTACAAAAATAACAATAAGGGGGATACAATAAAAATAATAAGGGGATACACTAGTATTATAGGGACCTAAAAGAATTCCTTCTTTGGTGCAGAAGTTCTTGAATTCATTAGAGATATACTCACCACCATTGTCGCTCCTTAGAGCCTCATATTCTTCCCTCTATCTTTATCTACCAGTGCTTTGAACAAAAAAACATTGGAGAACATTTGATATTTCTTCTACAGAAAGAAGATCCAACACTTTCTAGAAAAATCATCGACAAAAATCACATAATACCCGTGCTTTGCTGTGGAAGCTATTGAGAATGGTCCACACACATCTGAGTGAACTCTCTAAAGGATTTCTGCTACTAGGTTCTCCTTCTCATGAAAGGTGGCATTTGTATACTTCCCCATGGTACATCCCTTGCATGTGTCTATATGCGTAAGTATACCCTTTGGAAGGCTTGTAGAAATCTGGTGCATGATCCTCAAAGCACTTTGGTGTAGATGACCCAACCTCCTGTGCCATAACGCACTAGTATCTCGAATCATCACCTCATTTGATTTACTGCTCAATGTTGGATAGCCATCTACATAAAGTGTGTAGAGGTTCTTCACACGAACCCCAATCTTCTTTACCAGTCTCGTGGCTTTGTGACGAAGGAATACCTTTCCTTCACTGAAAACTGCATCATATCCAAGATCCTCCGACATAGCAACTAAAACTAAATTCTTTTTCAAACCTAGTACACGGGTGACATCTTTTAATATGAACTATTTACCTGAATATCTCTGGAAAGTAATTGTACAAATCCTGGTAGCACTATACCTCTCATCATCACCCATATCAATGTGCATCTGAAGATCCTTCTCCTCCAAGATACTAAAGAGTTATTTGTTTCCAGTCATGTGGAAAGATGCTCCACTATCCAAGTACCACATATATCCCATCACAGTTGACACAATGCATGCGGTGAGAGAGATGTCCAACTCAAACTGTGAGGCCAAAGCTTTGCCCGCTACAGCTCCTGGAGCCTTCTTGTTGTTCTTCTTCTTTTGTTGACAATTTGTGGCATAGTGTCCATGATCATGATAGTTCAAACATTTCACCTTTGACATGTCTCACTTCTTGCTGTCTTTTTCGGTGTCAGATTTGGAATAGGAATTCTTTCCTTTCCCTTTATTTGCCTTACTAGCCAAGGCAAACTTTTCCTCATCATCAGTCTTGGATGAGGATCTATCCTTGGTATTCCATCGAAACTCTTCTTGTACCAAACCAGACCACAAATGCTCGCAATCCGGTAACTTCTCCCTCCCATTCAAAGAGTCTTGGTAACTATGCCAACTCTTGGGAAGGCCTAGAAGTGATAAGATCATCAAGTCATCATCAACTACAGCAATCCCAACACTTCCAAGATCATCTCGAAATTGAGTGAGCTTGGTTAAGTATTTTTGGATTGTGTCGCCCTTCTCCATCTTGATTTTCCCGAGCTTGTCCTTGAGTGCCAATTTGCTATGGTCACTGTTTCTTTGAAACAAATATGTCAAGGCCTTCCACATAGCATATGGAGTTGCCTTGCCATGGAGACTCAAGACAATATGATCTCGAACTCCCTTTAATAATATCCTCCTGGCCTTTGCGATATTCTTCCTCCATGCTTCATGTTGCACAACATTTGTCTGATTGGATTCAGGAAAATCAGTGTCAATGAACTCCTTCAACCCATTATCCTCCAATATTTCCTCCATCATGTCCTTCCATGCAATCTAGTTCAAATTTCCCTCAAGTGCATATTTGAGTCTCAATCCACTGAAAGACATCCTAGTTAGTTGTTAGCTCTAAAGAATGTATCTACAAATTTGAATATTGTTCAACAAAAACTCAATTTTTTCTCCATTATTGTGATTCCTGGCGCTCTAATACCATGTACAAATTTACACCAATGGATTCAATCCGATCATGCAATGTACTAAAATAAGATACTGAATCCTTCTACAATATTTGTGGAATATAAATCACGATCGCTCAATCAAATGCAAGTAAGATAAAGAAGTAAATCAATCGCACAACACAAGGTTTTCCAGGGGAAAGCAACTGCTAAAAATTCCTCTATCTCTATAGTGTAATAAGCCAAGGAATCATGAAACAATACAATGAATTCTTGTTCACAATAACCTCATGCACTCTACCAATCGTCTCGCACTGATCTAGGAAAAATTGGACAAACACATAGCCAATTTCCTTCCCACCTTCAACCTGCATTGCTCACGCAATCCCTAGCCAAATAAATCCATATTAAATAGGAATTCCAACCTTCCTTGACTACGCAATCCATCATGGGAATCATCTGGCTTTATAACTGCACCTGGGTAGTTCTCTAATAATACAAATAGTAGTTATCTTCCCTTTAACCTTTGTATCAATTAGTTCTTCATTATATTTGACATGCATGCAGATAATAATACCAAATCATTAGTTATCTGATAGATCACTAATTGTGAATTAAATCTAATTTAATTCACTTGAAGTCTCACTAGCTCATCACTTAGTTAGAAATAGTTAAACTGATTTTAACTCAATTAATTTGAGTTAACTGATTAAAAGCACACTACCCTAGTGCATTAACTGCAACTATACCCCCAAAATAATATAATCACTCTAAATGCCTTACCTTTGACCCTCAAATCAAAATTCTTGAGCTAACTCAGTTTTTCTGACTTATTTAACTAATAGAAGTTGTTATGAGATAATATTACAATTTATTGTCTAATTTATTTAAGGGAAAAATAAATTAGACACACAGTTTCTTGTTGATTTTCAAAAAAGAAGCCTATTAAATTTCACTTAAGAGTACTCAATAATCATAAATGAAATAACTATGTTACTCCAATTGTTTAAAATGCAGCAAGAAAATATGTTTGACTTTGCCTTGGTCAAACTAGATTAAAATTCGACTTTCAATTTCAGCAGAATACTTTGGGGTAGTTAATTGAGGTGACATGGATTTTGTCACTTAGTTAACTCAGTTAATTCGAGTTTCAAACACTTGATTTTAGCTCACTATGATTGATTGCTAATTTCTAGCAATCAATTTCAGTTAAGTTGAGTTATTGTCAGTTAAACTAGTTCCAACTGTTGGAGAAACTAGTGGAAGGTCAAGTTGTGGAATGTAACTTTAGTCACACTCATTGATCATCTAATTAAATGATCAATCAACCCAAAATAAATGATGCATGTAGAGAACTTGAGTTACCTAGTTTATATTGGAGTTCAAGGGCAACGTACTATCAATTATAAACTAATTCAAGTTGTACATGTGGCGCATGCAGTCAAAGGATGGGCCTACATGAATTGCACAATCCAATTGAGGAATTTCCCTAAAAAATAGGGGTTAATTCCACAATGAAAAATGAAAGGAGATAGGAGGTTGGAGGATTGAAAATTTGGCTAAGTATAGGTTAGGTTCAGTTAGTCAAGGAGAGGATAGAAGATACAGGTGCAGGTTGTGCTCAAGCTTGAGCAAGCATATTGCATTAATCTATATTCTTTGATTTATGCAATACATATAGTAAGGGGTTTTGAGCAGTTGTTTTCCCCTAAATAAATCTATGTGCATGTGTGATGTTTCATTTTGCATGTTAATGATTTGTGTTCTCGATCGTGAATTTGCTTCTACATATCAATAGAGTAGCTTCTAGTCTTGTGATTTAGTGAATTTCATGAGCAATTTAGAATATACACATTAATTTATACATGGTATCAGAGTAGGATTTATAGTAGAACATAAATTCAAAGTCGTTTCTCAGAGGCTCGAATTTGGAGATCAATGTTGCAGGTTTCTTCAGAACTGAGAAGATGGATTTCAATGGACTAAGGTTAGAGTATTCCTTGGAAGGCACCTCTAATTTTGTTTCATGGAAGTACCACATGGAGTAATTATTGGATGACAATGATTTGATAAAATACATCAAGTCAGATGTTGCACAACCACCTGAATCTGATTCCCAATGCTTAGTGGAATAAATATGTAGCCAAAGCGAGGAGAATCTTATTCGTGGGAGTATGAGATCATATTGTCTCAAATATCCATGGGAAAGATACTTTGTTCATGATGTGGAAAATAATGGTAGATTTGTTCAAGAAGAATAGTGACCATAGGAATCTGGCACTCAAGGACATGCTTCGAAGTATCAAGTGCAGAAGAGTGTCATAATTCTGCAGTACCTGATCAGGTTTACACAATGCTATAATGAACTTGGTGAGGTCGATGTTAATGTCCCTGAAGAATACCTGGTAGCTCTAGCCCTTTTGGGCCTTCCCAAGAGATGTCATAGCTATCAATATTTGTCGAATGGTAGAAATAAACTACCAAGTTCAGAACGACTATGATATGATCTAGTGCAGGAAGAAATAAGGTGAAATACAAGAGACAAGACTTCATCCAAGGGTGAGTATGAGGAGAATTGTGCCTTGGCTAGAAAGGAAAAGAAAGGGAAAGGGAAGAAATCCCAATCCAAAGCAGTATCTAGTCAATGGGGAAAGAATAAAGACTTGTCCAGAATCAAGTGCTTTCATTATCATGAATTCCAGCACTATCCCACGAAATGTCCACAAAGGAAGACAAGAAATAATACCTCAGGAAGAGCAGCACATGAAGTCTTGGCTTCAGAATTCGAACTTGACTTTAGCCTCATTACATTCATGACAAGCACATTGATGGGAAGTGTGTGGAATCTGGATAGCGATGCCTCATTTCACATGACGAGGAACACATATTTTTTCAGTGACTTGGACAAGAAATATCTCTATATGCACATTGATATGGGAGATGATGGAAGTTACATCGCGACCGATATCGACACAACCACCTTTCAGATGGAGTCAGGCTCCCCTCTTAGGCTCAAAGAAGTGATGTTTGTTCCAGGTCTAAATAAGAATCTGGTTTCCATCGTGGTGTTGGAAGGTCATGGTTACGATGTAACATTAAACAAAGGAAATTAATTCCTGGGACACATCGCCACAAGAAAACTGAAACAGATTAGGGTTCGAGTGAGGAACCTCTGCAAGTTGGATGTGGAATACTACGCTTCTTTGAGCACAAAGGAAGAGAAGGTGTAGAGCTGATATGTTAGCGAATTATGACATAGAATACTTGTCCATTTGCATCATGGAGCCTTGAAGATCATGCAAAATATCACCACAGGCCTCCCCAAAGGAGCACAAGAGCAGCAGAATACATGCAAAGGGTGTACCTTGGGGAAGAACACAAATTACACCTTCAATGATCGGGACAACAGGGCACATGAAATCCTTGAAAGGATCCACTCTGATGTCTATTGAACTTTCTAGACATCATCCACTGCCAAGCACAAGTATTATGTTATATTTGTAGATTATTTCTCACATAAGTGATGGATTTTCTTCATGTAAAAGAAAAACCAGACATTCTCCAAGTTTGTTTAATTTAAAGCACTTGTTGAGAAAGAAACTGGCAAGAAAGTGAAGGATCTCAGGAGCGATAATAGAGATGAATACGTGTTGAATGAGTTTAAATATTTCTATGCAATGGAAGGCATTTCACGGGATTTGACAACACCCCACAACCCACAACATAATGGGATGGACAAGAGGAAGAAAATAACTATTGTGGGATCAACAAGGGCGATGTTGAATGACCAAGGCCTACCTTTTCACTTGTGGGAGGAATAATGTAACACAACGTTCTATATGTAGAATGGGAGTCCTCCTTATATTCTTGGGATGAGTGTGCCAGAAGAAGATTTTTCAGGGATGAAACCATATGTGTCATACTTCAGGATCTTTGGAGCATTAGTATACTACCATGTATCCAAGGAAGAAAGGAAAAAGCTAGAGCCAACAATAGAGTTGGGGATATTTTTGGGGTACACTGATACACCTCACAACTATCATGTGTACGTACCATCCCTCAGAATGACAGTTGCTCAAAGGGATGTGAAGTTCGATGAGGAGAAAGAAATGAAGTTTTATCTTGAGAGGGAGCTTTAGTTTCATGCATATCAAGAGATTTTGACTCAAAAGGAAGAACATCAAGAAGTTGTGGAGCAACCACAAGCAAAATAGTAGAGAGTGGAGACAACCACTCAAGCAAAGAAATCTAGAGAAGGAAGGAAACAAACTAGGGAAGTTGGTAGATTATTGCGGGATGTTAGAGAGAAAATGGGAGCACCCACATCACAACGCAGGCAGAGGAAGTCACTGGATCAATACAATGGCTACATGAATATGATGACTGAGCTAGTAGAGACATAACCAACCTCATTAAAGGAAGAAATAGAGAAACATGTATGGGTTGATGCTATGGTAGAGTAATATGATTCCATTGTTAGAAACAATGTTTGTGAAGTGGTCCCAAGACCATTAGACAAATCAGTGGTAGGTTTGATATGGCTTTACAAGGGAAATCGTGAAACAGACATAAGCATAGAGAAGCACAAGGCCAAATTTGTGGCCAAGGGGTACTCTCATGTTGAAGGGATTGATTATGAGGAGACATTTTCTTCCATAGCAAGGTAATCTTCCATCAGATCAATTGTTGCTTTGCATAGATGGGGTGGAAGATCCATCAAACGGATGCGAAGACAACATTCCTCAATGGAGTTATTGAGGAGGAGGTGTACATCGAACAACCTGAAGGTTTTGAGACCTTAAACAGATATTCGCATGTGTGCAGACTCAAGCGAATTTTGTATGCATTGAATAAAGCACCCCGTGCTTGGTACCAGGATCGATATCTATCTCACCGGTTTGGGCTTCACCAAAAGTGAAGCAGATGCAAACCTTTACTATATTTTGGTATAAGTTAAACTGTTTATTATTGTATTATATGTCGATGACTTAATTTTGACTGGTGATGAGAAACTTATCATATATTGAAAGGAGGACCTTGTAAGAGAGTTTGAAATGAAGGAAATGGATCTCATACACTATTTCCTTAGTTCATAACTATGGAAAGGAAAAGGGGAATTGTTTGTCTCTCAGGGAAAGTATGTGAATGAGATATTTGGGAAATTCTGCATGGACATATGCAAACCCATGGAAAATCCTTTAGAGATCAACTGGAGGAAGGAGGATTCAAATTCAGGTGAGGAAGTGGATGCTACTATGTATAGGCAATTGGTGGGTTCAATCATGTACCTTGTGAAAACATGACCATAAATGTGTTATGCAGTAAACCAGTCGAGCCAAGTCATGGTTCGACCAACCAAATTATTTTGGAGGGCTGCTAAACATGTTCTACGGTACCTGAGAGGCACCACTCAGTTTGGGATATGATACATATAGACAAATGGAGTGAAGCTATGTGGCTTCATAGATGTATATTGGGTGGGGAGTCCATCAGAGCAGAAGAGAACATTAGGAGGAATTTTTAGTGTTGGGTCCACAATGGTTTCTTGGTACAACAGGAAGCAGAGATCGATTACACTCAGCTCAGTAGAAACATAGTACATGATTGGCAGTCAAGAAACATGTGAGGCGACCTGGATGATAAAAATTATTGTTTTTTATTTGGTCATATGATGGATCCTACTGTGATTTATTGTGATAACCAGAGTTGTATCAAGCTATCTGAAAATCTTGTATTTCATGATTGATCCTAGCACATAGATATCTAGTACCGCCATATACGAGATTGTGTTCAAAGGAGGATCATGTTGTTGCAGTACTTTCCGACAAAGGAACAAGATGCAGGAATTTTGACAAAATATTTGTCAAGAGGTAAATTTGAGTTCCATAGAGGCATGATTGGGGTGGTAGATAATCCCTTTCTTGTTAAGAGGGAGTGTTGAAAATTCAGCAAGAAAATACAGTTTTGAATTTTCCTTGGTTAAACTAGATTAAAATTTGAATTTGAATTTTAATAGAATACTTGGAGGTAGTTAACTGAGGTGACATGGATTTTTTCACTCAGTTAACTTAGTTAATTCAATTTGGAGACACTTTAGTTCAGTTCAATATGATTGATTGATAATTTCTAGCAATCTATTTTAGTTAAGTTGAGTTATTTTCAGTTAAACTAGTTCCAATTGTTGGAGAAACTAGTGGAAGGTAAGGTTGTGCAATGTTACTTTAGTCACATTGAGTGTTCATCTAGTTAGCTTATCAATTAGCCCTAAATAATTGATGCATGAAGAAAATTCGAGTTACCCACTTGATATTGGAGTTTAAGGGAAGTGTACTATCACTTGTAAACTAATCCAAGTTATGCAGGTGGTGCATGTAGTCAAAATATGGGCCTACAGGAACTGTGTAATCCAATTGAGGAATTTCCCTAAAAAATAGGGGCCAATTCCTCAATGAACAACGCAAGGAAATATGAGCTTGGAGGCTTGAAAATTTGGCTAAGTATTGGTCATTTTCAGTGAGTCAAGCAAAGGATAGATGATACAGGTGTAGGTTTTGCTAAAGCTTGAGGCCATATTCTTTAATTAATGCAATACAAATAGTAAGGGGTTTTGAGCAATTGCTTTCCCCTAGAAAAATATTTGTGCATTTGTGATGTTTACTTTTGTATGTTATTTTTTTTTGTTCTCAATCATTAATTTGTTTCCGTAGATCAGTAGGGTAGCTTCTAGTCTTGTAATTTAGTAAATTTTATGAGCAGTTTAGAATATACACATTAAATTTTACACTAACAATGTGCAGTACCAGAATAATTTCTTGTTCAAATCTAATATAATTGTTTCAATCAATTCAAGCAGTATGTTATTTTCAAAACAAATCCATTAAATCATAACCTAGTTAAATAAGACTCAGAGAGACTTCACTCAAGAGGTTCATTCACTTGGAATTATAACCCCAAGGTATTAATCAAATCAGATCTCACTTAATCCTAACCTGTGAAAAATTATGGGTCTAAAAATAACAAAAAAAAAGATAATTCAACAAATATAAAACTAATAAATCTATTATTTTGTCTTGGATATTAACTACAACAACTCAATATCAGAATAAAGGATTCGAAAATGTAATTTTCTTCCAAATCAATACACATCCACTTGACAATTTCAGATCACAGGGTATCCTATTCGAATTGGAAAATAGAAATTTAATTTAGAGATAACTTAAATACTTCAGTTCAGACAAGCCAAATGCTTTATATCCGAGATTTGTTCAGTGAGAATGATCCAACCTTCAAATTTTCACTTCAATACTTCAACTACAAATTGTAAATCCAAAGAACTGGAATTAATTTGAAACATAAATATGAAATTCAAATCATTCAAAACTAGAAAATTCAATTAATTACTATCACACTCAGACATCATACTACAAGTATGCTATATCTCCTCACAACTATTCCTACTCTAAATCAAATTGATTACAACTTGATTGAGGTTGAATGGTAGGACCTCACCACTACCTTAAACAAGTTAAGCTACAACAATAAACTTAAAATTAATAGCACATAAACTCATGAAATAGAAGCCGAGATTTATATATTAATCAGTATTTCAACAATACATATAAAACCATTCCAATCTGAAATAAACATAGTTTTGAAAATGTTCAAGATCACTATTCTCTCCTTGCTTGCCTGCCAACCCTCGTAACAATGCTAGCTGCTCTTTTAAAGAGTCCACAACCAAAAGATAGATCTAACTCAATGAATCAAGAAAAATAGTACAAATATGTTCAGAACTTAATTAAAGTAAGTTAGATCCTCAAAGACCACTATACAGTCTATCATATCCATAAGGAAATGGTCATATTACTATCTTTAGGAGGGATTTTTGTCACTGCTATTAAAGAACATGAAAAGCTACTTTGGAATTAACATCAATTTAACTGGTACTAAATTCTAGAGCATGGTATTGAATGAAGTGATGAACCGAGTACCGAATAGCTTCCTGGTGCATCACAAACTTAAATGTTCAACCACTAGTGATTTTCCAATGCCATCTAGTTTCTGTCCTCATGTTTAAGAATCCTAGTAAAATTGCAGTCAAATTTAGTCAAAAGAATATGAATTTAGTCAAAATGGGAAATTGGTTTATAAGGAAGAAATTGGAAATAACATGGGATCTTTGGTTTATAACTGATATTATTTTTGGTATCTTTGGTTTATAGCTGATCAAATTTAGTCAAAATGGAAAATTGAATTGGAAGTTTGTACTCTTTTCCCTATTAAATCCTTCAACTTCTCTACAATTCTCCTTTGAATTAATATTGAGATAGATAAAATTTCTTTCACCAATATATTGGATGTTGAGATATTCATGGATTTTGTTGAAAATAGAAAAAAAAACAAATGTGTCTAAAATAAAAATTAAATCTATCTTAAAAATAAATTCAAAACTAAATGCATAGTTATGATATCAATGTTAAAATCTTCATTAATCTAGTTCAATCAATATTATCTTAAAATGACTCTTGTTTCGTAATCATAAAAATTGATCTAAATAAATATTTCATAACTAGGTCCTTATATTTATTAATGGGTAAGGACCTAAATACAAATATTTTACAAATGTAATCATGAGAAAGATGATAAAAATCTAAGAGAGACAAAAAATTAAAGTAAACTTCCCTCAAAGAATCTTGATGATGTTTCATCTTCAACATGATATATCTTTCTTAAGAATGTAATTTGTTTCACTTTATCTTTCCCATTTGTAAATCATTGATATTTAGCTCCTCATTTTTTATGTACCAAATACATCTTTAGAACAAATAGTGAGGAAGTGTATGGACATCATCAATCCAACCAAAATAAATTCTACCTTCATCTAAACAAGATAACGATATATCTAAAAAATATATAGATGAGAAGGTACAGTAAACTTCCCTGAACACATCATGATGATGTTTCATCTTCAGTGCAATACATCTTTCTCAACAATGTCTTTCGTTTATGAAATAAGAAAATAAGGAATTGGTGCAATACCAATGCTCGTCACAATATTTCAATAATTATTGCAAGTGATCCAGATTTGAAAAGATTCCAAAATTTCCACTTCATCTTTCCCATTCGCAACCCGTAAATCCTTGAAATTTATCTCCTCATAAGAATATTTGGTATGATCGTCTTTATTTGTATAATCAGGGATTGAGAAAATTAATAGAGATGGCTTGCCTATATTGTATTTGACCCTGACCTACAAACAAATCAGGAAAATTTGATGTTAGATTAATGGGAAGTAAACCCAAGAAATGAAGTTGTTGTTTTTTCAATCCCAACCTCTCACTTTTTTAAGACGGGCTGACTATAAATTCAGGAGGTCAAGAGGTCGGGGTGATGATAATGAGGTTTAATAAAAATGAGAGAATCCAACCTCCAACGTTTCCCAAAATTTAATAGGTTTTGTAGTCTATTCTTGGTTCTTTAAGATAAGATTTCTCCTCTTATTTTTCACTCTATTTTATATATGAATGATGAGAAACCGAAAAATGATTGATTGGAAATGAAATTTCCGATCATTAGCATGGATTAATTTCCAAAACTAATTATGCAAGAGGCACTTAAACAATCAAGTAGATCAAAATTTATGCAGAATATATCTCCTTTTTTTATCAAATGGAAATGTGAATGGAGAATTACGATATAAATTTTCTTGTGAATTGCATCTGAATATGAAATTAACTCATAAATTTCTAAAAAATATTGCTTAAAAGAAAGAGAATAAAAAAATTTAATAAGTTGAATCAGAGAAGCTTATATAAATCCTAATTCAATTCCTCTTCTTCCTTTCAAAACTAATGTATGCAGAATGAATATTTAATAAGATAATTCATACCTTCATATTGACACAAGAATGAAGAAACTATTTAAAAAAAAACAAAAAAAAGTAGTTTATTCCTAAACCTATTCTACACTAGCTGAAAATGAATTAGGTGAAATCGTAGTGCCAATGTAGCCATTCAAATAGATTTATTCATGCAAACATACGTACACATGAGCTTAATATTAGAGGAAAAACTAAAATAATAAGAGGAAAAGAAAAAAATTAACTATTTACAATTTCATGGAATATGTAGAATAAAATTGTGTTGTCATTTACAAAAAACTTTGCTTGAAAAGATTCCTCCAACCATAATTCATTTCTATCATGAAAATTGTTATGTAACAAGTGTTTGTTCATCAATATTTCTTCTAACCAAAATTTATTTGAGTTGCACAAAGCAAGTTGAAGAGATATTAAAAACTGAGAAAGGATTATGGATGAAGAATTTGTCTGGTAGGAATAACTAAGACTAATTTCAAATACAATAAAATAAGACTATTTACTAATAAAATAAATAACATAATGAATTATGTTTTCCCTCTTACCCAACACTGCTCCATGGGTTGTTTCTGATGCATCAGTGAAAATATGAAAAGGGAAGGACCAATTGGCCCCCCTCAATACTGTTGTAGTTGAAAAGTTGTCTTTTAGTACATGAAAAGGATTTTGACATCAATATCCCATAAAAAATCAACATCTTTCGACAAAAAATTGAACATAGGAGCAAAAATTCTTGTAAAATTTTCAATAAATCTTCTATAATACCTTGCATGCCCTAGAAAAATTCTTACATATTTTTGTGAAGTTGGAACTGGAATTTGTAAAACTACCTCGATTTTTGCAGGGTCAACCTTTATCCCAGTTTGTGAAACATGGTGGAAAAGAACAATTCCCTCAGTTTGCATTATCTTACATTTTTCATGCTAAGGGCTAGATGAGTTTCTTGACAGCGGATCAAAACCTTCTCTAAATTTTACAAAGCCTCTTGAAAATCATTTCCCTATACTGTAAAGTCATCCATGTAGACCTCCACATAATCATGTATGAGGTAAAAAAAAAGGCTAGAACAACCCTTTGAAAAGTGGTTGGTGCGTTACACAAGCCAAAAGGAAGGACTTTGTAGGCATAAGTTCCCCAAGGATAGGTAAAGGTTGTTTTATATTGTTCTTCTAAGGCTATTTGAATCTGATTATAGCCACTATACCCATCTAAGAAAGAGAAACACTTTTTCCCAGACAAGGTGTCTAGTACTTGGTCAATAAAAAGGCAAAGGAAAATAATCTCTTAAATTGGCCTTACTTAGCTCCCTATAGTCAACGCAGATTTTCCTTTTCACATTTTTCTTGGGAACAACCTCTAAGGGAGATATCCATTTTCTGTGAGAAATAGGATATATGAAATTCTCACTCAATGATTTTTGGAGCTGACCCTTAACAGTTTCTTTAAGAGATGGATTCATTCTCCTTTGTGGCTACCTAATAGGTCTGATTTCTTCATTGGTATAGATGTGGTGTATGCATGTGTCACGACGAATTATTTTCATGACCAAGTAGTCCCAAGAAAATTCCCCAGATTTTTTTTGAATAATTTCTACCACCTGTTGTTGTTGTTCTATACTTAATTTTGTACCTATCTATAATGTTTTTACAAGGCTAATTTCAATAGGTTGAGTGACCAGTTCCTTGTTTTTGCTTATGGTTGCAATAGTAAATGATGCAAAAACAACAAGATAGAAAGTTTATTTAAACTCAAGGCTAAAATCATGACTATAACCACTAAAAGAAACAAGGTATTCGATGCATGTTATGTCAGATAAAAATTGTTGCAAGACATGTTCTTATGAGTGCTCTTGAAATCCCATTGATTGTTCCAAGGTAAGTAGAGGGAGCATACATTCTTCCTCTCCATAAGGGTTCTCCAACCATAGAGGGGACTTCATTTTCTAATTGAGTAGGTGGAAATTTTTTCAATCTTATGATTTGAGATCCATTAGAGATGGTCATTTCTCCAATCGTGCAACCAATGACAACATCAGTAAAAGCCAACCAGGGTTGGCCTATGACTATTTAGTGCCTTGGTTTAGTGGTTTTTTGGGAGATTACAATGAAATATATCGGATATTCCTAAGAGGCCATTGTAACAACCACATCTCCCAGAACTCCAATGGGCTTGACAATAGACTTGTTTTCCAATTCCAACACAACAAGTGTGGGTCTTACTTGGTTTAGTTGCATCAAGGTCATAGTATCCATGGTCATTTTGTTAATGTATGCTCCCAAATCTACTATATTGTTAGGAATAAAGGTCCCATTTATTCCTATATTTACCACTGGGTTCCCTATATCATCATATTTTGGTTGCAACCTTGATATCATTTCATACATTTGGCTAACTACTTTAATGGTATGGTTTTTGTTCTTCTTCCTTCCAGGTTTCTTAATATAATGATCCCTAATGATTTTGGTTTAGATATGTTTGTATTTAATATATTGTAATAAAGGGATATTTATGCATACATTTCTCAATTCTGATTCCAGGTCGTATTCCAGAGGTACCTCAGTTTTCCTTACAAGGAGTCTTCTGGGAAATGAGGTTCCTTAGGCTCCATTGGTTCCTGTGGTTCTTTTATCACATCCTATTTTTAGTTTATATTTTTTTATGTTCATTCAATATGTTGTTATATTTTTTTTGAGGATCCTCCTCTTGTATGACCACTTCAAATTTTTTCTGATTAATCATTTTCGTAGACCTGAGTTGAATTTTTTTTATAGGAAAGGAAGTGATAACATAGGTGGGAAAATGATGTAATACTATTTTTTGCATAGGCTAAGGAGGTATATTATTAGGATTAGATATAGGTTGTGCATGCAGTTGTGTTGGCCTTGGAGGGTTCAAGTTAAATGTATGTTGCATCTTCTATGAAGATGGATTGGTATGTTGAGGTAATGGTAGTGGTTGATGTGGTGGGGGTGTTAATGGTAACACAGGTTGCTGCGTGGAATAGGGTGGGTTATACATTTAGTAATATTGAGGCACATTATATGTATATGGTGCATAAGGCAGGTATTGTGGTTGGTAATGTGGATATTAGGGTGTTGGAATTTGGGACTGATAAACATTGCCATAAGGGTTACCTCTCGATCCTTGATTCCATGGTGAGTGTTGAGGTGGTTGAGTTGACCATGGAGAATAAGGTGTCCATGATTGATACTGGGGAAAATATTGCACATTAGGATCTTGATAAGAATTATTATTTGGTGCCATCCATTATGGTCTCCTAGAAGTCTGAGGAAGCTCATTGGTTTCAACCACTCCTTTATAAATAGCTTGTACTACTGGTAAGGAAGGACATTGTTGAATGGGGTGATGATATGTGAAAATTCCACAGACTTCTGGCTCATTTATAAGACATTATCTTTCATCATGTTTCCTTCTACACTTAGGACATAAAATGGCTAAATCAAACTTCTCTTTTTCCTATTTTTTCTTTATTTTAAGGGTATATAATTGGTCACTAATAGTGTTCAAGATGTTTGTCTTAAATTTTTCCAAAATATTCCCTAGATCAGTTCGATTAAATACTCCTTGTATAGGTTTGGAAATTATGGATACAAAGTCTCTTGAACTGTCACGAATTATCTTTCCTACCTTAGCTCGGCTTCTAGAATAGATTTTACAAAGCTCAACTATCTCAACAAAAATTTTCTTATAGATGCCTCCAGAGATTAAGAGGTTTAAGGTTTCAATAAAATCTTCCCTTAGCCATTTTAAGAAGACAATCCTAAAGGTTCACTCATATAAGTTACCTTTTTGGGATTTATGATAGTTATAAAAGAACCTTTCAAGATACTCTTCCAGACTCTCTTCTTCCATTTGTTGCATCCTAAAAATGGCATTGATATCTCTATTTTTGCAATAATCTTGGCATTTATTCAGACAGAAAGATTTCATCTTGTCCCATGAATAGAGAGTTCCCCCTCAGGATCATAAACCACCTAAGGGCTGGATATTTCAAGGTAACAGGTAATAGTTTGAGTTTGTGTGAATTGTCATGATAATTATATCTTCTATAGAGAATATGAAACTCAAACAAAAACGAGTCAGGGTCTTCTGAAGACATACCAGGGAAAAGTGGAAGGGATGCCAAACGTATATTCTTCATAGTGATGTTCCTTGTGACATCTAAAATTGGAAATCCAAATGTAGTCTTTGTTTCTTCCTCATGTTCATTTTCATCAGGTCCAACCCTAGGTCCATATCTTCTGCCACCATTACCATTAATTATGTCATTTTTCCTATTTTGTTCACCTCTTATGTCAACTATTATTCTCAAGATAGTGAAATCTGGTGTAGTGTCTCTGTTGGAAGAAGATTCATCTGAATTAGGTCTTATGTGAACAAGTCCTAAGTCTCTCCGAGGTGATCCCACTGTAGATTCTACTTGTGAAATTACATGTTCGTGAAGTATTGGTATTGGTTCTGTTCCCACAACCGCTCCCAATATAGGTTTTTCTTATTGTGGTGTGCCTTCAAACTGTATTTTCTCTTCAGTGTATGGTGTTTCCTTATTTGAGGCCACTACTATAGCATAAATTTATCCTTTCTCCACATTTCCTACGTAACGATCAACAATGTTAATTTGGGGGGTATTTATACGACAAAAAAAATCTGAAGGAAATTCCTCACTTTGAATAAATATTCCCTTACTATATCCAGGTCTACCTCTAATTTTATGCATAAGAAAAGGAACTAAAGGGATTGATTAGGGACAACCAGACTTTGGAGCAACCCTACCATAGTGGGCACATGGATATTCACTCACGTCTTACCGTACTCCCTCTTCCCTCTAGTTTTCGTGCAAATTTACTATCACAAACATGAATCTACCAAACTTCTAAAATAAAATGTTACTTGGACCATCTGCAACTCCTAGAAAACGACGCAAAAAATGTAACAATGTTGGTGAAAATTCCATGTAATAAAGTTAAAATAATAACCATAGTTGATGGGACACTTATTCCAAGCTAAATGTTGGGAAAAACATCCTAGCACCGGTGTTCACATGGTTTATTATGGCTAAAGAAATTGGAAAAGGATATGGCTAAGAAATTAAAGAGGAAAAAAGTATTTTTGACACATTTATTTATGAAATTAAAGGAAAATAGGAGAAAAGGAAGATTAAAGGTCACAGGTTGCATGTGAGGAGGAAAATGAAGGAAAATAATGGAAATTTAAGAAAATAATGACCTATTATATAAAAATGCTTCTGAGGATCAGTTGGTACTTTTTGTTAGTGCATTCTTGGAGATCTGTCATTATTCTCTCACTCTCTTTCATACTCTCGGATACTTAGAGTTTTCTTGGAGTGCTCTTGGGAGTGTGGATACTTGGTGATTTGGAGCAAAAAGGAAAAATAAGAGCAGGAAAGAAGAAGTGAACAATGGGATAAAAAAATAAAACAATATTTGATTGCAGGCACTGAGTTACATGTATGTTTTCCTCACTACTTTTGGCATGCATGGTGTATGCATGTGGATTTTCCTAACCTTTCCATTTCCTAGATAGACATGGTGTTGTGGGTATATTTCCATTGATTATTTTATGGTTGGTTCTAACAATTCCTTTAGCTGTGGGTTGAGTTATTAGTTCCCGGAAGCCTTGGTTGGACAAACGTTCTATAAACCCGATGAAAAACTGTGGGTTGAGTTACTAGTCTTGGAAGCCTTGGCTAGAAAAACACTCTAGAATCCCTATGTGGGTTGAGTTACTAGTCCTGGAAGCCCTGGTTAGACATATGGTCTAGAAGCCCTGTAACAGTTGGGGTTGAGTTACTAGTCCTGGAAGCCTTAGTTGGAACAAACACTCTGGAGCCCTAGAAAAACTTGGATATAGACCAATCCATGATGGTTGTGATATCTGACTGTGAGGTGGAGTCACTGGTTGAGGGTTGAGGTGGTTTGGGATCTGGAAGGCCTAAAATGATTGTGATTGATGTGTTTGATAAGATCCCACATTTATGCTTGGAATATGGCATGGGGGTGATTGGCTGAAGTGATACTTGGCTCAACCAATCTATGGTTGGGTGGAACGTAGAAGTCCCATCTCCAACTAGTTTTTATATTCAGTAATGAAGAGCTCATTCATTTGATATTCAGAATGAAAATGTACTGGTTTCTTTGTGGATTCTATTGTTGTTGTATCCATTGTATTTATGTGGTTATTGTGCAGGTTATAAGCATGTATTTGATCAGTGATGATGTATGGCTCTATCCATGTTTTTACCTGTAAATGAATGCATAATGTATATATGGTCAAATATGTTGTAGTGCAACTAATTATGTAAGGGAGAAATGCTTCTTAGTGATTCTCAGTTAAGTATGAGACCCATATGTTTAAATATGTTGTTTACAACCGTAGATTCAATGTTTATGACATGTTTGAAAAAATTCCTGTCATGGCTAGTAGTGGTTTGGTTGAGTCCTTTATGATATGTTTTCTTCTACATCATTTTCCTATTTTTATTTATCATGTATAAAATTTTCATGGAGTTTTGGGTAGTGATCTGGGCTCTGGGTTTGAAAAGGTGGCTCAAATCCAAGATCCACATGCACATAATTGAGTAGTTGGGGCACTAGCCGCTGGATTGCATAGTTATGCCTACGGCTATAGCCTCCCAACTACTGGCATGTTGTGTTATGCTTGCAGCTATTGCTCAAAGAGGCCAAAATGTGAGTGTGACCCAGGGGAAAGTGGCATTAAAGGTTGGGTTAGCTCTTGCATGTGTCATTGATGATGTACAAGGTATGTTTTTCATGTTTCCTTCGGTTCCACTTCCTTAAGGTTACGTAGGAGGTTGAATCTCATATTAGTAGCCTCTTGTCACATGTTTACCCCAGTTGGTCAGTTACTTGGGTATATGTTGGAAGAGGGTGTTACGGAGTGGTATCAGAGCCAAGTTCAACCCTTGGACAGGATGGGCGGTGTGTTGGTCATGATTTTCTATTGGTTATATATGTGTTTCTCATAACTATAGTGCACATGTTTGTTGAATCCATGTTGTGTTGGCCGTGATGGTAGTGGTGTCTCCATGGATGGGTTGATAGTGTTGTTGTCAACATGTTGTCATGTGTATATAACTGATTATTTGTTGTTCATTCTTGTGTATTGTGCATGCACACTTACTTACATATTGTTACATGTTGAATATGCATTGCTTGTGTATGCTAGGTCACATATTGGTCATTCCTATGGGTTGTCCATGGATGCTTTCTTGTGTTGTGTTATATGATGAACATGAATTGGTTGTTCATGATTGGTTACATGTTGCTTATGCTGGTGTATGGTTTGTGCTTGTGATTGTGTGGGGTCAAGTTTCATTGGTATGGTTGATGTTTTCATGCATTAGGTCATGGAGTGTACTTTGTATGGTTATGCATCTATGACTGGACTCTAACTAGAATGATGATTATGTGCTAGTATACCATGTGTTATGAGTTTATATGTTGTTATGATTTTGTATATACATGTATTACACTGATTGTTTGATCTTGCAAGAAGTATCCTCCCAAAAATTACACTAAGGTACATTGGTTTATTTATGATTTGGTTTAGTTGACATATTGTACCTTGTAGGAAGAAGTCAAATATGAATAGTGGAATGGTATGCTACAAATATTCTCCCTATGAGTCATATGAGATACATGGTGTTGGAAATTCATTTGATTTGGAAAATAAACTAAGAAGTCTAAAGCAAGAAATAAGGATTTGTAAGGAAGATAATGATAAACTTATACGGACATAGGAAAAGCAAGCAACGGTTAATGTAACCATCCTTTAAAGTTTGTTAGAGTTGTAGAAACAGGGGCCACTTAGGATCAACTATGGGCAAGAGGATGGGACCAATGGAGAATATGGAAGAAAGTCTCCTGACGGTCACAAGTTGGATAGGGATGACACGGTTAGAGATGGAAGATTGTTGGATAATCCATATAGGAGAGGTGATAGTCACATGCTTTATTCTAGTTTTGGTTTTGAAAAACATCATGATCATCATCATTATCATCCTTACAGGAATAATGACAGGGGATATTTTCCGGATGAGTTTAAAAAGGAATAACCACCTACATTTGATGGAGATATGAAGAAACCACAATGAAAAGGCATGATTGATTTGCATGAAGAAGTTTTTCAGATTGCATGATTACTCAGAGAATATGAAAGCTAGGATAGCTACATTAACCTCAGAGGTAGAGAAAAAATTTGGTGTGGAGATGGGAAGAACATCAGAGATATTTCTGAGGAGGATTTGACTTGAAGTGAGTTGTAAAGGCTATTCCAAAATAAGTATCTATCGGAGAGATGCTACAATGACAGGAAAAACGATTTTTATGAGCTGAAGATGGGTTCCATGACAGATGAGGATTATGCTAGCAGGTTATTGGAGTTACTGAGATATGTTCCTTACCTCAAGGAGGAGAAGGCCAAGATTCATAGATTTATTAGTGCGTTTCCTATTGAATTTAGAGATAGGATCGAGTTCAATGATTCTGGATCATTGGAGGAGGCCATCCGAAAAATCAAGCATTATTATGAGCAATTGAAGTGAAAATCCAAGGAAAATCTAGATTGGAGAGGTAGTGATAAGAATAAAGGAAAATGGGAAAACAAATGAGCAAGGCCTCAAGATGTAGGTAACAAGGAGAATGTTTCCCCACCTAAGAAGTTCAATACATCTATTAGAGGATAGATGTTTTTATCTGTTGGCTTGAGGGGTCCTGACCCAGGTTCAGTGTGCAAGGTTTGCCAAAAAACCCTTATACTACTAGCCCTTTCGGCAGTTACCTGCTTTTGCAGGTCACAGTCTCACTCGAAGTAGTATGGGTGGGTGTTGGAACTAGGTTTCCACACCCTGAGAAAGGATGGGTAAGGAAAGTAGGGCTACGTCCTGTTTATGTAATTCTCAGATTAGCTTGTCCTGCATAGGGTTAATTATGTTCCTATTCGCATCCACGTGCACTAGATCTACAGATATAGGCTTATTATATCATCAACACAGCAGTACATAAACATAACATAACATATCTAGATCCAAGATCTCAGTACACAGATCTTTCACAGCTTAAAGACAAAAAATACATAACACAACATGTTGAGAATGCAACAAGATGATGGAGCTTAGTGAAAATAAGTCGCCTTCACTAAGTGGGCCCGCAGGCTATTTTTGGCGCAAAGTCTATTTTTAGACTATGTTTATTTTTAGACATATGGATCATGGTCTATGAGTTGCAGGATGATAATTGTGGATGGTAGGTCAAGTTGGTAAAAATAGATGGACCTATATTTTTAGACATACTAGGTGGATTCTATTTTTAGACTGCCAGTCTAAAAATAGATTAGTCGAATATTATTAGCTCTTAATAATATTTGGACTATAAACATTATCTTATCCTCTTGTAGCACTTCAGTTTGAGCTACGGATGTGGCACATGCAGCTAACAGAAGGAATTATGCTATTCCTAGGGTTTAGTTGATCTATTGCATGGTTGACTTCAGTTACAACTCATGTGGCAGAGTTTGGTGGAGTTGATGAGACAGTTGATGGAGTTGTGTTCGGTTTAACTTAGTTGAACTAGTTGTATTTAGTCTAACTGATAAATACACTAGTGATGAGTGGTGTGAATTAATTATTAACTAATTCACTAATTATTAACTCATAAATCAACTAAAGAATACATCAGTTAACTGCAGTGCATCGACAGTTCAGTGGAGACAAGTGTTAGAGGTGGGTGAAAGGGTGAGTCTACTATCAGTTGTGACTATAGTTGTACATGAGATTTGCACACACACTGATTGAGATTGCCAATGAGGATTGCGCAGTACAATCCAGTGGGATTCGAACTTGGATCTCATCATTATTCATCTTGGATTGCACAGTAGAGGCAGGCTAACAGGTGGCGGAGATTTGAACTTGTGACGTGTTCATATCTGAGCTAGTTAATGTGTAACAATTAGAGATAGTGCTGAGAGCTTGTGAGGAGTTTGTACTATGATTGTTACATGTTCTCTATCATTATAATATACAGATAGTTGGGGGTTTTCAGCTGTAAGCTTTCCCCATTACATACTGTGTTGATATGTGTGATTGATTAATGTTTCAATGTGCACATGCGATTGTTTTTAATTCCACAAATTGATGATCAATGGTAGAAGAGGTTATGTATTATGCATGAAGCTCAAATAGTGTGTAATCAAGATAATCTCAGTGAATAACTCATCTATTATTCAAATTTCTACATGGTATTAGAGGGAAATTTGATCATCAGATCTATTACAGTGATTACATTTTATTTGTTTAGGCAGAGTTTGTAAGAGGGCCAGGTAGCCTCTGGATCCATCCTTTCTTTGAAAGGTGAAATATCCAGTAAATTCCCCTACAGTCGATCTCTTTACTAGAAATACTTTTTTCTCACAAATTTCAGATCAGAAGCGGTTGAGTTTTGAGCTGGTGGAATTCGAATTTGCAGCAATGTTTTCTTGGTGTTGAAATTCGAGATGTCTTTCAACGGATTGCGATTGGAGTATGCCCTTGAAGGCAGCTCGAATTATATTGCATGGAAGGATAGGATGGAGGCGGTGTTATATGACAACGGGTTGAAGGAGTTCATAGATGCTGAAGTCCCAAAGCCTATTGATGCTGCTCAAGTTGAGGCTTGGCAAAAGAAGACAACAAAGTGTCGAAGGATTCTGTTGGAGGGAATGAAGGATCACATAGTATCCAGCCTGCATGGTAAAGCTTCTCCATACTTGATGTGGAAAGCGTTGACAAATTTATTCCAAAGCAAGAGCGACCAGAGGAAGTTGGCACTCAAGGATAAACTTAGAAACATAAAGATGGAGAAAGGCGATAGTATGCCCAAGTACCTCATGAAGTTCACCCAATGTAGGGATGAGCTGGGAAGTGTGGGGGTGACTGTAGATGATGAGGACTTGGTGAGCTTGGCTCTCCTTGGGCTTCTGAAGATTTGGCATTCCTATCAGGACTCTGTCAATGGTCGGGAGAAATTGCCAAGATGGGAGCGACTTTGGTCGAATCTTGTGCAAGAGGAGATAAGGCGGAGTACTAGGGATGGATCTTCATCAAAGGCATCTGATCAATAGAATTGCGCTTTGGCTGCCAAAG